>NC_069459.1:10655727-10675727 GCF_026875155.1 Cherax quadricarinatus | reverse complement strand
AAAAAAACAACCACAAAAACAAAAAAACCCAAAACAAACCACAAAAAAAACCCACAAAAAAAACCACAAAAACAAAACCACAAAAACAACAACCCAAAAAAACAAAACCACAAAAACAAAACCCAAAAAAAAACAACCAAAAACAACAACCACAAAAACAACAACCACAAAAACAACAATAACAAAAAAAAAACACCCCAAAAACAACCACAAAAACAACCACAAAAAAACCCACAAAAACAAAAAACCCAAAAAAAAAACAAAAAAAAACCCACAAAAAAACAACCACAAAAAAACCACAAAAACAACTAAAAAAAAAACCCACAAAAACAAAACCAAAAAAACAACCCAAAAACAACAACCAAAAAAACAAAAACCAAAAAAAACAACAAAAAAACAACAACCACAAAAAACCACAAAAAAAAAACCACAAAAATAACAACCAAAAAAAACAACTACAAAAACAACAACCAAAAAACAACAACCACAAAAAAAACAACCCAAAAACAAAAACCACAAAAAACAACACAAAAACAACAACCACAAAAACAACACCACAAAAACAACCCACAATAAAACAACAACCACAAAAAAAAACCCCAAAAAAACACAACCACAAAAAAAACAAAAACAAAAAAACAACCAAAAACAACAACCCAAAAAAAAACAAACAAAAACAACTACAAAAAAACAACCACAAAAACAAAAACCCAAAAAAAACAAAACAACAAAAACAACAACCACAAAACAAAAACCAAAAAAACAACAACAAAAAAACAAAACAACAAAAAACAACAACCACAAAAACAAAAACCCACAAAAACAACAACCACAAAAAAAACTACAAAAACAACAACCACAAAAACAACAACCAAAAAAAACAAAACAACAAAAAAAAAACCCCAAAAAAACAAAAACCCACAAAAAAAACAACAAAAACAACACCGAAAAACAACCCCAAAAACAAAACCAAAAAAAACAACAACCACAAAAAAAAACAACCACAAAAACAGCCCCAAAAACAAAAACCCACAAAAAAAAAACCACAAAAAAAACCCCAAAAAAAACAACAACCCAAAAACAAAAACCACAAAAACAACCAAAAAACAACAACCACAAAAACGACAACCACAAAACAACAACCAAAAAACAACCAAAAAAACAACAACCACAAAAACAACAACACAAAAAAAACAACCACAAAAACAACAACCAAAAAAAACAAAAACCACAAAAACAACAACCACAAAAACCCACAAAAAAAAACCACAAAAACAACAACCAAAAAAAACAACAACCACAAAAACAACAACCACAAAAAAAACCCACAAAAACAAAACCACAAAAACAAAACCTAAAAACACAACCACAAACAACAACCACAAAAAAAAAACAACCACAAAAACAACCACAAAAACAACAACCACAAAAAAAAACAACCACAAAAACAAAAACCCACAAAAACAACACCACAAAAAAAAACCAAAAAAAAAACAAAAACCACAAAAACAACAACCACAAAAAAAAAAACACAAAAAAAAAAACCACAAAAACGAAAACCCCACAAAAACAAAACCCACAAAAAAAACCCAAAAAAAACAAAAAACCAAAAAAACAAAAACCACAAAAACAAAAACCCCCCAAAAAACAACAAAACAAAAAACCACAAAACAACCCCACAAAAACAACAACCACAAAAAAAACAACCACAAAAACAAAAACCAAAAAAAACAACCACAAAAACAACAACCACAAAACAACAACCAAAAAAACAACAACCCAAAAACAAAAACCAAAAAAACAACAACAAAAAAACAACAACCACAAAAGCAACAACCAAAAAAACAACAACCACAAAAACAAAAAACAAAAAAAAACAACCAAAGCAAAAACCACAAAACAACACTACAAAAAACAACACAAAAACAAAAACCAAAAAAACAACCAAAAAAACAAAAACCACAAAAACAACCACAAAAACAACAAAAAAAAAAAAAAATATAAATACAACAAATTTACAAACCAAATTTCTAGGTGGAAATTGATAAACATCAGAGATTCTTAAAGTAAAATTCACGTGACGCTTACCAAAACATAATGTGCCTCTAGTTTGAACCTCTCCACTGTACGATAGTTGTTAATTGTCGTGCCGAATGGGAAAAAAATTTTGCGATTTTGGCTTAAATTGCAACGCTTTTCTTGCAAATAAGAAAAAGTGAAAATTTATGTATGCAATAATTTCGCAAAAATCATCTGAACCAACAAAAAAGTTATCTCTTTTTGTTTGTTTATTATTAAATTATTGAAAAATTTGTCTAAAATTATTTAGTTGATTTAGGCTAAATTAAATTTTGCGGCTTGTTTAATGGGTTAGGTAAGTTTTCTAAATTCTTTTTGGTTTCCCCCAAAAAATTTTAATTTTTCTTAAACATTAAGAAAAAATATATTTTTAAAACTATAAAAAAATTTTAGAGACGTCTTTTTTTAAGTGAGTTTTGAAAATTGACCGATTTGCCTTTTTGGCCTTTTATATATATATATATATATTATATATTAATATTATATATTATATATAGAGAGAGAGAGAGAGAGGAGAGAGAGAGAAAAGGGAAGAGAGAGAGGAGAGGGGGAAGAGAGAAAAGAAAGAAAAGGAGAGGGGGAAGAGAGAGAGAGAGAGAGAGAGAGAAGGGGAGGAGAGAGAGAGAAGGGGGGGAAGAGGAGAGAGGAGAGAAAATACGAGAATTAAAATAATTTCGGAAAATTCAATTCTAGGACAAACAAAAAGAAAAAAATTAATATAAATTTTCAGGAAAAACCAAAACAATATATTTTTAAATTTCCCCAGAAATACTAGAAAATACACATTTTTTTTTCAAAAAAAACAAAAAAAAAATTTAGGGCAAAATAAAAAAAAAATATACAAAAAAGTTTTTAAATTTTAGGAAAAAATTAAAAAAAAATATTATATTTTTTTGCGAACTTGAAACAAAATACTATTGTTATTTTATTATTTTTTAAAAGGGTGAAAAGTGTCCCCCCCAGTTTTTGGGCCCGCGACAGGTGGCCACACGCCAGGACCCTTGACGTCAATACTTGCACCAGCTGGCCTGGTGACAGGTGGCCACACTGCCAGGACCCTTGACGTCAATACTTGCACCAGCTGGCCTGGTGACAGGTGGCCACACTGCCAGGACCCTTGACGTCAATACTTGCACCAGCTGGCCTGGTGACAGGTGGCCACACTGCCAGGACCCTTGAGTAATATTTGCACCCCCTGGGCCGGTGACAGGTGGCCACCTGCCCGGGAACCCTTTACGCAAATACTTGCACCACTGGGCCCGGTGACGGTGGCCCACTGCCCGGACCCCTTACGTCAATATTTGCACCCGTGGCCTGGTGACAGGTGGCCACACTGCCGGCCTTACGTCAATCTTCCCAGCTGGCCTGTGACAGGGGGCCCCATGCCCCGGGCCCTTGACGTCAATACTTCACCCGCGGCCTGGTGACAGGGGCCCACTGCCAGGACCCTTTACGTCAAAACTTGCACCAGGGCCTTGCAGGTGACCACACTGCCAGGACCCTTTACGTCAATATTTGCACCCGCTGGCCTGGTGACGTGGGCCACATGCCAAGGACCCCGCGTCAAAACTTGCACCAGCTGGGCCCGGTGAAAATGGCCCCTGGGCCCGGGCCCTTGACGTCAATACTTGCACCAGCTGGCCTGGTGACAGGTGACCACACTGCCAGGACCCTTGACGTCAATATTGCACCAGCTGGCCTGGTGACAGGTGGCCACACTGCCAGGAAAACCCTTTTGCAAAACTTTTCACCCTGGCCCGGTACAGGTTACCACCTGCCAGGGCCCTTGACGTCAATACTTTGCACACTGGTGGGACAGGGGGCCCACGCCAGACCCTTGACGTCAAAACTTGCACCAGCTGGGGGGGGGCGGTGGGCCACTGCCAGGACCCTTGACGTCAATACTTGCACCAGCTGGCCTGGTGACAGGTGGCCACACTGCCAGGACCCTTGACGTCAATACTTGCACCAGCTGGCCTGGTGACAGGTGACCACACTGCCAGGACCCTTGACGTCAAAAATTTGCACCCGCTGGGCCCGGGGACAGGTGACCACACTGCCCCGGCCCTTGACGTAAAATTGACCCCAGGCCTGGGCAGGTGGCCACCTGCCAGGACCCTTGCGTCAATACTTTCACACTGGCCTGGTGAAAGGGGACCACACTGCCAGGGCCCTTGCGTCAATATTGCACCAGCTGGCCTGGGACGGGACCACACGGCCAGGACCCTTGACGGGCAATACTTTCACCAGTGGCTGGTGACAGGTGACCCCACGCCCGGACCCTTGACGTCAATACTTGCACCAGCTGCCTGGTGAAATGCCACACTGCCGGGGCCTTGACGTCAATATTCACCCCGCTGGGGTGGTGACAGGGGGCCACACTGCCGGACCCTGACGTCAATACTGCAACAGCTGGCCGGTGAAGGGGGACCACACTGCCCGGCCCTTTACGTCAATATTTCACCGTGGGGTGGTGCGGTGGCCACTTTTCCGGGCCCCTTACGTCAAAACTTTCACCAGTGGGCCCGGTTTACAGGTGACCACATGCCAGGGCCCCTTTAGCAAAATTTGCACCAGCTGGCCTGGGGACAGGTGACCACATGCCAGGACCCTTGACGTCAAAAACTTCACCAGCTCCGGTGGCCGGGTGGCCACACTGCCGGACCCCTTGACGTCAAATTTGCACCAGCTGGCCCCGGTGACAGGTGGCCACATGCCAGGACCCTTGCGTAAAATTTGCACCCGCTGGTTGGTGACGTGTGGCCACATGCCAGGGCCCTTGCGCAATACTTTACCCGCTGGCCTGGGAAGGTGACCACACTGCCGGGCCCTTACGTCAATATTTGCACCAGCTGGCCGGTGCAGGTGGACACACTCCCGACCCTTTACGCAATCTTGCCCCAGCTGGGGAACCACTTGAACCTAACGTACCATGTACTTTTTCCTTTAATTTTGATTTTTTTAACATACACTTTTTAATTTTTTTTTTCACTGGGTTTAGGTCACAACACTGGTGTTTTAGGGCAAAACACTGGTGTTGAGGTCACAAAACCCGGTTTGAGGCACAACACTGGTGTTGAGGTCACAACACTGGTGGCGAGGGAAAAACACTGGTGTTTGGGTCACAACAGGTGTTTAGGTCACACACTGGTGTTGGGTCACAACATGGGGTTGAGGGCAACACTGGTGTTGAGGTACAACATGGTGTTGAGGGCACAACACTGGTGTTGAGGTCACAACACTGTGTTGGGGGACAACATGGTGTTTGGGTCACAAAATGGTGTTTAGGTCACAACACTGGGTTTTAGGTCACAAAATGGTGTTGAGGGCACAACACTGGGTTGGGTCACAAAAGGTGTTGAGGGCACAAAATGGTGTTTTAGGGCACAACACTGGTGTTGGGGTCAAAACTGGTGTTTAGGTCACAACACCCCGGGGGGTTGGGGGTACAACACGTGTTGGGTCACAACCGGGTTAGGTCAAACATGGTGTTGAGGTCACAACACGGGTTTAGGTCCAAAAACGGGTTTTGGGGCAAACACTGGTGTTTTGGGGCACAACCTATGTTGAGGCACAAAAACTGGTGTTGAGGGCAAACACGGGGGTTGAGGTCACAAAAATGGGGTTTTGGTCCAACACTGGTGTTGGGGTACAACACTGGTGTTGAGGGGCCAACACGGTGTTAGGGCACACATGGTGTTGGGGCACAACACTGGTGTTTTAGGGCACAACACGGGGGTTTAGGTCACAACACTGGTGTTGAGGTCACAACATGGGGTTTAGGGGACAAAACCCGGTGTTTAGGCACAAAACTGGTGTTGAGGTCACAAAACGGTGTTGAGGTCACAACATGGTGTTTAGGTCACAACACTGGGTTGGGTCACAACACTGGTTTTTTAGGTCCAACACTGGGGTTGGGGCACAAACACTCGTGTTGAGGTCACACAGGTGTTGAGGGGACAAAACTGGTGTTTAGGTCACAACACTGGTTTTTTGAGGTCAAACACTGGGGTTGAGGGCACAACACTGGTGTTTAGGCACAACAATGGTGTTTTAGGCACAACATGGTGTGAGGTTACAACATGGTTTTAGGGGGTCACGACACTGGTGTTTAGGTCCAAAAGTGGGTTGGGTCAAACGTGGTGTGAGGTAAACATGGTGTTTAGGGCACAAATGGGGTTGAGGCCAAACCTGGGGTTGAGGTCCCCAAAACGGTGTTGGGGGCAAACACTGGGGTTGAGGTACAACACTGGGGTTTAGGTCACAAAACCGTGTTAGGTCACAACACCATGTTGAGGTCACAAAACCCGGTGTTGGGTCACAACACTGGTGTTGAGGTCCAACACTGGTGTTGAGGTCCAACCTGGTGGGAATCCAACATGGGGTTGAGGGGCACAACACTGGTGTTGGGGTCCAACATGGGTTTAGGTCCAAAAACTGGTGTGGGTCACAACATGGTGTTGAGGTCACAACATGGTTGGGGAAAAAATGGTGTTTGGGGGACAAAACGGTTTGAGGTCACAACACTGGTTTTGGGGCACAAAACTGGTTTGAGGGGCACAAAACTGGTGTTTTAGGTACAAACTGGTGGTGAGGTCACAACACTGGTGTTGAGGTCACAACGTGGTGTTGGGGCCAACACTGGTGTTTAGGTTTTAAACACGGTTTTGAGGTCAAACCCAGGTTGAAGTTACAACACTGGTGTTGAGGGGACAACACAGTGTCGAGGTCAAACACCCCGTGTTGAGGTACAACACTGGTTTGAGGTCACAACACCCGTGTTGAGGTCACCAAAATGGTGTTGAGGTCCAACATGGTGTTAGGGGCACAACACCAGTGTTGAGGTCACAACACTGGTGTTGAGGTCACAACACTGGTGTTGAGGTCACAACACTGGTGTTGAGGTCACAACACTGGTGTTGAGGGCACAACACTGGTGTTGAGGTCACAACACTGGTGTTGAGGGCACAACACTGGTGTTGAGGTCAAAACCTGGTGTTGAGGGCAAACCGGTGTTGAGGTCACAACCTGGTGTTAGGTCACAACTTGGTGTGAGGTCACAACACTGGGTTAGGCACAACATGGGTTTTAGGTCAAAACTGGTGTGAGGTCATAACACTGGTGTTGAGGTCACAAACTGGTGTTGGGGCACAAAAATGGTGTTGAGGTCACCCAAAACGGTGTTGAGGCACAACATGGTGTTGAGGTCACAACTGGTGTTGAGGTCACAACACTGGTGTTGAGGGCACAACACTGGTGTTGAGGTCACAACACTGGTGTTGAGGTCACAACACTGGTGTTGAGGTCACAACACTGGTGTTGAGGTCACAACACTGGTGTTGAGGTCACAACACTGGTTGTTGAGGGCCAACACTGGTGTTTTGTAAAAATGGGGGTGAGGGCACACACAGGTTGAGGGCACAACACTGGTGTTTAGGTCACAACATGGGGTTAGGTCACAAAAACTGTTTTTGAGGTAAAAAATGGTTTGAGGGCACAACACTGGTGTTGAGGGCACAACACTGGTTGAGGTCACAAAAATGGGGTTTTTAGGGGACAAACTGGGGTTGGGTCACAAACTGGGTTTAGGGGCACACACTGGTGTTTAGGTCCAACTGGTGTTGAGGTCACACATGGGTTGAGGGGACACACTGGGTTGAGGTCACAACACTGGGGGTTTAGGGAAAAACATGGTGTTGAGGTCCCCCAACACCGTGTTGAGGTCACAACACTGGTGTTGAGGTCCAAAACCGTGTTGAGGTACAACCCGTGTTGAGGTCACAAACGGTGTTGGGTCACAACCCATGTTGAGGTCACAACACCAGTGTTTAGGTCAAACACTGGGTTTAGGCACCCAAAACCCGGTTTAGGTCACAACACTGGGTTGAGGTCACAACATGGTGTTGAGGTCACAACACTGGTGTTGAGGTACAAAAAAACACTCTTTCCCTTCCCCCTAAAAATTAAATTCTTTTAACCTAATTCGTAATTTTTTTACACGTTCACTGAGGGTGAATATGACAATTGCTTTTAATTTTCTCTTTAGTAGGTTAAGTAGTAGTATAATTATTAGAAGAATAATAATTTAATATTGTATTTGAAGTAAAAATAATATTGTAGTAATAAAAGTGTAAAAATAGTATTGTAGTAAAGAAGTTTTTTTTTTTTTTTTTTTATTTTTATTTAAAACCAATACAGTTTAACATAAAAAAAAAGAAAAACAGTAAGAAAACCTAAACAAATTTTTCTGACAAAAAGGATTGTTTCTTTTATCTCGCAAGATTTACAACAAAAACTTATACAAGAAAAAAACAAAAAAAAAATTACATGTCACAGGGTCATGAATTGACTATATACACAACCATGCATATATATAAATTGTACAATAAATGACATCTGACAAAGGTTCCAATACACTTGAACATAAAATAAACAAAGAAGTTATAATCCAGTTTTAAATCCCATACCTTCCACATTAACCCAAAAACCAAAACCGTAAGATCATAACTGACTAGATAATCTAGAGCATACTTATCCCTAACAATACAGCTGAAAGTATCCAACTTACAAATAAACAGAAAAGAATACAGCTTAGAACACAATCACAAGCTCTATAACTGTTACAATACAACCCATATAAAAACTTTCAGACAAAAGGATACGTCACTAAACTGTCCTAGATATGTCTGTATACCATACAGACTAAAACTTAACTGCAAGAACTGCATGAACACCAAACCGGTATCAGGGTAGCAATACTTAAGTTTATAAACTTAAAAAAGAATCAATCATGGCGTATATAAAGTATTACATAACGTCCTGACCCATGACAAAGGCTCAATAACAATAGAAAGAGATATATATATCTATATATACACATACACACCCACACACACCACATCCACACACACACCACACGAACACAAAAAATTTCCACAAATGCACATTAATCATATGCACGTATCACAATTGCAAAACAGATAAAAGTATCTCCCATCGTGCAAAAAACCCAGCACGTAACATAAATACAAAACAAAACGACACTGCAATGTCGCAATAACTTATTTCTCAGAATCATGTTATCCAAGACTGAACACATCATAATTATACATAAAAAAACTACTATATTAACCTACATCCTGAAAAGTGTTTATATCTACCATAACGAGACCTTTGAGCTCTACATCCACACTTGGAAGCCATAAAGTCCCAAGAAAACCAGGAAACCATTCCAAACTCCACATTCACACACTCTCCACGACCCCCCCCCCAGAGGCCTAGCCCGCTGTTGCCCCCTGACTTCCCTCCAACCTATGGAAAAAACCCCTTCTATTCACTCATATCCAATCACAGATTTACGATAACCCTAAACGTTAGCATTTCTATACCCGCACTGGAGAAAGCCTGATCCCACCTCCTCCGCATACAACTCTCTGTTACGACACTTCGTACTATAGAACGTTACCGCAAGAACCTTTCTTCTCTCCTCACTTTCCCCTCTCCCCTCATCACCCACGACATATATATATAGATCTACCATGATATAATCTAAAGCTCTTAAATTGACACCCTCGTCTAACCCACCATATCTAGACTTAGAGCACGCAAAACCGTCACACACACGGACCGCCCCACCCACTGTAACCAACTCTACTTACCAGCACCTAACCTCCTCCTAGCCCTTCACGAAAAGTAAAACTACATGGAACGCTGTCTCATCCCCGCCACAGATACCACAACCCCCCACCCTCACAACCTGTCCTGTTTCCGTAATATCTCACCAGTACGGAAGGATCCCATGCAGAAAACGAAACATCACCTCACGCCCCGAGGGGTTAACTTTCAATTTATACTAAATTCTAAACCAAATACCTTCCACGCATACATGGGGAACAAACCCTCAACTGGGACAAACGCACACTACCTACAAGTAACCCCACACAAAACCCTTATACAACCTTTCTCAGTTCCCTAACCAACATAACAGCCCTCAAAACTATTTCACATTCCCTCAACTCCATTCCTCGATAAACCACGACCCAGCCTGTCCGAGTATCCTTCCAAACGCCCACGCGTTCACACCCTCACGCAACACTTCCCATTTAATGAACACACATTTGCCCTCCCGTCTCAAATCCACAACCCAACCCACACCTGACTTACAGGGAACATTAACAAACCTCCCTCCGTATCCATTCACACGTGAACCCCATAAAAAATTTGTACACCCTCCTTAGTAATCCCCTGCAAATCGCTGTCCCTGTAATTGGAACATAAACAGCTGCAACATACCAAACCTTAACTATACAATAAAATGTTCCGACTATCACTCGCTGTATCCAGAGTTTAGGTGCTGGGGTCTCAGAAACACCTAACGCCCCACGATCCTTTCCAATAACCTATCCGAATTTCCTCCAGCGCCGCAACCATGTCACACTCTAAATAATACCACAAAATCTTTAAAGACACCAAGCCCATTCTTTAACAACATTACATCTCCCCCCCACGACCCCCCACCCAAGAACCCAACCCCATGCACCTTGACTTCGCACTATTTAACCTGCATACCCTGGCTACTTCCCAAATAATTTGCACCACCCTCGTCCAACACACTCATTGACATCCCTGCACGATAGAGAACAGTGGTGTCCGTCAACATAATCCAATTAACCCCGGCCAGGCCCTCCCCCCCCGCACACTTACCGCACATGGCGTACATAAGCAACGGTCAACCATTTATAAAGGGTCCTGGAAACACGCAAACAATATTTGGGACAATGGGCACCCTGTCTAAGGCCTCTTCCCATTGCAATTTTCCCTCCCCAAACACCCACTAATCTGTATCCCTCATTTTCGCCCCCTTGTAACAACGTATTTACCCATTCGACTATTTCCTCCCCCAAAACCCTGTTCCTAAGTAAAAACCTGCAAAGCTCCCCTTCCGACTCTATCATATGCCCTGCCAGTCCTAGAGCTCAACAAAGCGCCCCCTCCCCCCCCACCCTAGCTTCCACAAAACTCTAAGTATCCCATGTCCTTCCAACATTCGACCTTCCCCTGGCAACCCGAACAGAAGATTTTGACACCCACCCTCTGGAGCCGCTACACATTTGCGAACCTTTTACTAAAATTGTTTGCAAACACCTTATAGTCCTGGCACCATCAGTGTATATGGCTCGGTACTCCCGAAGGGTTGGCTCCCCTTGACTTGCGGGACCAGCACTACTACTCGCTGTTTCCTGCTTCTCCCCCAACTTACACCACCCTTCTCCTCCATACTATTAAATAACCTAACTATAATTCCTTTATCAACCGCCCGAATTTGTAAATAAAATTCTACCGGAACCATCAATACGGAGCTTTCCCCTTTCCTCATTCCCTTAACGCATTCTCTATTTCCTGCTGCCGTAATCTTCCCCACCTAAAGCCTTTCGATCAATATTTCCTAAATTACACGTCACATACGTACACACCTTGTCCAAACCCGTCACCCACGTCCCCCCACCACTGTTCCAGTATTTCTCGTACCAAGACTCCGCATACGCACACCACCTTCGTGGTTCGTATCTCCTGCCCTCTCTATATTCCCAAACATCTCCGTTACCTCAAACAAGGTATAGCCGTCGCGCCTGCCTTTGCTTTTGATGCCGGCAAAACACACGCAGACGGCTTGTCGCCCCAAAGCACTTCCTCCACCCTGCCTTCCTGCATCCATACAGCTTGAAACTTTCATTTGCAACACGCCTCAACCTCCCTTTATTCAGCTATTTCATCCATAGGAAAATTATTCTCCCCTACCCACCCCCTCCCATAGCAAGCTCTTAACCAATCCTCTAAATAGTAGCCAGTCCATATTTTAAAATATTAATACGTTTTCTTCTCCTCAAACATAAAAACTTTTCTAATCCTTTCCTTTGCGAACACTACCCACCATGTCCACAATGTCATCCAACGGTCTCCTGTTCTTCCACACTAAGCCCCTCCATAGGACTGAATCCCCTTCCAACCCCTCCTCATCTCCTAACACACTTATATTCAATTTCAATAACTTCCTATATATGTCCGCAGCGTCCCCCACCCCCAAACCTCCACCACCACTGCCCTATGATCGACATTGTAGTTCTCAACAGTACTGAAAAGATTTCATCCACGTCACGTTAAGCGCGCGCCCTGAGAAAGGTACACTCCTATCTAGTCTCGCAGCAATAACCACTCCTAACAAACGTATATTCAGTCCCACACCGCTCCCCCAAAGGCATCACGTAACCTAACATCCCTTAATAAAACCCTAAGAGCCACAGACATATATCCAGCTCCTCTTTGGTTCCACATCAGCCACCCTGATTACACTATCCATCCCACCAACTAATCCCACCTCTGCAGTGCACTTAAGAAAACACAAGATCCTCACACCACAAAATCATTCTTTACCTTATGTTTATTTTCTGCCGCCATACACACTCACAAAAGACACAAGACGCTTACCCATCCACCCCCATCCACACGCAAACACCCTCCCTCCCCCCTCCTCCCATGCTTCTCTGCAAAACAACGGGCTCTCTCCCTTATAAAATTCCCCACACCACCTTTTAGACGGGGAGATGGCAGGGTAACTACCCGAAATCCTGCCGACCTCCAACGCCCTACCCTCATTTGAAATTGGTGCTCCCTGCAAGGAACACAACATCCACCTAGATTTAATCAGGAAAATTACGAAACCAATCTCTCTTCATACCGCTACCATAACCCATTAACATTACCGACATACACCAAGGCCTATTAAAGTTTCCCACCCGCTTCCTCTCATCACTCATTACGAACTCCAAGCTTGATTTTACGTTCAACACCTTCAGAGTGCTCTCTTTCTCCCTCCCCCCTTCTTCCGTGCCTCAACCTATCCTGCATGGCCTACCACCACCTACACCACTACCTTCAACACTTGACCTCAGTCTTTTTCTACCAGGCCTTTGTGCAGCGTAAGGACGTCATCAGAATCTGATGAGCCGCCCTCTTTCTTCGTGACAGTCCATGTTACACATATCTTGGATCAGATGTTTATCCTCTCTCGATGAACCTCCACCTCCACCTGAGAATGGTGTATGATCAATGGATGACCCAAACCACCATCACGTCCAAATTATCATGTCTCATACTTTTCTGGAAGCGAACGATTCTCCAATGACACCCAAGCCTCCACAGATGTAACTACCATACCTCTCTGGTGGTGACAACTCTTCAACACCTCCACCAATTCCTCCTCAACTCATGAACCTTCTCTTGTACTTGCTGCTCCTCCTTATCCACAGGAGACACAACCTGATCGGCAGTTGGGGCGGACTCCAAACTCACTCACCAGGTCCTGTGTGCCCCGATCCACTATCTCCGCTCCACAAAACACCACGCCCTCCATCCGATGTGTGTTCCTCACCTGCCACCTTTGAAGCAGGGCACGACTCCACCACAGGTCCAGGCACATGTCTTCGCTTGTCACAGTCGCCGCTATGTGATCATCACTCACCACCTCAGGCTGCACGTACGTCGGTTTGTCCTGGACTTTTACCATTACCTGCGTCTGAAATCTTGTAAGAAACATACATTGATGGTATTTGGTGCCGTCAAAGTCATTTTGAGGTTGAAAGAACCCCTCGGAAATACCAGCAAGGCTCCTGCCGCCCACGTACCATGTTGAGCATAATGCACTCGTCCCATACTTCTCATAAACTTTCCTTAATCTGCCTCGTCCGCCTCAAAGGGCAACGTGCGTAACTTGATCCACGTATAATACCGTGAAACATCTATCATTCTTACAGTGACAGCTGTGTGACTCAAGACTCACTTCCTGAAACCTGGTGATTAACGATTCATAAACCGTTTTGCAGATAGCAGTTTTGACGAAAATTCGTTGTCCTCCGCGTTCAATGCTACACCATACAAGTCACACATCTTTGTACTCCATAAGTCTCCCGTATGATCTTTGGCAATAAGACTTGCGCAGAAACTGGTCGTTATCGATCCTGTTAAGTGGCACGATGCCTACAGTACTTATCCTTCGGGCCAACTAAACCGAACCGCCATCTTGACGATCACAGTGCACCTAAGTTGTTAGCCGAGGTGTGCGCACCACTTCACACCACTGCAGCCAGGTAACTGACAAGGCGCTGCCTACACACAGCAGAGGGGTGCAGAGCACTACCGCACACTACCGTTGTCAGGCAGCAGAATGGTAGTAATAGAAGTAGTAAAAATAAGAATAGTAAATAACATAAAATAGTAATAATAATAGTAATAACAGTAATAGTAATAATAATAGTAATAACAGTAATAGTAATAATAATAGTAATAACAGTAATAGTAATAATAATAGTAATAACAGTAATAGTAATAATAATAGTAATAACAGTAATGTAATAACTAATAGTAATAACAGTAATCTAATATAATAGTAAATAATAATAGTAATAATAATAGTAATAAAAATAGTAATAACAGTAATAGAATAACAGTAATATAATAACAGTAATAGTAATAAATAAAATAATAACAGTAATATTAATAATAATAGTAATAATAGTAATAGTAATAACAGTAAATAGTAATAATAAATCTAATATTAATAGTAAATAAACAGAATATAATATAGTAATAGTAATAATAATAGTAATAACAGTAATAGTAATAATAACAGTAATAACAATAATAGTAATAACAGTAATAGTAATAATAATAGTAATAACAGTAATAGTAATAACAGTAATAGTAATAATAATAGTAATAACAGTAATAGTAATAACAGTAATAATAATAATAATAGTAATAACAGTAATATTAATAACAGTAATAGTAATAATAATAGTAATAACAGTAATAGTAATAATAGTAATAACAATAAATAGTAATAACAGAATAGTAATAATAATAGTAATAACATTAATAGTAATAACAGTAATAGTAATAATAATAGTAATAACAGTAGTAATAATAATATTAACATTAATGGAGCACTTGACCCGACCTGTTGTATATAATTATTAAACCTTATTAACTAAGTAATCTTACATCTCCACAGTTGTTATATACAACTAACCAAACCTTAAGTCACTACAAGTTACATTGTAGATACACACGACTCCAACACAAGCAGGTAAGTCCGCCGATATTTAACAAACCTAAAAAAAAAAAAGCAAATTGAGTGAGCCTATAAAAAGTAGCATGACTGGGTCAGGGGCGGCTGGTATGTCATGCCAGCCCGTTATTCTTCATTCCTGCAATGTTATTTCTTTACCCAGAATATATCTTAGAGTATACGTATTCAGTTTCACGTTCACTTTCAAAGGAGAAAAAAAATGGCTGACGAAATAAAATTAAATTATTATTATTAAATATTAGCCGGTATTCTCCCGGCCCGGGCCTTTTCCAAGTGGTGGCCCGGCCTTGACTCCCTCTTTAGGGAGTGTCTGAGACCTAAGTCTCCCATGGGAGGAGGCACAAGTACCTCCTCATCTTTGGGACCAACTGTCCCCAGGCCTAGCCACAAGCTAGGCCTCTCCGGTCTGCCATCCCCGCACCAAGGGGGAAAGTGGGAATGACAGTCGTATGAGTTAAAGGCTCGGGCTCAGGCACCTACCCTACCCTAGAAGGGTTAAGCATGGTGTCGATCCAAAATTAAATAAAAAATTAAATAAAAAAAAAAAACATAACGTTTTTAAAAATTTATTCATTGAAAAACTCAATCTTCCAATATTTTATACTATGCTCTTAGTTGTGCTGAAGAAAAGTCAAAGAAAAATTAAACATTATTTTATAATTTTATTTTACATTTTCTGTACATTTTAAATTAATTATTAATTTATATATTTTACAGTTAAAAAAATATTTAGAAAAGTGATTATTTGATACGTTAATGGTAAACTATTCTTAATTTCATAAAAAATGCTGAGGTTCCCTGTCGTCTTCATCGTTGTCCTGAACCAGGGAATCCTCCTCCTCTTCCTCGGATCGAACCTGATTTACAACACATTACAAAAGTTTATCAAGTTAAGCTTTATTATGTGTGGAGCTTTATAAAGGTCCACAATAAAGAACATTCCAACAGGAATGTGCTGGTGGTGTTCCAACAGGAATGTGCTGGTAGTGTTCCAACAGGAATGTGCTGGTGGTGTTCCAACAGGAATGTGCTGGTGGTGTTCCAACAAGAATGTGCTGGTGGTGTTCCAACAGGAATGGTGGTGGTGGTGTTTTCCAACATGAATGTGGCTGGTGGTAATTTCCAACAGGAATGTTGCTGGTGGTGTTTTCCAACAGGAATGTGCTGGTGGATGTTGTTCCAACAGAATGTCTGGTGTGTTCCAACAGGAATGTGCTGTGGTGTTCCAACGGATGTGCTGGAGGTGTTCCTACAGGAATGTGCTGGTGGTGTTCCAAAGGAATGTGCTGGTGGAGTACAACAGGAATGTGCTGGTGGTGTTCCAACAGGAATGTGCTGGTGGTGTTCCAACAGGAATGTGCTGGTGGTGTTCCAACAGGAATGTGCTGGTGGTGTTCCAACAAGAATGTGCTGGTGGTGTTCTAAACAAGAATTGCTGGTGGTGTTCTAACAAGAACGTCAGTGGTGTACCAACAGGATTGGTGCTGGTGGTGTTCCAACAGGATGTGCTGGTGGTGTTCCAACAGAGAATGTGCTTGCGGTGTTCCAAAGGAATGTCTGGTGGTGTCCAACAAGATGTGCTGGTGGTGTTCCAACAGGAATATGCTGGTGGTGTCTCAACAAGAATGTGGCTGGTGGTGTTCCCAACAGGAGTGCTGGTGGTGTTCAACAAGAATGTTGCTGTGGTGTCTAACAAGAATGTGCTGGAGGTGTTCTAAGAAAAACGTGCATGGTGGGTGTTCCAACAGGAATTGCCGGTGGTGTTCAACAGGAATGTCTGGTGGTGTTCCAACAGGAAGTGCTGTGGAGTTCCAATCAGGAATGTGCTGGTGGTGTTCCAACAAGAATGTGCTGGTGGTGTTCCAAACAGGGAATTTGCTGGTGGTGTTCCAACAAGAATGTGCTGGGTGGGTGTTCTAACAAGAATGTGCTGGTGGTGTTCTAACAAGAACGTGCTGTGGTGTTCCAACAGAAGTTGCTGGTGGTGTTTTCCAACAGGAAGTGCTGGGTGGGTTCCAACAGGAAAGTGCTGGTGGGTGTTCCAACAGGTATGTGCTGGTGGTGTCCAACAATAATGTGCAGGTGGTGTTCAACAGGAATGTGCTGGTGGTGTTCCAACAAGAATGTGCTGGTGGTGTTCCAACAGGAATGTGCTGGTGGTGTTCCAACAAGAATGTGCTGGTGGTGTTCTAACAAGAATATGCTGGTGGCATTCCAACAAGAATGTGCTGGTTGGTATTCCAAACAGGAATGTGCTGGTGGTATTCCAACAGGAATGTGCTGGTGGTATTCCAACAAGAATGTGCTGGTGGTATTCCAACAGGAATGTGCTGGTGGTATTCCAACAGAATGGCTGGTGAGTATTCCAACAAGAATGTCTGTGGAAATCCAACAGGACTGTGCTGGTGGTATTTCCAACAGTGATGTTGCTGGTGGTGTTCCAACAGGAATGTGCTGTTGTGTTCAAAGGAAATGTGCGGTGGTGTCCAACAAAATGTGCTGGTGGTAATCCAACAGGAATGTTGCTGGTGGTAATTCTAACAAAAATGTGCTGGTGGTGTTCCAAAACAGGAATGTGCTGTGGTGTGTCTAACATAATTGTACTGGTGGGTGTTCCCAACAGGAATGTGCTGTGGTGTTCTAACAGGAATGTGCTGGTGTGTTTTCCAACAGGAATTGCTGGTGGTGTTCCAACAGGAATGTGCTGGTGGTGTTTTCTAACAAGAATGTGCTTGTGGTGTTTCCCAACAGGAATGTGGCCGTGGTGTTTCCCAACAGGAATGTGCTGGTGGTGTTGTTCTAACAAGAATGTGCTGGTGGTGTTCCAACAGGAATGTGTTGGTGGTGTTTCGCCAACAGAATGTGCTGGTGGTGTTCCAACAGGAATGTGCTGGTGGTGTTTCCAACAGAATGTGCTGGAGGTGTTCCAACCAAGAAGGCTGGTGTGTTCCAACAGGAATGTGCTGGTGGTGTTCCAACAAGAATGTGCGGTGGGTGTTCCAACAGGAATGTGCTGTGGTGTTCAACAAGAATGGTGCTGGTGGTGTTCTAACAAGAATGTGCTGGTGTGTTTCTAACAAGAACGTGCTGTGGTGTTCCAACAGGAAGTGCGTGTGTTACCAACAGGAATGGTGCTGGTGGGTGGTTCCAACAGGAATGTGCTGTGGTATTCCAACAGGAATGTGCTGGTGGTATTCAACAGGAATGTGCTGTGGTATTCCAACAGGAATGTGCTGGTGGTGTTCTAACAAAGAAATATCTGGTGGCATTCAACAAGAATGAGTCTGGTGTTTCCAACAGAATTGCTGGTGGTAATTCCCACAGAATGTGCTGGTGGTATTCCAACAAGAATGTGCTGGTGGTATTCCAACAGGAGGTCTGGTGGTATTCAACAGGAATGTGGCTGTGTATTCCAACAAGAATGTGCTGGTGTAATTCCAACAGGAATGTGCTGGTTGGTATTCCAACAGGATGTCTGGTGGTGTTTTCCAACAGGAATGTGCTGTGTTGTTCCAACAGGAATGTGCTGGTGTGTTCACAACCAAAAATGTGCTGGTGTATTCCAACAGGAATGTGCCTTGGTGGTGTTCTAACAAAAATGTGCTGGGGTGTTCCAACAGAATGTTGCTGGTGGTGTCTAACAAGAAGGTACTTACTGTGTGTGTTCAACCAGTAATGTGCTGGTGTGTTCTACACAGGAATGTGCTGGTGGGTTCCTACAGGAATTGTGGCTGGTGGTGTTCACAGGAAATGTGCTGAGTGGTGTTCTAACAAGAATAGTGCTGGTGGTGTTCCAACAGGAATGTGCCTGTGGTGTTCCAACAGGAAGTGCTGGGTGTTCTAACAAGAATGTGTTGTTGTGTGGGGTGGTGTTTCCAACAGGAATGTGCTGGTGGTGTTCCAACAGGAATGTGCTGGTGGTGTTCTAACAAACTGGTTCTGGTGGTGTCAAAGGAATGTGCTGGTGGTGTTTCTAACAATGAATGTGCTGGTGGAATTCTAACAGGAATGTGCTGGTGCGTTCCAACAGAAATGTGCTGGTGGTGTTCTAACAGGAATGTGCTGGTGGTGTTCAAACAGGAATGTGCTGGTGGTGTTTCTAACAAAAATGTGCTTGTGGTATTCCAACAAGAAACGTGCTGGTGGTGTTTCCAACAGAAGTGCTGTGGTGTTCCAACAGAATGTGCTTGTGGTGTTCAACTAGGAAATGTGCTGGTGGTGTTCCAAACAGTAATGTGCTGGTGGAGTTCCAACAGGAATGTGCTTGGTGGTGTTCCAACAGGAAAGTGCTGGAGGTGTTTCCAACAGGAAATGTGCTGGTGGTGTTCCAAACAGGAATCTGCTGATGGTGTTTCTAACAAGAATGTGCTGTGAGTATTCAACAGGAACGTGCTGGTGTGTTCCAACAGGAATGTGCTGGGTGGTGTTCTAAGAAGAAGTGCTGGTGGTATTGCCAACAGGAATGTGCTGGTAGTGTTCTAACAAGAATTGGCTGGTGGGTATTCCAACAAAATGTGCTGGTGGTGTTCCAACAGGAAATGTGGTGGTGGTTGTTCCAACCATGAATGGGTTGGGCTTGAGGTGTTCGAACAAAAATGTGCTGTGGTGTTCCAACAGGAATGTGCTGGTGGTGTCTAACAAGAATGTGCTGTGGTATTCCAACAGAAATGTGCTGGTGGTGTTCAACATGAATGTGGTGGGGAATTCAAACAAGAATGTGCCTGGTGGTATTCCAACATGATGTGCTGGTGTGTTCCAGCAGGAATGTGCTGGAGGG
>NC_069459.1:10623227-10648227 GCF_026875155.1 Cherax quadricarinatus | reverse complement strand
TGTCATCCAACTGCTCCTCCGTGCTTTGTGCATCGTTACACGTCTTCCAGTCAGCCATTCTCGTGGGGTAAGCCAGTCAGCCAACCCAGCTTCTAACCCAGCTGAGAGAGGGAAGTAAGCCACGCAGTAAGAAGTAAGCCAAGTTCCTCTGAGGTATTGTCTATATCGCTTTGTGCTCCCTGTTGGATGCTAAGAGTGGTTTTCACCATTCCTGTGGCATAGAGTGGGTTAAGCCACCTTCGTGGGTGAGTGGGGTGCGCGGCAGCCTCACCGTCCCCCCACCACTCTCTCCCACCACCCGGGGTGCGCGGCAGAGCCCCAGCGTCCACCCACCACTCTCTCCCACCACCACTCTCCACCAGCCATCCACCCATCTACCTGTGGTTGTTTGCACCCTTGTACCGGGTCCTAGTACTGTTTTGGCTCACATAATTGGTCAAGAGATTGTAGCTGGTGCCAACGATAAAGCCAGTTATGTGAGTTCTCCTAGAAAGCACATTTCTTCCGACAACAGTGAATGTAGGAGGCGTCAGTATCACCGCGCGGGACACCTTACCACCCGCCCCATCACCAGTAATCGCCCGTCTACTACTCCAGACTCCAGTGATAATTTTCTTGAGACAATTTTCTTGCATTTAAAGACATTTGCGTGTGTGAGACATTTATAGTAAATTGCTTGTGTACTCTAAACCTTGTGTTTTCAGTTTTTCTTTGACTCTTTTTAGAATATTTTTCAGTGTTTTCACTTATCTTATATTTTTATTCTGTGTTTTTCTTTATGCTACTCCTGTCTGTAGTAAGTATTATTGTGTAGTGTACCAGTCAGTCACCCTGTGTGAAGTGATTCATTTTTTTTATTGTATTCTTTCAGTGTTGTATTCCCCAGTAATTATCATTGTATTTCATGCAGTGATATTCACCCCAGTATACTAAATTATCCATTTATTTCTATGTGTGTCCTTTTTTCGTATGCCAGCAGTGCCTCATTCCTCTAATTTTTTCGCAGACTGTGTACCATTATTTTTGCCAGCAAATTTTTGTCGTATCAGTCACAGCAAGATTTTGTTGTATCAGTCACAGCAGGAATTTGTTGTATATCATGTGGGAGTTCGATACGTGGATTAGGTAAGAAATACTCACGTAGGCTGTTATTACGTATAATTGCTGTTATGTGGAGAGAGCCCTTGCCAGCCGTACCTATCTCCTTGGTTACACTCGTAATACTGACTAGCCGGCTGCCCACAGTACCCAGTGAGTGGGTCTTTTGAAATAGTGTCAGTTCAGCGCAATATGAAAGACCGTGACTCAGGCAAAGACGGTTGGTCGTTGAGTCACGGACACTGGTTACTGGTAACTGGTTACTACTGAGACTGGTAACTGGTTACTACTACTGAGAGCTCGGCGACGCTCTCAGTAGTAGTAACCAGTTACCAGTCTCAGTAGTAACCAGTTACCAGTAACCAGTGTCCGTGACTCAACGACCAACCGTCTCTGCCTGAGTCACGGTCTTTCATATTGCGCTGAACTGACACTATTTCAAAAGACCCACTCACTGGGTACTGTGGGCAGCCGGCTAGTCAGTATTACGAGTGTAACCAAGGAGATAGGTACGGCTGGCAAGGGCTCTCTCCACATAACAGCAATTATACGTAATAACAGCCTACGTGAGTATTTCTTACCTAATCCACGTATCGAACTCCCACATGATACCTTCACCTACCACCATCTACCATCACCTACCACCATCTACCGTCACCTACCACCATCTACCGTCACCTCCCACCATCTACCTTCACCTACCACCATCTACCGTCACCTACCACCATCTACCATCACATGCCACTATCTACCTTCACCTACCACCATCTACCGTCACCTACCACCATCTACCGTCACCTGCCACCATCTACCGTCATCTACCACCATCTACCGTCACCTACCACCATCTACCGTCACCTACCACCATCTACCGTCACCTACCACCATCTACCGTCACCTACCACCATCTACCGTCACCTACCACCATCTACCGTCACCTACCACCATCTACCGTCACCTGCCACCATCTACCGTCACCTACCACCATCTACCGTCACCTGCCACCATCTACCGTCATCTACCACCATCTACCGTCACCTACCACCATCTACCGTCACCTACCACCATCTACCGTCACCTACCACCATCTACCGTCCTCCAGCCACAACTTGCCACCGTCTAACACCACCTACCACCACACTATCGCCATCCAGTGGCTTTATCAATAACAATTCAACGACATAACTGGGAAGACAGTAGAGCTACATACATAAGATGTGATAATAAGTCCCTCAACCTTGGCTAGTGGAACGTCTACAGTAAAGCTACCCAGATGTTGCACATGTCCTATATCTGATTTGTTCCAGCCACGGTATTGTACCTTCTCAATTTTCTACCGTCCGTCTATTACCACAAAATGGCTTGAGAACGAAGAGAGAGAGAGAGAGAGAGAGAGAGAGAGATAGAGAGAGAGAGAGAGAGAGAGAGAGAGAGAGAGAGAGAGAGAGAGAGAGAGAGAGAGAGAGAGAGAGAGAGAGAGAGAGAGAGCCTTGTCTGTTATCTTGGCTATAATTTCCCCTACACCTGTGCTTGAGAACAGTCCAGTATGGAAGGTACTTCAACAAAGGGAAGTTACGGTAGGTTGTGCACAATGTTTAATATCAAGTGCTGTGTGTAATGTCAGAAATTATTATATTGAACCCTTCATGATGACTGGTTTGAAATAATAATAATAATAATAACAATACTACTACTACTACTAATAATAATAATAATAATAAAACTAGTACTACTACTAATAATAATAATAAAACTAGTACTACTACTAATAATAATAATGACGATAATAAAAAGAACATAACATAATAATTAATAATAATAATAATAATAATAATAATAATAATAATAATAATAATATGTACTCAGCATGAACCTCCCTGATGATGCACTCAGCATGAAAATTCCTGGTGAAGTACTCAGCATGAAGCTCCCTGGTGATGTACTCAGCATGAAGCTCCCTGGTGATGTACTCAGCATGAAGCTCCCTGGTGATGTACTCAGCATGAAGCTCCCTGGTGATGTGCTCAGCATGAAGCTCCCTGGTGATGTGCTCAGCATGAAGCTCCCTGGTGATGTACTCAGCATGAAGCTCCCTGGTGATGTGCTCAGCATGAAGCTCCCAGGTGATGTACTCAGCATGAAGCTCCCTGGTGATGTGCTCAGCATGAAGCTCCCTGGTGATGTACTCAGTATGAAGTTCCCTGGTGATGTACTCAGCATGAAGCTCCCTGGTGATGTGCTCAGCATGAAGCTCCCTGGTGATGTACTCAGCATGAAGCTCTCTGGTGATGTACTCAGCATGAAGCTCCCTGGTGATGTACTCAGCATGAAGCTCCCTGGTGATGTACTCAGCATGAAGCTCTCTGGTGATGTACTCAGTATGAAGTTCCCTGGTGATGTACTCAGCATGAAGCTCTCTGGTGATGTACTCAGCATGAAGCTCCCTGGTGATGTGCTCAGCATGAAGCTCCGTGGCAATGTACTCAGCATGAAGCTCCCTGGTGATGTGCTCAGCATGAAGCACCGTGGCAATGTACTCAGCATGAAGCTCCCAGGTGATTTACTCAGCATGAAGCTTGCTGGTGATGTACTCAGCATGAAGCTCCCAGGTGATGTACTCAGCATGAAGCTCCCTGGCGATGTACTCAGCATGTAGCTCCCTGGTGATGTTCTCAGCATGAAGCTCCCTGGTGATGTACTCAGCATGAAGCTCCCTGGTGATGTACTCAGCATGAAGCTCCCTGGTGATGTACTCAGCATGAAGCTCCCTGGTGATGTAGTCAGCATGAAGCTCCCTGGTGATGTACTCAGCATGAAGCTCCCTGGTGATGTACTCAGCATGAAGCTCGCTGATGATGTTCTCAGCATGAAGCTCGCTGGTGATGTACTCAGCATGAAGCTCCCTGGTGATGTACTCAGCATGAAGCTAACTGGTGATGTACTCAGCATGAAGCTCCCAGGTGATGTACTCAGCATGAAGCTCCCTGGTGACGTACTCAGCATGAAGCTCCCTGGTGATGTACTCAGCATGAAGCTCCCTAGTGATGTACTCAGAATGAAGCTCCCAGGTGATGTACTCAGCATGAAGCTCCAATGTGATGTACACAGCATGAAGCTCCCTGGTGATGTACTCAGCATGATGCTAACTGCTGATGTACTCAGCATGAAGCTCCCAGGTGATGTACTCAACATGAAGCTCCCTGGTGATGTACTCAGCATGAAGCTCCCTGGTGATATACTCAGCATGAAGTTCCCTGGTGATGTACTCAGCATGAAGCTAACTGGTGATGTACTCAACATGAAGCTCCCTGGTGATGTACTCAGCATGAAGCTCCCTGGTGATATACTCAGCATGAAGCTCCCTGGTGATATACTCAGCATGAAGTTCCCTGGTGATGTACTCAGCATGAAGCTAACTGGTGATGTACTCAACATGAAGCTCCCTGGTGATGTACTCAGCATGAAGCTCCCTGGTGATATACTCAGCATGAAGTTCCCTGGTGATGTACTCAGCATGAAGCTAACTGGTGATGTACTCAGCATGAAGCTCCCTGGTGATATACTCAGCATGAAGTTCCCAGGTGATGTACTCAGCATGAAGCTAACTGCTGATGTACTCAGCATGAAGGTCCCAAGTGATGTACTCAGCATGAAGGTCCCAGGTGATGTACTCAGCATGAAGGTTCCAGGTGATGTACTCAGCATGAAGCTCCCAGGTGATGTACTCAGCATGAAGCTCCCAGGTGATGTACTCAGCATGAAGCTCCCAGGTGATATACTCAGCATGAAGCTCCCAGGTGATGTACTCAGCATGAAGCTCCCAGGTGATGTACTCAGCATGAAGCTCCCAGGTGATGTACTCAGCATGAAGCTCCCTGGTGATGTACTCAGCATGAATCTCCCAGGAGATGTACTCAGCATGAAGCTAACTGCTGATGTACTCAGCATGAAGCTCCCAGGTGATGTACTCAGCATGAAGGTCCCAGGTGATGTACTCAGCATGAAGGTTCCAGGTGATGTACTCAGCATGAAGCTCCCAGGTGATGTACTCAGCATGAAACTCCCAGGTGATGTACACAGCATGAAGCTCCCAGGTGATATACTCAGCATGAAGCTCCCAGGTGATGTACTCAGCATGAAGCTCCCTGGTGATGTACTCAGCATGAAGCTCCCTGGTGATGTACTCAGCATGAGGCTCCCTTGTGATATACTCAGCATGAAGCTCCCTGGTGATGTACTCAGCATGAAGTTCCCTGGTGATGTACTCAGCATGAAGCTCGCTGATGAAGTACTCAGCATGAAGCTCGATGGTGATGTACTCAGCATGAAGCTCCCTGGTGATGTACTCAGCATGAAGCTCCCAGGTGATGTACACAGCATGAAGCTCCCTGGTGATGTACTCAGCATGAAGCTCCCTGGTGATGTACTCAGCATGAAGCTCTCAGGTGATGTACTCAGCATGAAGCTCCCAGGTGGTGTACTCAGCATGAAGCTAACTGGTGATGTACTCAGCATGAAGCTCCCTGGTGATGTACTCAGCATGAAGCTAACTGGTGATGTACTCAGCACGAAGCTCCCAGGTGATGTACTCAGCATGAAGCTCCCTGGTGATGTACTCAGCATGAAGCTAACTGGTGATGTACTCAGTATGAAGCTCCCAGGTGATGTACTCAGCATGAAGGTCCCTGGTGATGTACTCAGCATGAAGCTCCCAGGTGATGTACTCAGCATGAAGCTCCCTGGGTGATCTGTGTATCAGGCTATTGGAAGCTCCCTGCGTGATGTTGTAGTCAGCATGAAGCTCCCTGGTGATGTCGTCAGCTTGAGAAGCGTCCCTGGTGAGTGTGAAGTCAGATTGAAGCTCCCTGGTGATGTAGTCAGCATGAAGCTCCTGGTGTATGTAGTCAGCAAGAAGCTCCTGGGTGATGTAGTCTGGTCATGAAGCGCCTGGTGATGTAGTCAGCATGAAGTCCCTGTTTGATGTAGTCAGCATGAAGCTCCGGGTGATGTAGTCAGCATGAAGCTCCCTGGGTGATGTTAGCATCGCAGCATGGGAAGCTCCTATGTGATGTAGTTTCAGCATGAAGCTCACTGGTGATGTCGTCAGCATGAGCTCCCTGGTGATGATAGTCAGCATTGATGCTCCTGGTGATGGTTGTCAGCGTGGAAGCTCCCTGGTGATGTAGTCAGCATGAAGCTCTGGTGATGTACTCAGCATGAAGCTCCCTGGTGATGTAGTCAGCATGAAAGCTCCCTTGTGATGTGTCAGCAGGATAGCTCCCGTGGTGATGTAGTCAGCATGAAGTCCCTGTGATGTATGTCAGCATGAAGCTCCCTTGAGATGTAGTCTGCATGAAGCTGCGTGGTGATGTATCAGCGATGAAGCTCCCTGGTGATGTGAGTCTAGGTGAAGCACCCGGTGATGTATCAGCATGAAGCTCCTGGTGATGTGTACTCAGCTATGAAGCTTGGTAATGTATCGCATGAAGTCGCCTGGTGCTATAGTCAGCATGAAGCTCCCTGGTGATGTTGTCAGCATGAAGCTCCCTTGTGATGTACTCAGCATGAGCTCCTGGTGATGTATCAGCATGAAGTCCTGGTGATTTAGTCAGCATGAAGTCCCTGTGAATGTAGTCAGCCATTGAAGAGGTCCCTTGTGATGTAGTCAGCATGAAGTCCCTGGTGATGTAGTCAGCATGAACGCTGTCTGGTGATGTCGTCAGGCATGAAAGCCCTGTGTGGATGTAGTCGCAGCATGAAAGCTCCCTGTGAGATGAATCAGTGCCTGTTTGAATCTCCCTGGTGATGTTACTCATGCATGAAGCTCCCTGTGTGATGTAGCTCAGCGATGAAGCTCCCTGGTGATGTCAGTTCAGCATGAAGGTCCTGGTGATGTAGTCAGCATGAAGCTCCTGGTGATGTAGTCAGCATGAAGATCTGTGATGTGAGTCAGATGATGCTCCCTGGTGTGTAGTCAAGCATGAAGCTCCCTGGTGATGTATGTTTCAGTGAAGCTCCTGGTGATGTAGTTCAGCATGAAGCTCCCTGGTGATGTAGTCAGCATGAAGCTCCCTTGGGGTGGAAATTTTGTTTTTTTTTATAAGGTCTAGCATGAAGCTTCCCTGGTGATGTAGTCAGATGAAGTCCTGGTGATGTAGTCAGCATGAAGCTCCTCGGGTGATTGTAGTGGCAGCATGAAGATCCTGGTGACGTAGTCAGCATGAAGTCCTGGTGATGTAGTCAGCATGAAGCTCTCTGGTGATGTATGTCAGCAGACCTCTGGTGATTGTAGTCGAGCTATGAAGCTCGTGGTGCTGTTGTCAGCCATGAAGCTCCCTGGTGATGTAGTCAGCATGGGAAGTCCTGTGTGATGTAGTCAGCGATGAAAGGTCCTGGTGATGTAGGACAGCATGACGCTCCTGGT
The DNA here is from genome assembly GCF_026875155.1 of Cherax quadricarinatus. Classification (NCBI taxonomy): domain Eukaryota; kingdom Metazoa; phylum Arthropoda; class Malacostraca; order Decapoda; family Parastacidae; genus Cherax; species Cherax quadricarinatus. Next base: position 10,640,705 of record NC_069459.1, on the reverse strand, counting down.
GATGTAGTCAGCATGAAGCTCCTGGTTGTGTGTCAGCAGTGTAAGCTCCTGGTGATGTTAGGGTCAGCATGACGCTCCCTGGTGATGTTAGTCAGCATGAAGTCCCTGGTGATGTATCAGCATGAAAGCTCCCTGGTGATGTAGGTCAGCATGAAGCTCCTGTGTGGATGTAGTCTGCATCCGAAGCTGCGGAGGTGATGTAGTCAGCTCGAAAGCTCCCTGGTGATGTGTAGTTGCCGGCGAATGAGACTCCCTGTGATGTAGTCAGCATGAAGCTCGCTGGTGATTGTACTCAGCATGTAAGCTCCTGGTGATGTAGTTAGATGATGCTCCCAGGTGAGTGTTAGTCAGCATGAAGCTCCTGGGTGATGTATCAGCATGAAGCTCCCTGATAATGTACTAGCAATGAGCTCCTGGTGAAGTAGTCAGCATGATGCTCCTGGTGATGTAGTCTAGCATGAAAGTCCCTGGTGATTGTACTCGCTGAAGCTCCCTGGTGATGTACTGTCGCATGAAAGCTCTGGTGATTAGTCAGCATGAGAGCTCCTGTTGATGTGGTCAGATGAAGCTCCTGGTGATGTAGTCAGCAAGAAGCTCTGGTGATTGTAGTCAGCTGGAAGTCCTGGTGATGTATGAGTCAGCATTGAAGCTCCCTGGTCGATGTAGTCAGATGAAGATCCCTTGGTGATTTATTACAACTGGATTTCAAATGGGTCCTGTTGATCCCAAGGTGTTAATGGGAGCAAAAAAAACCCCAGTAGAAAAAGTTTAGACTTATTATTATTCCTTCACCAATTATAACATCAATATGTACATAAAGTACCATTGTGTTATCAATATAGTTGCATCCACGGTACGAAGGCAGAAAATAGAAGCCACAGAGAGCAGGACGGTGCTTGAAACCAGCTTGTAGAGTGGGAATGACAAGTGGCAGACAGGAGAGCGGTAATCGAACACACCTTTGCGTATAGTCAATCCGACTTCTATTGGCTAGAAACTGGTCACTAGTTGAACGGATGGTTCCATCATCTCTAGCAGATCTGGTTTCGCGGTTGGGGGAGATAGCCTGTAATGGAGGGTGTGTCCATGCGCCGAACTAAGGTTACGTACTCTTTGCATGCCACACACCACCCCGAGAAGGCTCAGGATTAGGCTGCCAACTCCAGTGGTAACCGTGCCGCCATGGCACAAAATAATGGGACCGCCTCTTCCTCTCCACCATCCAAACTCTTAGATAGTGCTAGTTTCCTAGGAACCAAAAGCAAACCCTTAAAACTTAGAGTGAGGACAGCAGTCAGACTGCTAGCATAGGTCAAGATACGAGGCGGACGGTAGCCGCATCCCTCACCTAAAAAAAAACCCACATCAGGGGATAAAAAAAAAACGCGCTTGAAAGGGTGTTACACAAATACATCTAACTATATAAAATAATAGACTGACTCTTGACAAGCGTCTGCCCAACACATTTTCTTTGGCCGGCAATATAATGTGGAGTATTTGATATGTTAGGGGGGTGAGCTGAATGCGTACAACGCATTTAAGCCGTGTTGGTGGTGTTTCTTCATGCTGTGGAGATAGATAGTTAAGGGTTTGTGATCACTGTCGACTGTGACCACCCTGCGGTGTCTGGGCCCACATGAACATCCAAAAGATGCTGCATCATAATGCCCCGCCGCTCCCCTTACCAGCGCGAGGGTTCTTTTTCAATTGGTGAGTAAGCTCTTGATGTGGCTGGAACTTTAGACTGAAAAGTATGCGATTGGCTGCAGTCTCCTTGTTCCCGATTTGTAATTAGTATGCCCCAACCCAGACTCAACAAGCGATCACCTGTGAATGAAAAAATGGTGTGTGAGAGAAGTCTGGAGACCAGGAGGAAATGGGGGTGCAGAGCACGAATAATCTTTTTGCTTTATAAAAGCAGTGTTACAATCTGACGTCGCAAATTAAGGGAACTTTATGACTGGTAAGATGAGGTAAGAGGGTGCTATATAATCTGAGAAATTCTTACAGAATCTTTCTGATAAAATACCTAATCTATGCCTAGGTAAACGTTGAAGAGATTTCCTATCAGTGAGGAAATGGATATTTCTTTAATCGAAAGAGGATTTTATCATAAGTTAAGGTTTTTGCAACATTACATACTACTTCCATGGCCTAGATATAAAGTGATAGTGGCCTGGCCAAGAGCAAGATTTAGCTAAATTACATGTTTATTGGAGGAATCGAGTCGCGATCAGGGTCTCAAAAACAGAGCTTAAGTCTAAGTAGGGTGTTGGACCAAGTATAGTAACCACAACAATATCATCTAGGTATGCTGCCTGTGCCTTCAATTCCTTTAATAGCCTGGATGGACGGAGTTTCTGGAATGAAGAGGAGGAATTTTTTTCATTACGAAGGGGGTAACTGTATTACTGATAATGACCCTCCTGGATAATTACGAAGGCAGAGATTGTCTTCGCCGGATATGTCAAAAGGTACTGTGTTGAGTAACCTTTTTAGAGAGTCTAATTTGGACACAAAAGGTAGAAGCCTTACCACAAAGTCAATTACGTCATAGACGAGGAAGAGGGGTAAAGCATGTCTTGTGATGTGATCGTTCAAACTTTCGGTAGTTCTGTCTGCACAAGTACGAAACCCTCAGATCATGCTTTTTTACTGGATGCACGGTGGGTGAAGCCCTTGGACTAGATGACTCTCATCCACTAATCCTTGTTCTAATAAGAGTCTACTTCCTGCTGAAGTAGCCGCCTTTCTTTTCAGCGATTAGCTGTGTAGGGGAGAGTTTGAGGGGGGGAAGGGGTTGGTTTAGATTGGTGTTAGATTTTCCGCACATTACATTCATGGTAAATAACGTACCTTTTTTCGGCACCATCCGAAACGAAAGATATTAGGATATGGACTGGAGAAGCTGCAGTTAAATTTTGTTGCTTGCTCTTTTCAGATTAATCATACATTAACGGGCTGTAGGATTCCTTGAGGAGGACAGATGTTGGAAGAGTTGTAGTATTAATTTCAGAGATAGAGTAGCAACAGATTCAGAGTTCCCTCAGAGGTAGAGGACATGAAATATGGGCTTAATCTGGTGTATGAAAGGCCCTTGATTTGATTAATGTGGTAAGTTTTTGTTTTTGGGTCTTATCAGATGGGAGCTTACCACGATAATTTAAGATCAGATAAGCTACTTACTATCTGAAATAGAGTCCCGTAAATCTAGCTTTTCAAGGTGTGGTCCCGGTATAGGTTCCAGCACCGCAGAACACTTGTCTCTGGATGGGAAAGTGAAGCGCGATTGTGTCACTTTTGTTCATACCTCTGTTTCATCCTGACTTTGAGCTATCTTTAGGTTAGCAGTGGCTAGGAACTCACGTGCCACCTGCAACTTGTGAAGACGGGTTAGTGGAGTGCTGCGTGACGACTTTCTCCCATCCGATCGCCTTCTGTGGAGAAACCGAAGAGGACTCGTACATGTGCCAAAGTATCAGCTCAAGCGGACTATACCTGTTGACTCTTTTGCACCGTGTTCTCTCGTACTGAGAAACAGCATACAAGGTAGAGATTCGATCTCAACTCTGTCGGAAAGTGCATGCAAAAACTTCTTCATCCATTGTTTTTAATGGTCTGGTGGAATCTTTAAGGCGCTTGGGGATCTGAGGGTGATAGTGCAGTGGATAAGTTGTGAATATCTCCCTTAACCTAGTTAATACTTCCCTAATAGCTTTGGCAGTGAAGTTCGTACCGTTGATCACTTTGTATAGTTTTAGGAAGAGCCAAAACAAGAGAAATGAATTTTTTTAAAAGCTTTGAAGAATTGCTTTAGTATTGTTACTACGCTATTGGTGTATTCGCTTCGGATTTCTGGTTACTTTAATCCGATATTGTAAATAAATACTGATTTCCAGACTTTGCCTTAGGTAGTGGCCCTTACCACAATCTATAATTATCATCTGCAAAAGGTTTCCATCCAGCCAGTATGCGTTGCAGAGGTGAAGGTTCTTTAATGAAAAGTCGGTTAAATTGCTGACATTTCCGGAAAACCTCTATGATTCTTAATCTTTCTTTATTTAGGCCAATAAAATTTTTTGTGATTTATACAGGTTTTTAGTTAATTCTAGTGACTCCTGATGCGTATTATGAGGTATATTAAGATTCTGAGGTCTATATGGTTGGAACCACTAGACCTGTCGTTATAAATTGCCGGCTCTCTATTCGCCTTACCAGTCTCAGTGCAAACCAAATAATCATTTTTATACTTCATACTTGACTGGATGACCGCAAAGACGGATTTACCCCATGGTGCCTGAAAAAAGCGAATTTTACAGAAGGGTCCTTTCGTTGTTCCTCCGGTAAGGAGGTCCCTGGGATGGAAACCAGAGACATTGGCAATCGTACCTGGGAATGGAAGGGCTTGATCGGCCCTCTCTGGGTCTGTTCACGTTGATTGTACGAGACTCCGGCGGTTTGGCGCTTCATAAAAACAACGTGGCTCTTCCGAGATCGGAGGTCGTCCAAGGATAGGTCAAATTCTCCAGACAACCGCTTGGATGTGCCCGAGGTATGGCCAAACACTGGAGAGGTGATTAATCATTATAGGTTCGGACACGAATCAGTACAGTTAGTAGAAGTTATTACCCAGTAATTAACATGGCATCTTTTCCTGGGAAAATCTTTTTGAGACCACCGCATACAGTCAAGTACCCAGTTGTAAGTTATTTGCACACCTGTACATAAATTTTATGCAAAGGAAGGAAAAGATAGCTTCCTCCAAATGCTTCCCAATAAAACTGAGGAATTCAAAGGAAAGTATTCTCTGAATAAGGGGTAATTATTTTCTGCTGACAAGTGAGCAATATGTCAAGTAGTCTTAACCGGTATTTACTTTAGTTGGTTTGAGTTTTCCTGAAGGGAAATAAGGACTCGCAATAATAAGGGGCCGATACTTTTTCTACTTCTTCTAGGGGACATGTATAGGGATGTATTAGAGATTTTCCCGATTGGGGTTTGAGGTTTTTGGGGGCAGTTGGAACTGATGTGATACTTTATTGCACCTGAGTGCAGACGACAGGTATCCTGCGCCCCCTTTACTCCTGTTGACGTTGCAAGTGAGTGGTTCGGTTCTGGCTGGTGCCTCCCTCTGGTGATATTGTTGTCGAGATGCTCATAAGTAGTTTTGGGCTCTCCCGCTAGGGGGGACCTTATGTTGAGAGAAGCGTGGCCTCTCTCAGGTGACTTGGTTGGATGACGCGTTAGACAGCTCTCCTTCTCCGGTGGACTTCATTCTCAAAGTTGTCGATCTACTGCATCAGTCAGACTGTTGAAATGGAGAGATCGGGAGGGATGGCCGCTCGGACAAGGGAGCGGTTCATTTCGATGGTATCTGACCACCTGGCCGCCTCCACATGCAGTGGTTTAAGTCACTGATCTCTGCAGAAAGACACGAACTCTTGTTCCGCGCACAGATCGAGAGGTGGTATCAATCCGAATAAGATCATCCAGCTCCTGCAATGTTAGAGACACTATCGCTTTATACCAGCTGGTTAAAGCGCTTTGGTTGTCTGTGCTGGGTGTGAGGGGTTTGGGATTCCTCACTCGCGGAAAGTCCACCAGGGATTGTACTCAAGCTGCCGAGGTCTTGTAAATGTGTGGAGGTTTACGATATTTTAGCTGGGATACATGTATCTGCTCCCAACACTGTGGTCTTCATACTTGATAATCAGAGAATTCAGTCGTCAGTTGTAATACCGAGTAAATCTCCTGTGCCTTACCCAATAATGCTGTATGAACCAACGCTGCCCAGTGCTGTTCCGTGCCGACTAAGGGCTCGAGCCTGATTTTCGCAAGCTTTTCGAAAAATTGCTCTGGTACCGGCCTCATTTGAGGGAGAGCCGGGCGGGGGGGTAACAAGCTGTACTGCTTTTTGTAAACTGAAATCGTTTACAGAATGCGAGAAAAACATGCCCTCTCTTTTCCCTATCAAATTCTGTCCGCCTTGCGAATGCTATCTGTTCCGCTAGTGTTGTCTCAAGATTGATTTTGCCCGCTAAGTGTGCCAAGACGACGCTGATTGTGTTACCTGGACAACCCAGCTGCACTATAATGACCATTTTGCTTCCGTAGGTTGTAGATCATCTTCTTCCTGCCGAGAGTATAGTAGTTTTTTCCCTAGTCCGTTAAGGGAGGGGCGTTTGATGTGCCATCTCTTCTTCAATCAGTAGTCAGAGCAATAAGTGAACGTTTGCGCAGCTGTGAGAAGTGCGTTTTATGGGCAATGCAATGGAACGAGCAAATTGCCATCAAACAACGTGTTAGGGACAATTTAGGTAGGGTTATGCAAAGTATATGCCGACACTGGCGTTACCTGGACTAGTCTAGGGGGCATAAGTTATTCGCTATGCACATACGAATTACCCAAACGGTAACACGTTAATTGCGGCAGAACACGCTTAGCTATGACCAGTACGATTGCGAATACGATACAATCAAAGCCGATGCACACAAGTTTGACCGTAGCGAAGCGCTGAGCACAAAGAACAAAGCTAGTAAGCGAGCTGTATGAACGATTCCACACATTAGCAAAGGTCTGAATCATAAGCAATGACACGCAAAATTTGTAAAGCGAAGCGAAACAGCAAGTACCACAATGATTACGCTGCGTACAACTTCTGACCCTAAGCTTCAAGTTCTCTAAGTTTCCGATCCGGGACACGCGCCCCCCTATTACAAACCTAGGATTTCAAATGGCCTGTTTATCCCAGGTGTAATGGGAGCAAATAAACACAGTAGAAAAAGTTTAGACTTATATTATCCCTTCCCAATTATAACGCAATATTGTCCCCTATGTACTCAGTGGTATAAATATTAGTGCACTCACGGTAAGCAGGCCAGAAATAGAAAGCCAAAGATTGCAGACGTGCTTCAAACCGAGCTCCTACGGAGTGGGGAATGACAAGGGCAGACAGGGAGAGCGGTATCCACATAACTCTGCGATTGTCAATCCAACCTTCTTTATTGGTAGAGATACTGGTCACTTTTGAACGAGGGGCTCCCATCATCAAACTCTTAGCAAACTGGTTTCGTGGGTTGGGGTGAGATAGCCTGTAATTGAGGGTGTGTCCATGCGCCGAATAAGAGTTACGTACTCTTTGCATTGCCACAGTGCTGTGTCGTCAGATGAGTCCAGGTGATGTACTCAGCATGAGCTCCTGGTGATGTACTCAGCATTGAAGCTCCCTGGTGATGTTACTCAGCGAGGAATCTCCTGGTGATGTACGTTTGCTTGAAGATCCTGGTGATGTAGTCAGGCATGAAGTTCCCTGGTGATGTGTCATGCATGAATGCTCCTGGTGGTAGTGATAGTCAGCATGAGAAGCTCTGGTGATGTATGTGCAGCCAAGGAAGCTCCTGGTGATGTACTCAGCATGAAGCTCATGGTGATGTAGTCAAGCATGAAGCTCCTGGTGATGTCGTCAGATATTAACGTCCCCCATGGTGATGTGTTTGTTCAGCATGCAAGCTCCCTGGTGATGGTAGTCAGATGATGCTCCCTGGTGATGTAGTCTCAGCATGAAGTCCCTGTGATGGTAGTCAGCATGAAGCTCCTGGTGATGTAGTCAGCATGATGGTCGCCTGCGTGATGTATGGTCAGGTATGAAGTCCCTGGTGATGTCAGATCAGCATGAAGCTCCCTGGGTTGATGTAGTCAGCATGCAGTCCCTGGTGAGTGTAGTCAGCATGAAGCATTCCCTGGTGATGGTAGTCAGCGCTATGAAGCTAGGTTGATTGTAGTACAGCATGAAGACTCCCTGGTGTTGTACTCAGCATGTAAGCTTCTTGGTGGTGGTTGTAGGCATTGAAGATCCCTGGTGATTGTTGGTCAGATGAAGCCTCTGGTGATGTTAAGCTCAGATGAAGCTCCCTGGTGATGTAGTCAGCATGAAGCTCCCTGGTGATTGTAGTCAGCATGAAGCTCCCTGTGATGTAGTCAGCATGAAGCTCCCTGTGATGTAGTCAGCATGAAGCTCCCTGGTGATGAAACCAGCATGAGCTCCCTGGTGATGTAGTCCAGCATGAAGCTCCCTGGTGATGTAGTCAGCATGAAGCTCCCTGGTGATGTAGTCAGCATGAAGCTCCCTGGTGATGTAGTCAGCATGAAGCTCCCTGGTGATGTAGTCAGCATGAAGCTCCCTGGTGATGTAGTCAGCATGAAGCTCCCTGGTGATGTAGTCAGCATGAAGCTCCCTGGTGATGTAGCCAGCATGAAGCTCCCTGGTGATGTAGTCAGCATGAAGCTCCCTGGTGATGTAGTCAGCATGAAGCTCCCTGGTGATGTAGTCAGCATGAAGCTCCCTGGTGATGTAGTCAGAAATTGAAGCTCCCTGGTGAAGTATCACTGAAGCTCCCTGGTGATGTAGTCAGCATGAAGCTCCCTGGTGATGTAGCCAGCAGATACTGTGGCCAGGAAACTGGTTTACGTTGCTGTTTTATTACTATCATCAAGGTCGTTGATGCTGATATTGATCAAAAATTTGAACTCAACAACGACCCCTGAGCAATATATATATAATATATATATAATATATATATATATAAATATATATATATTATAAATATATATATATAATATAACATTCAACAAGTCGCCGTCTCCCACTGAGGCAGGGTGACCCAATAAAGAAAGAAAATCCCCGAAAAGAAAATACTTTCATCATCATTCAACACTTTCACCTCACTCACACATAATCACTGTTTTTGCAGAGGTGCTCAGAATACAACAGTTTAGAAGTATATATGTATAAAAATACACAATATATGCCTCCATTCACTCCTATCTAACATGCTCACGCACGCTTGCTGGAAGTCCAAGCCCCTCGCCCACAAAACCTCCTTTACCCCTTCCCTCCAACCTTTTCGGGGACGACCCCTACCCCTCCTTCCTTCCTCTACAGATTTATACGCTCTCCATGTCATTCTACTTTGATCCATTGTCTCTAAATGACCAAACCACCTCAACAAATCCCTTTCCCTCCCCCCTGACTAATACTTTTATTAACTCCACACCTTTTCTTAATTTCCACACTCCGAATTTTCTGAATAATATTTACACCACACATTGCCCTTAGACAGGACATCTCCACTGCCTCCAGCCGCCTCCTCGCTTCAGCATTTACAACCCAAGCTTCACACCCATATAAGAGTGTTGGTACCACTATACTCTCGTACATTCTCTTCTTTGCCACCATAGATAACGTTTTTTGCCTCCACATATACCTCAACGCACCACTTAAACCCTTTTTTTCCCTCATCAATTCTATGATTAACCTCATCATAAATCCATCCGCTGACACGTCAACTCCCAAATATCTGAAAACATTCACTTCTTCCATACTCCTCCTCCCCAGTTTGATATCCAATTTTTTTTTTATCTAAATCAATTTGATACCCTCATTCCCCCCTTACTCTTTTCTATGTTCACTTTCAACTTTCTACCTTTACACACAGTCCCAAACTCGTCCACTAACCTTTGTAATTTTTCTTTAGAATCTCCCATAAGCACAGTATCATCAGCAAAATGTACTGCGGGCCCCTTCCCATTTTTTTATTTGATTCCCCATAATTTAATCCCACCCCTTCTCCCGAACACCCTAGCATTTACTTCTTTTACAACCCCATCTATAAATATATTAAACAACCTGGGGACATTACACATCCCCTCTAAGACCTACTTTTACCGGGGAAATATTCTCCCTCTCTTCTACACACCCTAACCTGAGCCTCCTATCCTCAATAAAAACTCTTTTACAGCATTTAGTAACTTACCACCTATTCCATATACTTGCAACATTTTTCCACATTGCTCCTCTATCCACTCTACATATGCCTTTTCTAAATTCATAAATGCAATAAAAACTTCCCTACCTTTATCTAAATAACTGTTCCATATATGCTTCAATGTAAACACTTGATCTACACAACCCCCACCCACTCTGAAGCCTCCTTGCTCATCCGCAATCCTACATTCTGTCTTACCTCTAATTCTTTCAATAATAACTCTACCGTAACACTTTTCCTGGTATACTCAGTAAACTTATTCCTCTATAATTTTACAATCTCTTTTGTCCCCCCTTCCCTTTATATAAAGGGACTATACATGCTCTCCGCCAATCCCTAGGTAAACCTTTCCCCTCTTTCATACATTTATTAAACAAAAGTACCAACCACTCCAACACTAAAATCCCCCCCTGCTTTTAACATTTCTGTCATGATCCCGTCAGTTCCAGCTGCTTTACCCCCTTTAAATTTTACGTAATGCCTCACGTACCTCCACCACACTCACATTCTGGCTCTTCTTCACTCCTACAAGAGGTATACCTCCTGGCCAGTGCATGAAATTACCGCCTCCCTTTCTTCGTCGACATTTAAAAGTTCCTCAAAATATTCTCGCCCTCTACCCAAAACCTCCATTCTCCCCATCTACTAACTCCCCTACTCTGTTTTTAACGGACAAATCCATACTTTCCCTAGGGTTTCTTAACTTGTTTAACTCACTCCAATTTTTTTTCTTATTTTCATTAAAATTTCTTGACAGTGCCTCTCCCACCTCTATCACCTCTCTCCTTTTGCACTCTCTCACCACTCTCTTCACCTTTCTTTTACTCCCCCATATATTCTACTCTTCTTATAACACTTCTGTTTTGTAAAATCTTTCATAAGCTACCTTTTTCCTTTAACACACCCTTTACTTCATCATTTCACCAATCACTCCTTTTTTCTCCTGTACCCACCCTCCTATAACCACAAACTTCTGCCCCACATTCTAATACTGCGTTTTAAAACTATTCCAACCCTCTTCACCTCTTTCCCCACTACTCATATACAACCTTGCATATTCATTTATCCTTTCTTTCAAAAAAATATGTATTACTTATTACCAAACCTTTCTATACATAGCTCAATTAAAGGCTCCCTATTTTCATTTACCCCTGGCACCCCAAATTTACCTACTACTTCGCTCCACAAAATTTTTACCCACTTTAGCTTTGAAATCCCCAACCACAAGTACTCTCACCTTGGTTCAAAACTCCCCATGCATTCACTCAACATTCCCAGTAACTGGACTGGGGTCCTCATCCTCAAGAAGACAATAAACTCAAGGTTCTCCCAGAGCTGTTTAAATATTTTCCTCTCCTACCCATCCACTTTATTTTATATTCTATATGAAATTATATTAATAGACAGAATACTTTGACATAAAACACAAACTCGAATACATTGGTACAAAATATCAAAGATTAAGAATCTCCTCCACTCCTCTAAAGTCGGAAAGCGAGCCAAGTATGCAGCAAGCATTTCCCCTCTGGATGGCCATCCTGAGGAGCTGGAACATGAAAGTGGGTGCCCTTGGGTCCCTGGGGTGTCGATGAGTCTGGAACCCATTCTTTAGGGGAAACGTGTGGCATTTTTTCCCATGATCCCAAGGTCTCTGTCCCACTGGGACAAATGGATACTGTTTGCTTATGTTCCTGCACTTGCTGATCTTGTAAATCCTCCCTATGGTCAGCAGCTCCTCCCTGTCACCCGACACTGTGATGGATGTAGGTGTCAGCCAGTAGTCCACCAGTTTTGGGGACCCACAGAAGTGTTTACCAAGATAACATTTACTTACCTAAGGAATTCAAGGGAAACCTCGTTAGCCAACTTAAGTGTTGGGAGGGGAATACCGAACCTGTACTCTGAGCAGGAGATGAGGATGCTGCGATTTGCAGGTCATCTGTACGGTGATGTTAGTGCCCGTCTGACAGGACAGCAACTGCATGAATGACGGTGAATGCGCTTTTATTTATGAATCTCCCTACCTCCAGGAGAGGCAGCTGGTTTATTAAAAAATGCTAACAAATAGCCATAACAACCTTGGCATTCAGCTTGTTGTATCAGATGTACATGAGCGGTATAATATACCAACAACATGAATAATTAGACAAGTGCGCAACATCTAAGGTGTTTGTAGACGTTTCGCCATCCAGTGGGTTTTTAATCAATACAATACAAGGACATAATAAGAAGACTGTACAGCTATATACAAAAGATGAAGTAACCAGTCCCTGAGCGCTGGAGTTGGTGAGGATCACCGAAGTCTTTAAGAAACGTCTATAATACACATACCCAGATATTGTGCATGTCTCTAATTCTTCACATTCTCAAATAAATTGTGGTATCTGGTAAGACCCTCATGTTAACTCTTATTACCAAACATTTCGCCCGCACAGCGTGTTTCACCCACTCACCTGGCATCGTCTCCAGCTGCTCCCCTGTTCCTGGCTTTATGTCTCTGCTATATGCTAAGAAACTAACCATATCTATCAAGCGCACTCCCGCTCACACACTGAGGTCCGTGGTTCGATCCCCGGTACGGGTAAAAACATCGGGGAGCGTTTCCTTAAGGCACCTGCCGTCATTATTCACCCTAGCAGAAAGTAGGTACCTGGGTGTTAGTCAACGGGTGTGGGGTCGCATCCTGGGGCCCAAATTAACCTAAGTTGGCGGGAAATGTTCTGTATAATAAGAGGCTTTGTATATAGTATGTCACTGATGTCAGCTATGGTCTGTATAAGTTGTATCATGTACTTTAAGTTGCATTATTGTTATTATTATTATTATTATTATTATTATTATTATTATTATTATTATTATTATTATTATTATTATTATTATTATTATGGAGGGGCTAACCACCTCACAGTCACCTCCCACTTGGACTGATGAAGCCTGCTACACTGGCGGAACGTTTCAATAATAAAGATACGGAAGTGTTGTATATGTGTCTTACTCATCAGCTGGTCAGCATTACTTTTTATCAAACGATGATTGTAGTGTAGTCCACGAAGCATGATGAGGAGGTGGGAGGGTGGTGGGGGGTAATCTTACGTACCACGTGAGACCAAACCACCACCACCATCACCACTACCACCACTAACCACCACTACCACCACTACCACCACTACCATCGCCACTACCACCACTCCCACCAACCATCCCACCACAATCACCACCACAATCACCACCACAATCACCACCACTACCACCACTACCATCGCCACTACCACCACTACCACCACCATCACCACCACCACAATCACCACCACAATCACCACTAAACGTCACCACAACCACAGAAATCTTAAGTACATAAGAAAGAATGAGCACTGCAGCAGGCCTCCTGGCCCAAACCAGTCAGGTCCAACTATACTAATGAGAATCATAAGAACATAAGAACGAAGGAACACTGCAGAAGGCCTACTGGCCCATGCGAGGCAGGTCCAAGTCTCCTACCCGGGTTAAGCCAATGCACCCAACCTAGTCAGGTCCCGGGCAAATTGACTAAGGAGGAACAAAGGCAACCGACCTGGGAGCACAACAAACACGTCAACTCACCAACCCCCCCCACTCCACTCATGTATTTTTCCAACCTATTTTTTTAAAACTACACAACGTTCTGGCCTCTATAACGGTACTTGGGAGTTTGTTCCACTCATCCACAACTCTATTACCAAACCAGTACTTTCCCATATCCTTCCACACACACACACACACACACACACACACACACACACAAAACACACACAACTATCAAAAGAGAGGTTAGGTAAGGTTGGGTTAGGTTCCTCAGGAAACAGGACAAGTGTTTCCTGACGCGGGTCTTAGTCAGATGTTGACCTGCCGTTGGAGCTTTTGGTCATCTCCCCAAACCCTTTCCGCGGGGCTTACCGAAAAGGGGAGATTATTATTAGTTGGGGAAACAGTGACGCATAAACCCCCGGGGCATTTTCCCTCCCCCCCGGGCCCTCTCCCAAACCCCCGCCCCACCCCCCCCTTCCAAACCCCTTTCCCCTACCCCAAAAACCCCCTTTCCCTCCCCCCCGTAAAAACTCCCAAAGGGTTCCTACTTTTTAAAGAAAGAAAAACGTAGTTTTACCACCTGGGTTTTCTTATTAAAGAAATTTTTTTGGGGGGTTTTAAAACCCCTGTCGACCCCACGGGGGAAAATTAAGGTTTTCCCCGGCTGTCAACCCCCCATCAAGAAAAATTTCATATTTAAAAAAAAAACGTTTTAAAATATTTAAATTTCAGTTTTGAAGGAGCTACGGACATGTGTCGTTGAACCGAAGTTTCCTTTAAGACGAAACGTAGGTCCCCCCCGTCGCCTGGGGGCAAAACCCTCCCCAAAAAGGTAAAGGGGCCCCGGTTTTCGTTTTCCCCCGCTGGGGTAGAAACTTTGGGGGGTTTTTTCCCCCCACCGGTTGTCTATTTTTCACGCATCAGTAAAATAGGTACCTGGGTTTTTAGCCCCTACGGGTGTGGGTCGAATTCCCGGGACAAAACTGACCAAAATTTCCCCCAAAATGCCTCAAAAAAAAGGGGTTTTTTAAATATAGAAATATGTCTTTGAAGTCCCAAGGGACTGTATACCTTGTAAAAGGACTTGTATAAGAAATTTTCCTATTTTTAATTACGAAAGGGCGTTTAAAAACCTCTTTAGTTAAAGGGCTTCGGACGCATGTCTCCCTCAGGGGGGGTCATTTGGCTCCCCCACTAAAAAGGGTCGTTAAAAACGGGGTGTTTCTGGAGAGAGGAGAGAGAGAGAGGGCGGGGGGAAGACAGGGGGCGTCAAAGTCTTTCCTAAACAGTTTGGACTGGGGGTGTTTTTAAAACATTCCCCTAGAAAAAAATTTTCTTTTTTAAACCACATTTCTGTTTTGCGACCTGGTTTGGACCCAGGCGATAAACCCTACCAAACACACCACACACACACAAACCCCAAAAACACACACACACACACAACACCACACACCCCAAAACACACACACACACACAACAAAACACACAAACAAAACACACACACAACACTGACCCGAAAATACCTGACGGGAAAAAAATCAGCGAATCATGGTACGTGACGAGGCCCTCAGAGTGGACGCCCCTTGAAAGGGGGTTTTCCACAGGGGTCAGTCCTAGGCCCCATGCTTTTTTCGGTTTTGGGGAAAACGAAAAATACAGAGGGGAAGACTCAGAGGGGGTTCCCGGGTTTGAAAGAAAAATGTGAACAAATGCAAAAAAATTCAATTTGATGGGGATCATTTAATCTCCCAAAGGGGAATCAGGACAGGTTTCAAGCCTGGTCCAACAACGGTTTCCGGGAGCTCAACCTACCAAGTGCAGTCATGAAGATTGGTGAAGGGCAAAGAAACCGCAGAGGGGCCACCCTGGGGGGCCCCAAAAGACTGAAAACCCTCTCTAAAGGGAAAAGGATTTTTGGGTTGAGAAAACCCCGGGAAACATCTGAGGCGCAAAATAAACCCAAATAACTGCGCAGCAAATACCCCTGCAAACCTGAAAAAGGCCCCCCGACCCTCAGTAAGAAAATCTTTCAAGACCCTATACACCGTTTACGTCGGGGCCCCATTTTTGGGAGGCGAATTTCCCAAATTTGGGAATCCCCCCGGCCCAAGGCACGTCAAGAAAGTAAAAAAAAGGGGAAAAAGGTTTTTGCAACAAGCCCAAACCCCGTAGCAAAGGGGTAGGGCCCCTACAAAGAGAGGTTAAGGGAAATCGACCTGACACACTGAAAGACGGGAAGATAGGGGGGGATATGATAACGACTTTTAAAAATACTAAAAGGGAATTTTGATAAGGGACGGGGAAAGGATTTCCAGAGAGGGGAAAAACACAGCAACAAGGGGTCCAACGGGAAAGTTAAAAAACCCAAAAACCCTCCGGGGATTTTTAAATTTTCTTCACCCACAGATTTTGTCGGGGAAGGGGAACCCACTTTTTGGAAAGTGCTGTAGGGAGGCAGGACCCATAAAGCCTTTAAGAAGGTATGTTTAAGCTTAGGGAAAGCAGGGAAGAGGGGAAACCCTAGAAGCGACCGCGAAGGGGCCCGGGCTAGGAGCCTGAATCGACCCCCTCCCAACCCCCTACAGTTTGGGGGTTACAACTGGGCGATTACCACACACACACACAAAACCCCAAAACACCACACAACACACACCACACACAACCACACACACACGCACACACAACCACAAACACACAAAACACACACACAAACACACACACACACAAAACACACACACACACACATGAGGACCAGCAGGACTTCAAAGAGACCGGGAACAGACGGAAACCCCTTTTTTTCCAGCAAATGGTTTCTTTTCCAAATTTAAAAATCCTGGCCAAATGCAAAGTCATGAAAAATGGGGAAGGCACAAAACCCCCAAACAACAGAGTATGGGCTAGGGCCCCAAAGACTGCAAACCTCACCCAAGGAGAAAGATCTTGGGTGGGGGTATAACACCGAAAAGGTCCCCGGGAAGCACAAAATCAACAAAAACTGCTGCAGCATATGGGCGCCTGGCAAACCTGAGAACAGCATTCCGACACCTTAGTAAGGAATCATTCAAGACACTGTTTCACCGTGTATGTCAGGCCCATACTGGAGTATGCAGCACCTGTTTGGAACCCGCAAATTGATAAAGCACGTCAAGAAACTAGAGAAAGTACAAAGGTTTGCAACAAGGTTAGTTTCCAGAGCTAAGGGGAATGTCCTATGAAGAAAGATTAAGGGAAATCGGGCCTGACGACACTGGAGGACAGGAGGGTCAAGGGAGACATGATAACGACATATAAAATTACTGCGTGGAATAGACAAGGTGGACAAGGACAGGATGTTCCAGGGAGGGGACACAGAAACAAGAGGCCACAATTGGAAGTTGAAGACACAAATGAGTCAGAGAGATAGTAGGAAGTATTTCTTCAGTCATAGAGTTGTAAGGCAGTGGAATAGCCTAGAAAATGACGTAGTGGAGGCAGGAACCATACACAGTTTTAAGACGAGGTTTGATAAAGCTCATGGAGCGGGAGAGAGAGGGCCTAGTAGCAACCGGTGAAGAGGCGGGGCCAGGAGCTAGGACTCGACCCCTGCAACCACAAATAGGTGAGTACAAATAGGTGAGTACAACACACACACACACACACACACACACACACGCACACACACACACACACACACACACACACACACACACACACACACACACACACACACACACACACACACACACACACATCACCTGACCCCTTCCAGTCAAACACATCCCCCCCAGTCACCTCCTCCTCGAGTATCAATCCACTACCACCCACTACCCAGTCACACAACCCCTCAAAGGGAGGTCCCCCGCTCCTTTACCCCCCTTCCCCTCCGCAGGAGTCATGCAACGCGGCCACCAGAAGTTTCTAGAGCATACCCGGGCAGCGGGCATACAATAATAATAATAATAATAATAATAATAATAATATTAATATTATTATTATTATTATTGTTATTATTATTTTTATTATTTTATTATTATTATTTATTATTATATATTATTTTATTTTATTATTTTAATTAATTTTTTTATTATTTTTTATAAAAATTTTATTTTT
>NC_069459.1:10594103-10622727 GCF_026875155.1 Cherax quadricarinatus | reverse complement strand
GGGATATTCTACAAGAATGTGCTGGTTGTTTTCCCAACGGGAATGTGCGGGTGGTGTTCCAACGGAATGTGCTGGTGGGGGTTCCATACAGGAATGTGTTTGGTGGTGTTCTAACAAGAATGTGCTCGTGGTATTCCAAACAGGAATGTGCTGGTGGTGTTCCAACAGGAATGTGCTGTGGTGTTCCAACAGGAATGTGCTGGTGGTGTTCCAACGGGAAATGTGCTTGTGGTGTTCTAACAAGAATGTGCTGGTGGTATTCCAACAGGAATGTGCTGGTGGTGTTCCAACAGGAATGTGCTGGTGGTGTTCTAACAAGAATGTGCTCGTGGTATTCCAACAGGAATGTGCTGGTGGTGTTCTAACAAGAATGTGCTGGTGGTATTCCAACAGAAATGTGCTGGTGGTGTTCCAACAGGAATGTGCTGGTGGTGTTCCAACAGGAATGTGCTTGTGGTGTTCCAACAGGAATGTGCTGGTGGTGTTCCAACAGGAATGTGCTGGTGGTATTCCAACAGGAATGTGCTTGTGGTGTTCTAACAAGAATGTGCTGGTGGTGTTCCAACAGGAATGTGCAGGTGATGTTCTAACAAGAATGTGCTGGTGGTGTTCTAACAAGAATGTGCTGGTGGTATTCTAACAGGAATGTGCTGGTGGTATTCTAACAGGAATGTGCTGGTGGTGTTCCAACAGGAATGTGCTGGTGGTGTTCCAACAGGAATATGCTGGTGGTGTTCTAACAAGAATGTGCTGGTGGTGTTCCAACAGGAATGTGCTGGTGGTGTTCTAACAAGATTGTGCTGGTGATGTTCCATCAGAAATGTGCTGGTGGTGTTAAGAACATAAGAACATAAGAACGAAGGAACACTGCAGAAGGCCCACTGGCCCATGCGCGACAGGTCCAAGTCTCCTACCGGCTTAAGCCAATGCACCCAACCTAGTCAGGTCAGGTCACATTGACTTAAGGGAGGAACACGGCAACCGACCTGGTAGCTCAAGCTATCAGGTCCAACTCACACTCACCCACATCCACTCATGTATTTATCCAACCTATTTTTAAAGCTACACGACGTTGTGGCCTCTATAACTGTACTCGGGAGTTTGTTCCATCATCCACAACTTATTACCAAACCAGTACTTTCCTATAATCCTTCCTGAATCTGAATTTTCCAACTTAAAACCATTGCTGCGAGTCCTATCTAGGCTAGATATTTCAGCACACTATTTACATCCCCTTTATTTATTCCTGTCTTCCATTTATACACCTAAATCATATCCCCCCTAATTCTACGTCTTTCTAGAGAGTGCAGATTCGGGGCCCTTAGTCTATCCCATAGGGAGATTCTGATACATGGGATCAACTTTGTCTCCTCCTTTGTACATTTTCCAGAGAATTTTAATCCATTCTGTAATAGGGTGACCAAAACTGTGCAGATAATCAAAATGAGGCCTAACCAAGGATGTATAGAGTTGAAGAACAACCTGAGGACTCCTATTATTTATGCTTCTTGATATGAAGCCAAGGATTCTATTAGCTTTATTGCGAACACTTATGCACTGTTGTGTTGGTTTCAGATTACTGCTAACCAGAACTCCTAAATCTTTTTCGCAATCCGTAATATTAAGATCGCATTATTTAGTTTATATGTGGCATGATTATTGTCCTGTCCAACATTTAGAACTTTGCATTTGTCTATATTAAACTGCATCTGCCACTTCCAACAGGAATGTGCTGGTGATACTCCAATACTGAAACTATGTACTGTGCCAAAACAAAAGCATTCACATTGCTAAACTCACAAACTAGTATTTAGTCACTTAGCCATAATACCAACTTACCTCATAATTTGTAATATTTTACAATTAAGAATAAAACTAAGTATGCCCGAAATGCCTAACCATGCTAAGCGTTCTAGTGGTACACTCTGTAATCACAATTTTACTACATGTAAACCAAACAATAACCAAATGACTTTAGAAATCGTAATGACACGATTGCAAATAAACCATACCCCCGGCCGGGATTGAACCCGCGGTCATAGAGTCTCAAAACTCCAGCCCGTCGCGTTAGCCACTAGACCAGCTAGCCACAATAAGATTCATCCACTTTGGTTATTTTCTACACCAAGGAAGGTTAGCAAAGGCACCTCTGTGACCACAAATGCAAGTTTTTTTACAGACGAATCTCCAGCTAGCGTGGCCGTGACGAACTCTATGGTGTAGAACTCTATGGTGTAGAAATATACCTAGTTGGATGAATCTTATTGTGGCTAGCTGGTCTTTGGGCTAACGCGACGGGCTGGAGTTTTGGACTCTATGACCCCGGGGTTTAATCCCGGCCGGGGGGATGGTTTATTTGCAATCGTGTCATTACGATTTCTTAAGTCATGTTGAGGGCAGTGAAGGGACTTGAGCTAGAGTTCGTCACGGCCACGCTAGCTGGAGATTCGTCTGTAAAAACTTGCATTTGTGGTCACAGAGGTGCCTTTGCTAACCTTCCTATGGTGTAGAAATATACCTAGTTGGATGAATCTTATTGTGGCTAGCTGGTCTAGTGGCTAACGCGACGGGCTGGAGTTTTGAGACTCTATGACCGCGGGTTCAATCCCGGCCGGGGGTATGGTTTAATAACCAAATTTCTGTAAACTCAGCATTGTAATCCTTATAGAGAATAAACTTTGAATTTGAATTGAATTGAATTGAAATGGTGTTCCAACAGGAATGTGCTGGTGGTGTTCCAACAGGAATGTGCTTGAGGTGTTCTAACAAAAATGTGCTGGTGGTATTCCAACAGGAATGTGCTTGTGGTGTTCCAACAGGAATGTGCTGGTGGTGTTCCAACAGGAATGTGCTGGTGGTGTTCTAACAAGAATGTGCTGGTGGTATTCCAACAGGAATGTGCTGGTGGTGTTCCAACAGGAATGTGCTGGTGGTGTTCCAACAGGAATGTGCTGGTGGTGTTCTAACAAGAATGTGCTGGTTGTATTCCAACAGGAATGCGCTGGTGGTGTTCCAACAGGGGAATGTGCTGGTGGTGTTCCAACAGGAATGTGCTGGTGGTGTTCTAACAAGAATGTGCTGGTGGTATTCCAACAGAAATGTGCTGGTGGTATTCCAACAGGAATGTGCTGGTGGTGTTCCAACAGGAATGTGCTGGTGGTGTTCCAACAGGAATGTGCTGGTGGTGTTCTAACAGGAATGTGCTGGTGGTATTCCAACAGGAATGTGCTGGTGGTGTTTTTAACAAGAATGTGCGGTGGTAATTCAACAGGAAATGTGGTGGTATTCCAACAGGAATGTGCTGGTGGTGTTCCAACAGGAATGTGCTGGTGGTGTTCCAACAGGAATGTGCTGGTGGTGTTCTAACAAGAATGTGCTGGTGGTATTCCAACAGAATGTGCTGGTGGTGTTCTACAAGAATGGGGCTGGTGGTATTCCAACAGGAATGTGCTGGGTGGTGTTCAACAAGAATGTGCTGGTGGTTTCCAAACAGGAATGTGTGGTGGTATTCCAACAGGAATGTGTTTGGGGGTTTTTCCAACAGGAATGTGCTGGTGGTGTTCCAACAGGAATGTGCTGGTGGTGTTCTAAAAAAGAATGGGGTGGTGGGATTCCAACAGGAATGTGCTGGTGGTGTTCTAACAAGAATGTGCTGGTGGTATTCCAACAGGAATGTGCTGGTGGGGCTCCCAACAACAATATTTCAGCAACAAATGCAACACAGTGCCTGGGGTGGGGGGACAGAGTCTGGGTTTTGCACCACTGACGTGGTCCTAAAGGTCAGGGCTAGGCGAGAAGTGAACAAGATATCTCAAGGTCTCCAAAAACGCAAACACCACTCTGTCTCTTGAAAGGGGAAGTACAACTCCTACCGGGGGTTTACCCCCGTGGGTCCACTTTCTGTCTTCCAGTTGTGTAAAAGGTGGTCCTATTTATGGCTTGGGAAAAGGGGGAGGGGAGGCGGCGCCGTAAACAGTCTTTACGAACAGAAAAAATTTTTACCAATATTTTTATCCTACTACAATGTTTGGGAGGGAAAACCCCTTTCATTTTTTTTCCGCGGTTGTCTGGCATACTTGTGCCCCCCCTCCCCGCCCCATTAAACACACACACCACAACCACACACACACACACACACACACACACACACACACACACACACACAGGCAGGACTTCAAAGAGACCTGGACAGACTGGACACCTGGTCCAGCAAATGGCTTCTCGAATTTAATCCTGCCAAATGCAAAGTCATGAAGATAGGGGAAGGGCACAGAAGACCACAGACAGAGTAATAGGCTAGGTGGCCAAAGACTGCAAACCTCACTCAAGGAGAAAGATCTTGGGGTGGTAATAACACCGAGCATGTCTCCGGAAGCACACATCAATCAGATAACTGCTGCAGCATATGGGCGCCTGGCAAACCTGAGAACAGCATTCCGACACCTTAGTAAGGAATCATTCAAGACACTGTACACCGTGTATGTCAGGCCCATACTGGAGTATGCAGCACCTGTTTGGAACCCGCACTTGATAAAGCACGTCAAGAAACTAGAGAAAGTACAAAGGTTTGCAACAAGGTTAGTTCCAGAGCTAAGGGGAATGTCCTATGAAGAAAGATTAAGGGAAATCGGCCTGACGACACTGGAGGACAGGAGGGTCAGGGGAGACATGATAACGACATATAAAATACTGCGTGGAATAGACAAGGTGGACAAGGACAGGATGTTCCAGGGAGGGGACACAGAAACAAGAGGCCACAATTGGAAGTTGAAGACACAAATGAGTCAGAGAGATAGTAGGAAGTATTTCTTCAGTCATAGAGTTGTAAGGCAGTGGAATAGCTAGAAAATGACGTAGTGGAGGCAGGAACCATACACAGTTTTAAGACGAGGTTTGATAAAGCTCATGGAGCGGGGAGAGAGAGGGTCTAGTAGCAACCGGTGAAGAGGCGGGGCCAGGAGCTAGGACTCGACCCCTGCAACCACAAATAGGTGAGTACAAATAGGTGAGTACACAACACACACACACATACGCACACACACACACAACACACACACACACACACACACACACACAACCACACACACACACACACACACACACGCACACACACACACACACATACACACACACGACATGTGCCTAGGACAAAATGGTAACTAACACACACACACACGCATATACACATACACCTTACACACACACACACACACACATACAACAGGCCTAGTGTCTAATCGACATATTCCTAGGACAAAATGGTAACTAACACAGCCTAAGCACAGCCTTAGCACAACAAAAGAGGTCTGCCTGGAGGTTAAAGGCTGCAAAATTCACTCAAGGAAAAGGGTCCTTGGGGTGAGCATCATACCGAGCACATCTGAAACGCACATCAGCTAAATAACTGCTGGAAAATATGGGCGCCTAGCAAACTTAAGAATAGCATTCCGACACCTCAGTAAGAAACCGTTCAAGACACTGTACACCGTGTAACGTCAGGCCCATATTGGAGTATGCATACCAATTGGAAAGCCAACCTGGCTAAGCACTGTGAAATTAGAAAAATGCTAAGTTAGCAACAAACTAGCCGTAGGTAAGGGCATATCCAAATGAGAGAGGTTAAGGGAAATGGACCAGAAAATGGAGGACGGAGGATAGGTTGGACTGATAACGACATGTAATTACTGAGGACTTAACAAGGTGGACAGGGACAGTTTTCCAGAGATGGACCGGCAACAAGGGGTCACAGTTAGAAGTGAAGATCAAATGAGTCACAGGGATGTAGGAAGTATTTCTTCGGTCTACAGTGTCAGGAAGTGAACAATCTGGAGATGATGTAGTGGAGACAGGAACCTTTAACATAGCTTAAAAGGTTTTGATAAAGCTCCCTGGAGCGGAGAGAGGGACCCAGTAGCGACAATGAAGAGGCGGGGGCCAAGAGGCTGTGACTGAACCTAAACCACAGTAGGATTTACACAAATAAATGAATACAAATATGTGAGGACATCATATTCTCTCTCTCTCTTCTCTGTCCCCTCTTTACTTAGCTTTCCGGGTGTAACCGTCTGTACATTCGCGTACCTCCTCCCCCAGGCCCCAGGTTACACAGGAATTACAGTCTGGGGAAATGACAACTTCGCAACAGAAATTATCTATATGAAATTTCCCACATCCAGCTGAGTGAACGACAGGTCTACCTTCCAGGGCAGCACGACAAAATGCAAGGCGTACCCTCAAAGCAGGATCGGGTTTCTATTCCCGACTTTTCCATACCCTTTTTGCCCACGTTCGCCTACAGTGTAGGTACCTGATGTTAGTCGACTTGTTTAGTGGCTCCTGGGGAAGAGGTTAAAGGCCTATGGAATAAGCCGACAACTGGGGGACGGGTTATCCGGGTTATCCGGGGTTACTAAACCTCCGGTTAATTTTACAAGAAAACCTTTCTTCTTCTTCTTCTTCTTCTTCTTCTTCTTCTTCTTCTTCTTCTTCTTCTTTTTCTTTTTCCTTCTTCTTCTACTTCTTCTTCTTTTTTTCTTCTCTTTTTTTCTTCTTCTTCTTCTTCTTCTTCTTTCTTCTTCTTCTTTTTTCTTCTTCTTCTTCTTCTTCATCTTCTTCTTCTTCCTTCTTTTCTTCTTCTTCTCTTCTTCTTCTCTTCTTCTTCTCTTCTTCTTCTTCTTCTTCTTCTTCTTCTTCTCTTCTTCTTCTTCTTCTTTCTTTTTCTTCTTTTTCCCTTCTTCCCTCTTCTTCTTTTCTCTTCTCTTCTTCCTTCTTCTTCTTCTTTTTTTCTTTTTTCTTTCTTCTTCTCTTCCTCCCCTTTTTCTTCTTTCTTTCTTTCTTCTTTCTTCTTTCCTCTTCCTCTTCTTCTTCTTCTTCTCTTCTTCTTCTTTCTTCTTCTTCTTTTCTTCTTCTTCTTTTTTTCCTTCTTCTTCTTGCTATCATTCTTAAGTCGGGGAAAAGTCACACATTTCCGTCACTGAAGGTTGTGGAGGCTGACACTGGCGGTCAGAAACGACCGTCACGCGCCGCGACACCTTAACAAGAGCTGACGTTTCTAGGTACTGAATCCCGTGGCTGGGGGGGGAACGTCAGTCCGTTGTTCCGGCCCACCGGAAGCGACGGTTATATCGCGCTTCCGGGTCCACCGGAACACCGCCCCCCCCCCCTCACGACTGTTGTTTCCCACCTCCTGTTATCTTTTGCTATCTACTGATTTTTTTTGTTTTGTTTTTATTTCCGTTGTACTGTTATCACTGTCTTTACTGCCCATCTGTTTTTTTCAAGTACATTATCTATCATGATCTATCATGATTTTATCACGATCTATCACTCTCATCACCTACCAAAATTCCACAAATGCCTAAACCTACCACCACCACCTGCCACCGCTGGTCACCTGCTGCACCTACCAATTTACCGTCACCTACCCACCATCTACCGCCACCTGCCACCATCTACCGTCACCTACCATCATCTACCGTCACTGCCGCCACCTCTACCGCACCTGCCACCAAACTACCATCACCTGCCACCATCTACCGTCATCTAACCACCATCTACCGTCACCTACCACCATCTACCGTCACCTGCCACCATCAAACCGTCACCTGCCACCCATCTACCATCACCTGCCACCATCACCGTCATCTAACCACCATCTACCGCCCACCTACCATCATCTACCGTCACCTGCCACCATTACCGTCACCTGCCACCATCTACCATCACCTGCCACCATCCTACCGTCATCTACCCCCAAATCTACCGTCACCTACCACCATCTACCGTCACCTGCCACCATCTACCGTCATCAAACCACCATCTACCGTCACCTACCACCATCTACCGTCACCTACCACCATTTTACCGTCACCTGCCACCTCTACCGTCATCTACCACCATCTACCGTCACCTGCCACCATTCTACCGTCACCTGCCACCTTTCTACCTTCACCTACCACCATCAAACCGTCACCTCCCCACCATCAAACCGTCACCTAGCACCATCTACCGTCACCTACCCCCATCTCCCTTTCCCCTACCACCATCAAACCGTCAACCTACCACCATCTACCGTCACCTACCCCCATGTACCGTCACTTACCACCATCTACCGTCACCTGCCACCATCTACCTTCACCTACCACCATCTACCGTCACCTGCCACCATCACCGTCACCTACCACCATCTACCGTCACCTACCACCATCTACCTTCACCTACCACCATCTACCGTCACCTACCACCAATCTACCGTCACCTACCCCATCTACCGTCACCTACCACCATCTACCATCACCTGCCACCATCTACCGTCACCTACCACCATCTACCGTCACCTACCACCATGTACCGTCACTTACCACCATCTACCGTCCTCCAGCCAAAAACTTGCCACCGTCTAACACCACCTACCACCACACAATCGCCACCCAGTGGCTTTATCAATAAGAATTCAACGACATAATTGGGAGACAGTAGACCAACATACATAAAGATGTGATAATGAGTCCCTCAAACCTTGGCTAGTGGAACGTCTACATAAAGCTACCCAGATGTTGCACATGTCCTATATCTGTTTGTTCCAGCCACGGTATTGTCCTTCTCAATTTTCTACCGCCGTCTATTACCACAAAATGGCTTTTAAAACGAAGAGAGAGAGAGAGAGAGAGGGGAGAGAGAGAGAGAGAGAGAGAGAGAGAGAGAGAGAGAGGAGAAGAGAGAGAGAGAGAGAGAGCCTTGCCTGTTACATTTGGGTATAACTTCCCCTACACCTGTGCTTGAGAACAGTCCAGTAAGGAAGTACTTCAACAGAGGGAAGTTACGGTAGGTTGTGCACAATGTTTAATATCAAGTGCTGTGTGTAATGTCAGAAATTATTATACTGAACCCTTCATGATGACTGGTTTGAAAATAATAATAATAATAATAACAACTACTACTTTACTAAATAATAAAAAATACTAATAATAATAATAATAATAATAATAATAAAAAAACTAGTACTACTTTCTAAAATAATAATGACGATAATAATAACAAAAAAACAAAAAATTAATAATAATTATAATAAAAATAATAATAATAATAATAATAAAATAATATGTAAATCAGCATGAACCTCCCTTGATGATGCAAATCAGCAGAAAATTCCTGGTGAAGTTTCTCGTCAGCATGAAGCGTCCTGGTGATGTAGTCGCATAAGCTCCCTGGTGAAGTACTCAGCATGAAGTTTTCCCTGGTGATGTACCAGTATGAAGCTCCCTGGTGATGTACCCCAGCATGAAGCTCCCTGGTGAAGTACTCAGCATAATTTCCCTGGTGAAGTACTCCCGCAATAAAGCTCCCTGGGAAGTACTCAGCATGAAGTTCCCTGGTGATGTACTCAGTATGAAGTTCCCTGGTGATGTACTCAGCATGAAGCTCCCTGGTGAAGTACTCAGCATGAAGTTCCCTGGTGAAGTACTCAGCATAAAGCTCCCTGGTGATGTACTCCCGTATGAAGTTTCCCCGGTGATGTACTCACATGAAGCTCCCTGGTGATGTACTCAGCATGAAGCTCCCTGGTGATGTTGCTCAGCATGAAGCTCCCTGGTGATGTTATCAGCATAAGCCCCTGGTGATGTGCTCAGCATGAAGCTCCCTGGGATGTACTCAGCATGAAACTCCCCCCGGTGATGTGGGTCAGCATGAAGCTCCCTGGTGATGTGCTCAGCATGAAGCTCCCTGGTGATGTACTCAGCATAAAGCTCCCTGGTGATGTGCTCAGCATGAAGCTCCCTGGGGAGTGCTCAGCATGAAACTCCCCGGTGATGTACTCACATGAAGGGTCCCTGGTGATGTAGTCAGCATGAAGCTCCCTGGTGATGTACTCACATGAAGTCTCCCTTTGGGGATTGTGCTCAGCATGAAGCCTCCCTGGTGATTGTAGTCAGCATGAAGCTCCCTGGGTGATGTTTATGGGAAAAAATTCCCTGGTGATGTACTCAGCATGAAGTTCCCCGGTGATGTGCTTCAGCATGAAGCTCCCCTGGTGATGTGCTCAAACATGAAGCTCCCTGGTGATGTACTCAGCATGAAGCTCCCTGGTGATGTATCAGCATGAAGCTCCCTGGTGATTTTACTCAGCATGAAGCTCCCGGTGATGTGCTCAGCATGAACTCCCCGGTGATGTACCAGCATGAAGTCCCCTGGTGATGTGCTCAGCATGAAGCTCCCTGGTGATGTACTCAGCATGAAGCCCCTGGTGATGGGACAGCATGAAGCTCCCTGGTGATGTAGTTCAGCATGAAGCTCCCTTTTTGATGTACTCAGCATGAAGCTCCCTGGTGATATCAGCATGAAGCTTTCCCTGGTGATGCAGTCACATGAAGCTCCCTGGTGATGTACTTTAGCTGAAGCTCCCTGGGTGTGTCCCCATGAGGCCCTGTGATGTACTCAGCATGAAGCCCCTGGTGTAGCTCAGGCATGAAGCTCCCTGGCGATGGTACTCAGCATGAAGCTCCCTGTGATGTAGTCAGCATGAAGCTCCCTGTGAAGTACTCAGCAATGAAGCCCCTGGCGATGCACTCAGCATGAAGCCCCTGGTGATGTAGTCAGCATGAAGCTCCCTGGGAAGTACTCAGCATGAAGCGTCCTGGGGATGTACTCAGCAATGAAGCTCCCTGGTGATGTACTCAGCATGAAGCTCCCTGGTGATGTTTCTCAGCATGAAGCTCCCTGGTGAGTACTCAGCATGAAGCTCCCTGGTGATGTACTCAGCATGAAAACTCTCTGTGATGTACTCAGCATGAAGCCCCTGGTGATGTACTCAGCAAAGAAGCTCCGTGGGAATGTACTCAGCATAAGCTCCCCTGATGATGTTCTCAGCATGAACTCGCTGGTGATGTACTCACATGAAGCTCCTGGTGATGTAAATCAGCATGAAGCTCCCAGTGGGTGTACTCAGCATGAAGCTCCCGGTGAGTACTGCTGAAACTAACTGGGAGTACTCAGCATGAACTCCCAGGTGAAGATCAGCATAAGCAACTGGTGATTTTACTCACATGAAGCTCCCTGGTGATGTACTCAGCATGAAGCTCGCTGGGGATGTACTCAGCATGAAGCTCCCAGGTGATGTACTCAGCATGAAACTCCCTGGCGATGTACTCAGCATGTAGCTCCCTGGTGATTACTCAGCATGAAGCTCCCTGGGGATGTACTCAGCATGAAGTCCCTGGTGATTTACTCGCATGAAAACTCCCTGGTGATGTAGTCAGCATGAAGCTCGCTGATGAGTTCTCACATGAAGACTCGCCCGGTATGTATCTCAGCATGAACCTTCCCTGGTGATGTATCGGGATGAAGCTCCCTATGGAGTACTCAGCATGAAGCTCCCAGGTGACGTACTCAGCATGAAGCTCCCTGGTGATGTATAGCTAAGCTCCTGGGTGATGTACTCAGCATGAAGCTCCCTGGTGATTTACTCAGCAGAAACTCCGTGGCAATGTACTCAGCATGAAGCTCCCCTGGTGATGTACTCACATGAAGCTCCTGGGGATGTACTCTGCATGAAGCTCCCTATGATGTACTCAGCATGAAGCTCCCAGGTGATGTACTCAGCATGAAGCTACTGGTGATGTACTCAGCATGAAGCTCCCTGGTGATGTACCCACATGAAGCTCCCTGGTGATGTACTCAGCATGAAGCTAGCTGGTGATGTAAAATCAGCATGAAGCTCCCGGTGATGTATTCAGCATGAAGCTCCCTGGTGATGTACACAGCATGAAGCTCCCTGAGTACCAGCATGAAGCTCCCCGTGATGTACTCAGAAGAAGCTCCCAGGTATGTACTCAGCATGAAGCTAACTGGTGATGTAAATCAGCAAGAAGCTCCCTGGGATGTACCAGCATGAAAACTCCCTGGTGATGTACTCAGCATGAAGCTAATTTGGGGATGTACTCAGCATGAAGCTCCCAGGTGATGTACTCGCATGAAGCTCCCTGGCGATGTACCAGCATGTAGCTCCCTGTGATGTACTCAGCATGAAGCTCCCTGGGGATGAAGCAGCATGAAGCTCCCTGGTGATGTAGTCAGCATGAAGCTCCCTGGTGATGTAGTCAGCATGAAGCTCCCTGGTGATGTACTCAGCATGAAGCTCCCTGGTGATGTACTCAGCATGAAGCTCCCTGGTGATGTAGTCAGCATGAAGCTCCCTGGTGATGTACTCAGCATGAAGCTCCCTGGTGATGACTCACATGAAGCTCCTGGGGATGTACTCAGCATGAAGCTCCCTGGTGATGTAGTCCATGAAGCTCCCTGGTGATGTACTCAGCATGAAGGTCCCTGGTGATGTACTCAGCATGAAGCTCCCTGGTGATGTAGTCAGCATGAAGCTCCCTGGTGATGTAGTCAGCATGAAGCTCCCTGGTGATGTAGTCAGCATGAAGCTCCCTGGTGATGTACTCAGCATGAAGCTCCCTGGTGATGTAGTCAGCATGAAGCCCCCCTCTGATGTAGTCAGCATGAAGCTCCCTGGTGATGTACTGAGCATGAAGCTCCCTGGTGATGTACTCAGCATAAAGCTCCCTGGTGATGTAGTCACATGAAGCTTTCCCTGGGGATGTGCTCAGCATGAAGCTCCCCGGTGAGTACTCCCGCATGAAGCTCCCTGGTGATGTACTTAGCATGAAGGTCCCTGGTGATGTACTCAGCATGAAGCTCCCTGGTGATGTGCTCAGCATGAAGCTCCCTGGTGATGTACTCAGCATGAAGGTCCCTGGTGATGTACTCACCATGAAGCTCCCTGGTGATGTATCAGCATGAAGCCCCTGGTGAGTAGTCAGCATGAAGCTCCCGTGATGTAGTCACATGAAGCTCCCTGGTGATGTAGTCAGCAAGAAGCCCCTGTTGATGTAGTCAGCATGAAGCTCCCTGGTGATGTAAATCAGCATGAAGTCCCTGGGATGTAGTCAGCATGAAGCTCCCTGGTGATGTACTCAGCATGAAGCTCCCTGGTGATGTAGTCAGCATGAAGCTCCCTGGTGATGTAGTCGGCATGAAGCTCTCTGGTGATGTAGTCAGCATGAAGCTCCCTGGTGATGTAGTCAGCAGAAGCTCCCTGGTGAGTAGTCAGCATGAAGCTCCCTGGGTGATGTACTCAGCATGAAGCTCCCTGGTGATGTAGTCAGCATGAAGCTCCCTGGTGATGTAGTCAGCATGAAGCTCCCTGGTGATGTAGTCAGCATGAAGCTCCCTGGTGATGTAGTCAGATAAACTCCCTGGTGATGTAGTCAGCATGAAGCTCCCTGGTGAAAGTATCAGCATGAACTCCCTGGTGATGTAGTCAGCATGAAGCCCCTGGTGATGACTCAGATGAAGCTCCCGGTGATTAGTCAGCGTGAAGCTCCTTGTGATGTAGTCAGCATGAAGCTCCCTGGTGATGTACCAGCATGAAGCTCCCTGGTGATGTAGTCAGCATGAAGCTCCCTGGTGATGTAGTCAGCATGAAGCTCCCTGGTGATGTAGTCAGCATGAGCTCCCCGGTGATGTAGTCAGCATGAAGCTTCCCCCGGTGATGTAGTCAGCATGAAGCTCCCTGGTGATGTAGTCAGCATGAAGCTCCCTGGTGATGTAGTCAGCATGAAGCTCCCTGGTGATGTACTCAGCATGAAGCTCCCTGGTGATGTAGTCCAGCGTGAAGCTCCCTTGGGGATGTACTCAGCATGTAGCTCCCTGGTGATGTACTCAGCATGAAGCTCCCTGGTGATGTAGTCAGCATGAAGCTCCCTGGTGATGTAGTCAGCATGAAGCTCCCTGGTGATGTACTCAGCATGAAGCTCCCTGGTGATGTAGTCAGCATGAAGCTCCCTGGTGAATGTAGTCAGCATGAAGCTCCCTGGTGAGTACTCAGTATGAAGCTCCCTGGTGATGTACTCACATGAAGGTCCCCGGTGATGTACTCAGCATGAAGCTCCCCTGGTGATGTAGTCAGCAGAAGCTCCCTGGTGATGTACTCAGCATGAAGCTCCCTGGTGATGTAGTCAGCATGAAGCTCCCTGGTGATGTAGTCAGCATGAAGCTCCCTGGTGATGTACTCAGCATGAAGCTCCCTGGTGATGTAGTCAGCATGAAGCTCCCTGGTGATGTATACAGCATGAAGCTCCCTGGTGATGTAGTCATCATGAAGCTCCCTGGTGATGTAGTCAGCATGAAGCTCCCTGGTGATGTATCAGCATGAAGCTCCCTGGGGATGTACTCAGCATGAAGCTCCCTGGTGAAGTAGTCAGCATGAAACTCCTGGTGATGTAGTCAGCATGAAGCTCCCTGGTGATGTAGTCAGCATGAAGCTCCCTGGTGATGTAGTCAGCATGAAGCTCCCTGGTGATGTAGTCAGCATGAAGCTCCCTGGTGATGTAGTCAGCAAGAAGCTCCCTGGTGATGTACTCAGCAAGAAGCTCCCTGGTGATGTACTCAGCATGAAGCAGATATCGCCAGCATGATACTGTGTGTCAGGACTGGTTTACTGCTGTTTATTTCTATCATCAAGGTCGTTGATGTGATATTATCACAATGAACTCAACAACGATCCCTGGCTATATATATATTATAATTATATATATTATAAATATATATATATATATATATAAAATATATATATATATAATATATATTATATATATATATATATATAAAATATGTATATATAATATTATATTAATATAATATAAATATATATTATATATAATATAATATAATATATATATATATAATATATATAAATAATATTATATATATATCATTCAAAAGTCGGCCGTCCCATGAGCAGGTGACCACAAAAAAAAAGAAAATCCCGAAAGAAATACTTCATCATCAATTTAAACTCTTTCACTCCTCACAAAACCACTGTTTTGCAGAGGGGTCAGAATCAAAAGTTTAGAATATACGTATAAAAATACACAATAAAATCCCCCATTCACCCTATCAACATGCTCACGCAACGCTTGTGTAAAATCCAAGCCCCTGCCCACAAAACCTCCTTTACCCTTCCCTCCAACCTTTTCGGGGACGACCCCTACCCCTCCTTCCTTCTCTACAGATTTATATAAAACCCCTTTCCCTGTCATTCTACTTTATCATTGCTCAAATTGACAAACCACCTCAACAAACCCTCCCCCCCCCGACTAATACTTTTATTTAACTCCAAAACCTTTTCTAATTCCACACTCCAATTTTCTGAAAAATATTTACACCACACATTGCCCCCTTGACAGGACATCTCCACTGCCTTCCACCCCTCCTCGTTCACATTTACAACCCAAACTTCACACCAATAAAGGTTGTACCACTACTCTGTACTTTCTTCTTGCCACCAAAAATAACGTTTTTTGCCTCACTATACCTTTAAAACCCTCACATTTTTCCCTCCATTCTATGATTTAAACCCCAACATAATCCCCCCGCTGACACGTCAATCCCAAATACGAAAAATTCACTTCTTCCATACTCCCCTCCCCATTTGATATCCATTTTCTTTACAAATCATTTATACCCTCATCACCCTACCTTTTCTATGTTCCTTTCAACTTTCTAAACCCTTTTCACACATCCAAACTCGTCCACTAACCTTTGTAATTTTCTTTAGATTTTCCCTAAGCACCCGTAAACATCCGCAAAATGTAACTCGTCACTTCCCATTTGTATTGATTCCCCATAATTTAATCCACCCCCTCCCGAACACCCTAGCATTTACTTCTTTTACAACCCATCTATAAATATATTAAACAACCATGGGAATTTTCACATCCCTGTCTAAGACCTCTTTTACGGAAGTAATCTCCTCTCTTCTACACTCCCTTCCGAGCCTCACTATCCTCATAAAAACTCTTTTTAGCATTTAATAACTTACCAACCCATTCACCATAACTTGGCCACATCTTCCACATTGCTCCTCTATCCACTCTATCAATCCTTTTTTTAATCCATAAATGCAATAAAAACTCCCTACCTTTATCTAATACTGTTCACCATAATCTTCAATGTAAACACTTGATCTACACCCCCACCACCTGAAACCCCTTGCTCATCCGCAATCCTACATCTGTCTACCCTAATTCTTTCAAAAAAACTTACCGTAACTTTTCCTGGTATACTCAGTAAACTTATTCCTCATAATTTTTACCCAAACTCTTTTGTCCCTTCCCTTTATATAAAGGACTATACATGTCTGCCATCCCACCTTCCCCTCTTTCATACATTTCAACCACTTTCCCAAACTATATCCCCCTGCTTTAACATTTCTGCATGATCCGTCAGTTCCACTGCTTAACCCCTTTCATTCTACTTAATGCCTCACGACCTCCCCCCACAAATCACATTCTGCTCTTCTTCACTCCTACAAGATGGTATACCTCCCTGGCCAGTGCATGAAATTACCGCCTCCCTTTCTTCGTCGACATTTAAAAGTTCCTCAAAATATTCTCGCCATCTACCCAAAACCTCCATCTCCCCATCTACTAACTCCCCTACTCTGTTTTTAACTGACAAATCCATTCGTTCTCTAGGCTTTCTTAACTTGTTTAACTCACTCCAAATTTTTTTCTTATTTTCATTAAAATTTCTTGACAGTGCCTCTCCCACTCTATCATCCTCTCTCCTTTTGCACTCTCTCACCACTCTCTTCACCTTTCTTTTACTCTCCATATATTCTACTCTTCTTATAACACTTCTGTTTTGTAAAAATCTTCATAAGCTACCTTTTTCACTTTATCACACCCTTTACTTCATCATTCCACCAATCACTCCTCTTTCCTCCTGCACCCACCCTCCTATAACCACAAACTTCTGCCCCACATTCTAATACTGCGTTTTTAAAACTATTCCAACCCTCTTCACCCTCTTCCCCACTACTCATATATCATACCTTGCATATTCATTTATCCTTTCTTTCATAAAATATGTATTACTTATTACCAAACCTCTTTCTATACATAGCTCAATTAAAGGCTCCCTATTTTCATTTACCCCTGGCACCCCAGATTTACCTACTACTCGCTCCACAACATTTTTACCCACTTTAGCATTGAAATCCCCAACCACAAGTACTCTCACGCTTGGTTCAAAACTCCCCACGCATTCACTCAACATTTCCCAGTAACTGGACTGGGGTCCCTCATCCTCAGAGAAGACAATAAACTCAAGGTTCTCCCCAGAGCTGTTTGAATATTTTCCTCTCCTACCATCCACTTTATTTTATATTCTATATGAAATTATATTAATAGACAGAATACATTGACATAAAACACAAACTCGAATACATTGGTACAATATATCAAAGATTAAGAATCTCCTCCAGCTCCTCTAAAGTCGGATGCGAGCCAAGTATGCAGCAAGCATTTCCCCTCTGGATGGCCATCCTGAGGAGCTGGAACATGAAAGTGGCTGCCCTTGGGTCCCTGGTGGTGTCGATGAGTCTGGAATCCAGTTCTTTAGGGAAACGTGTGGCATTTTTTCCCCATGATCCCAAGGTCTCTGATCCCACTGGGACAAATGGATACTGTTGGCTTATGTTCCTGCACTTGCTGATCTTGTACTCCTCCCTATGGTCAGCAGCTCCTCCCTGTCACCCGACACTGTGATGGATGTAGGTGTCAGCCAGTAGTCACCAGTTGGTGACCCGACAGAAGTGTGACCAAGATAACATTTACTTACCTAAGGAATTCAAGGGAAACCTCGTTAGCCAGACTTAAGTGCTGGAGATGGGAAGTACCGTACCTGTACTCTGAGCAGGAGATGAGGATGCTGCGATTTGCAAGGTCATCTGTACGGTGATGTTAGTGCCCGTCTGACAGGACAGCAACTGCATGAATGACGGTGAATGCGCTTTTATTTATGAATCTCCCTACCTCCAGGAGAGGCAGCTGGTTTATTAAAAAATGCTAACAAATAGCCATAACAACCTTGCCATTCAGCTTGTTGTGTGAGATATACATGAGCGGTATAATATACCAACAACATGAATAATTAGACAAGTGCGCAACATCTAAGTGTGTTTGTAGACGTTTCGCCATCCAGTGGCTTTATCAATACAATACAAGGACATAATAAGGAGACTGTACAGCTATATGTATACAAAAGATGAAGTAACCAGTCCCTGAGCGCTGGAGTTGGTGAGGATCACCGTAGTCTTAAGAAACGTCTATAATACACATACCCAGATATTGTGCATGTCTCTAATTCTTCACATTCTCAAATAAATTGTGGTATCTGGTAAGACCCTCATGTGTAACTCTTATTACCAGAACATTTCGCCCGCACAGCGTGTTTCACCCACTCACCTGTGACATCGTCTCCAGCTGCTGCTCCCTGTTCCTGGCTTTATGTCTCTGCTATATGCTAAGAAACTAACCATCATCTATCAAGCGCACTCAGCTCACACACTGAGGTCCGTGGTTCGATCCCTGGTACGGGTAAAAACATCGGGGGAGTGTTTCCTTAAGGCACCTGCCGTCATTATTCACCTAGCAGTAAGTAGGTACCTGGGTGTTAGTCGACTGGTGTGGGTCGCATCCTGGGGACAAAATTAACCTAAGTTGCGGGAAATGCTCTGCATAATAAAGGCTTTGTATATAGTATGTCACTGATGTCAGCTATGGTCTGTATAAGTTGTATCATGTACTTTAAGTTGCATTATTGTTATTATTATTATTATTATTATTATTATTATTATTATTATTATTATTATTATTATTATTAAGGAGGAGGGACTAACCACCTCACAGTCACCTCCCACTTGGACTGATGAAGCCTGCTACACTGGCGGAACGTTTCAATAATAAAGATACGGAAGTGTTGGATATTTAAAATGGGGTGGTGTTTAAACTTCATCCAGCTGGGCCCAGCATTACCCCATCATCAAACCCCGACCACTATTAATCCCCTAATCCCCTACCGACCACACGATGAGCAGAGGTGTCGGTAACCATACCATACCAACCCGGACACCACCACCACCCACCATCCACCACTACCACCACTACCACCAACAACCACCACTACCACCACTACCATCGCCACTACCACCACTACCACCACCACCACCATCACCACCACAATCACCACACACACCACACAATCAAACCACCACAATCACCACCACTACCACCACTACCATCGCCTCCCCATACCACCACTACCACCACCATCACCACCACCACAATCACCACCACAATCACCCCCAATAACCCGTCACCACAACCACAGAAATCTTAATACATAAGAAAGAATGAGCACTGCAGCAGGCCTCCTGGCCCAAACCAGTCAGGTTTCCCAAACTAACTATGAGAATCATAAACAAAACGAAGACACACAGACAGCCACGGCCCAACAGAGCAGTCCAAGTCACCTACCCGCAACCAAAGACACACACCTACAGTCAAGATGAAGTTGAGTTAAGGTTTGGGAGATCCCAGGAAACAGGACAATTTCTTACCGGCTAGCAGATGAACCGCCATCAGTACTTTACATTTTACCGAGTACCTCAACGTTCCCGGCTTACCGAGAAACGGGGAAATAGAAATTTGATGTGACTCATCAACAACTCGCACTACCAAACCTCCTCCCTTCCTCCTCCCACACACACACCAACACAACCCACCCCACCCAAAAACCCCATCCGCCCGTCAACGGTGTAGGTTCCTCTTGTTAAAGGAAAGAATTCCGATGGGTCATCATGAGAATCTTTGGAACGTTTGGTTTCAGCCGTGACTCCGGCTTACCAAGGGAGTAGTATATTGGGGAACAAGTTCTCATTAACAAAAAGGGCACTTCCTCCTCCCTGGCTTCCCTCCCGGCCCCACCCCCACCAACCCTCCCCTCCAAAAACCCCCTTCCCTCCCCCGCAACGTACCCAAAAGGGTTTCCACTGTTAAAGAAAAAAAAGACGATGGACCCCCTGGTATTTTTTTATTAAAGAAAAAGTTTTAGGGGTTTTTAAGCCTGTCGATACCAGGGTTATTAAAGGTTTCCGGCTGTCAACCCCCAGTCAAGAATACTTTCATATTTAAAAAATAACGATTAAAATATTCTTGAATCAGTGTTGAAGGAGCTACGGACATGTGTCGTTGAACACGAAGATCCGTATGACGTACGTAGGTGCCCCGTCGCCTGGTGGCAAAACCTCTCGCTTCATACGGTGAGGGTCCAGGTTCGATTCCCCGCTAGGGTAGAAACATTGGGCGTGTTTCCCAACACCGGTTGTCTATGTTCACGCATCAGTAAAATAGGTACCTGGGTGTTAGTCTACTGGTGTGGGTCGCATCCTGGGACAAAACTGACCTAATTTGCCAGAAATGCTCTGCATAAAAAGGGGCTTTTTATATAGTAATATGTCATTGATGTCAGCTAGGACTGTATACCTTGTACATGTACTGTAGTAAAGAAATATACTATTATTATTACGTAAGGCGTTTAACTCATTTGTTGAAGCTTCGGACGCATGTCATACCTCTAGGAGGGTCATTGGCTCCGCCCACTGACAAAGGTCGTTAAACGAGGTGATCTGGAGAGAGAGAGAGAGAGAGAGGGCGGGGGGAAGACAGTGCGTCAAGTCGGTTCCTGATCAGTTGGACTGTGGTGTCTTACATTGCATAGAAAAAAAGGTCTGTTTTGTACCAGCAGGTCTGTTGTGCCGACCTGATGCACAGCGCGATGACCCTACACACACACACACACACACACACACAAACACACACAGGACAACACACACACACACACACACACACACCCACACAAACACACACACACACACACACACACACACATAACACACACACACATCACACACACACACTGGAACCGAAAATACCTACGCGGACGGATAAAATCAGCGAATCATGGAACGTGACGAGGTCACAGAGTGGACGGGTTCTGTGACGAGCGGGGTTTCCACGGGGGTTCATCCTGACCAGTGCCTGTTTCCTGGTATATGTGAACACATGACGAGTGGTAGCCACCAGAGGTGTCCCTGTTTGCAGATGATGTGAAGCTATGCAAAAATTCAGTTGATGAGGATCATGTAGAATCTACCAAGGGATCATACAGGCTGCAAGCCTGGTCCAGCAACTGGCTCCTGGAGGCTCAACACTACCAAGTTCAGTCATGAAGCTTGGGGGGAAGGGCAAAGAAATCCGCAGACGAGCACGAGTCTAGGGGGCCCAAGACAGCAAACCTCCTGCGTCAAGGAAAAGGATCTTTGGATTGAGTATAACACCGGAACATGCTGAGGCGCACATCCACCAAATAACGCTGCAGCTATAGGCGCCTGCAAACCTGAGAAAATTGTTCCCGACACCTCATTAAAAAAAGGGGGGGGGGGGGGTGGGGCGTTCAAGACTCTATACACCGTTACGTCAGGCCCATAT
Source organism: Cherax quadricarinatus (assembly GCF_026875155.1). NCBI lineage: Eukaryota > Metazoa > Arthropoda > Malacostraca > Decapoda > Parastacidae > Cherax > Cherax quadricarinatus. Next base: position 10,601,332 of record NC_069459.1, on the reverse strand, counting down.
TGGAGTGCGCAGTACCAGTTTGGAATCCCACACCTGGTCAAGCACGTCAAGAAAGTAGAGAAAGTGCAAAGGTTTGCAACAAGACAGCCCCGTAGCTAAGGGACAAATTCCAACGATGAGAGGTTCAGGGAAATCGACCTGACGACACTGAAAGACAGGAGAGATAGGGGGGGAAATGATAACGACATTTAAAATACTGAGAGGAATTGATAAGGTGGACAGGGAAAAGATGTTCCAGAGATGGGACACAGCAACAAGGGGTCACAACTGGAAGTTGAAGATTCAGATGACTCACAGGGATGTTAGTAAGTATTTCTTCAGTCACAGAGTTGTCCAGGGAAGTGGAACACTAGGAAAAGTGCTGTAGTGAGCAAGACCCATACATGCCTTAAGAAGAGGTATGAAGTATAGCTTATGGAGCAGGGAGAGAGTGGACCTAGTAGCGACCAGCGAAGAGGCGGGGCTAGGAGCTCTGAATCGACCCCTCAACCACATAAGTTGAGTAACAACTAGGCGAGTACACACCACACACACACACACACACACACACACTACACACACACACCACACATACACAACACACTACACACACACAACACACACACACGCCTCCCCCCCCCCTACCCCGTCACACACCCCCTCAAAGGGAGTCCACGACTCCATAACCCCTTCCCCCACCGCAGGAGTCTTGCAACGCGGCCCCAGAAGTTTCTAGAGCATACCCGGGCAGCGTGGCATACAAATAATAATTATAATAAAATAAATAATAATAATAATAATAATAACATAAGAATAAATAATATTATTATTATAAATATTATTATTTATTATATTATAGCTATATAATTATTATTTACTTTTTGTTATGAATTAAATTAGGCATGTATATATATATATATATAATAATATATATATAAATATATATATTATATAATATATATATAATATAAATAAAATTATATATCTAGAAAGGGTGATATGGCATATATATATATATATATATATATAAAAATAATATATATATAAATAAAAAAGTATGGATGTATGTATGTATGTATGTATGTATATAAACTTGACCCCTGAAACCACAAACAGATGAGTACACAGTCTTCGTGTGCACCATCACAGGTGTACACGGTATTTTCGTGTCTCCGTGGCCCAGTCCCAGACCAAGCCTCCAGGTTTGTGACCTGATCGCTCAGACTGTTAGTGATGGCCACCCAGCAGTCCAACATATGCACCACAACCTGGCTGATCAGGAATGTTTTGAAGAACCTGTCACGTTTCCTCCTGAAGACAACTAGGAGTTTGTTGGTAATCACCTTTATGCATGAAGAGAGAGTGTTGAAGAGTCGTGGTCTCTTAAAACTTATTAAGTGCTCTCTCAGTGTACTCGTTGCTTACCTGTTTTTCCTCGGAGATATCCTGCACCATCTGCCAAGCCTATTGTGTTAACAGGTAGTAATTTCGGTGTGCAAGTTTGAAGTATCTTTCTCGCCTACATTCTGCGGAGTACAGTTCTAATGACTCAAGCAGTCTCAGTTATTTAGGTGCTTGACTGAGTTTATATGAACTGTAAAGGTTCTCTACATATTTCAGGAAGCTCAGCAGTTTCACTTGACTTGAAGGTGGCCATTAGTACACAGCAATAAATACTCCGGCCTGGAGAGAACGAGTGAACGAAGAGTATCATCTTGGCTTGGCATCTCTTGTTTGAAAGTTCTAGTTATCCAACCACCCATTTTTCATGCAGTTTCGATAATAACATTGTTGTGCTTCTTGAACGTTGAGATCTAATGACATTATCACTTCCAGTTTCTAACATTAGACTTACCTTCTATTGAGTGTTTGAGTTTGTCTCGTACTCTGACCTTGTTTTTATTTTCTCCATTGCATAAAAAACTGAAATTTGTCCTCAATGAACATATATTGTTGTCAGTGGCCCACTGGAAGACTTGTTTATATCAGTGGCCCACTGGAAGACTTGGTTTATATCAGTGGCCCACTGGAAGACTTGGTTTATATCAGTGGCCCACTGGAAGACTTGGTTTATATCAGTGGCCCACTGGAAGACTTGGTTTATATCAGTGGCCCACTGGAAGACTTGGTTTTATATCATGGCCCACTGGAAGACTTGGTTTATATCAGTGGCCCACTGGAAGACTTGGTTTATATCAACTTGATGGCTCACTGCCTCTTCTGTGGATAACGCTTTCATACAGATTCTAGTATCGTCTGTAAAGGATGGTACAGTGCTATGATTTATGTCCCTGTCTTTGTCAAATGAGGAAGAGAAGTGAGGTTGAGTACCGTGCCTTGGGGGAGTGTACCGTGTCTTGGGGGAGTGTACCGTGTCTTGGGGGAGTGTACCGTGTCTTGGGGGAGTGTACCGTGTCTTGGGGGAGTGTACCGTGTCTTCTGGGAGAGTACCGTGACTCGAAGGAGAGTACAGTGCCTGGGGGGAGAGTACCGTACCTTGGGTGAGAGTACCGTGCCTCGGGGGAGAACATGTCACTGTAGCAGCCACTGTTTTCACTGTCGAATATTTGTTAGGAACTTAAAGATCCATCTGCTCACCTTGCCAAACTCCGTGTGCACCACCACAAGTTCACAGGGATTTCATGTGCACCACCATACGCACACACAGATTCAATGTGCGTGTTAGTGTACATAAGACTCTTCGTGTACACGTACGTGGCTTAATACATGCCTGTCCTTGGACGTACACTCGCAAATGAGAACACTTGCATTATTGATACTATATGATCGTGCACATCAACACGTACATGTACGTACCTGCATGTACGCTCTATGATTTACTTGCACACACATACACACACACACACACACACACACACACACACACACACACACACACACACACACACACACACACACACACACACACACGCACACACACGGGTAATATCGTGCAAAGGGAGGATAGATCCAAGGAGAAAGTGACTCCAGCTCCTAGGATGAAGAGCCCCTGACCAGCATCATGGCACTTTGCTTGAAGGGGTGCCAGCTGGGTGCCAGCTGGGTAGGTTTATGTGGGTCAATGAAGTTAGCATAAGTGTGTCAGGTCTCGTGACGCCGCTGTCACTGTTTGTTATGATAGCCAGCACCAGTAGTTGCAACAACAGCACCAGTAGTTGCAACAACAGCACCAGTAGTTGCAACAACAGCACCAGTAGTTGCAACAACAGCACCAGTAGTTGCAACAATAGCACCAGTAGTTGCAACAACAGCACCAGTAGTTGCAACAACAGCACCAGTAGTTGCAACAACAGCACCAGTAGTTGCAACAACAGCACCAGTAGTTGCAACAACAACCCCAGTATTGCAAAAACCCAGCCCCAGTAGTTGCAACAACAGAAACCAGTATTGCAACAACAGCACCAGTAGTTGCAACAACAGCACCAGTAGTTGCAACAACAGCACCAGTAGTTGCAACAACAGCACCAGTAATTGCAACAACAACTCCAGTATTTTTGCAACAACAGCACCAGTGTTGCAACAACAGCACCAGTTGTTGCAACAACAGCACCAGTAGTTGCAACAACAGCACCAGTGTTGCAACAACAGCACCAGTAGTTGCAACAACAGCACCAGTAGTTGCAACAACAACACAGTAGTTGCAACAACAGCACCAGTAGTTGCAACAACAGCACCAGTAGTTGCAACAACAGCACCAGTATTGCAACAACAGCACCAGTAGTTGCAACAACAGCACCAGTAGTTGCAAAACAGCACCAGTAGTTGCAACAACAGCACCAGTAGTTGCACAACAGCACCAGTAGTTGCAACAACAGCACCAGTAGTTGCAACAACAGCACCAGTAGTTGCAACAACAGCACCAGTAGTTGCAACAACAGCAACAGTAGTTGCAACAACAGCACCAGTAGTTGCAACAACAGCAACAGTAGTTGCAACAACAGCACCAGTAGTTGCAACAACAGCACCATTAGTTGCAACAACAGCAACAGTAGTTGCAACAACAGCACCAGTAGTTGCAACAACAGCACCAGTAGTTGCAACAACAGCACCAGTAGTTGCAACAACAGCACCAGTAGTTGCAACACAGCACCATAGTTGCAACGACAGCAACAGTAGTTGCAACAACAGCACCAGTAGTTGCAACAACAGCAACAGTAGTTGCAACAACAGCAACAGTAGTTGCAACGACAGCAACAGTAGTTGCAACAACAGCAACAGTAGTTGCAACAACAGCAACAGTAATTGCAACAATAGCAACAGTAGTTGCAACAACAGCACCAGTAGTTGCAACAACAGCAACAGTAGTTGTAACAACAGCAACAGTAGTTGCAACAACTGCAACAGTAGTTGCAACAACAGCAACAGTAGTTGCAACAACAGCACCAGTAGTTGCAACAACAGCAACAGTAGTTGCAACGACAGCAACAGTAGTTGCAACAACAGCAACAGTAGTTGCAACAACAACAACAGTAGTTGCAACAACAGCAACAGTAGTTGCAACAACAGCAACAGTAGTTGCAACAACCGCAACAGTAGTTGCAACGACAGCAACAGTAGTTGCAACAACAGCAACAGTAGTTGCAACAACATCAACAGTAGTTGTAACAACAGCAACAGTAGTTGCAACAACAGCAACAGTAGTTGCAACAACTGCAACAGTAGTTGCAACAACAGCAACAGTAGTTGCAACAACAGCAACAGTAGTTACAACAACAGCAACAGTAGTTACAACAACAGCAACAGTAGTTGCAACAACAGCACCAGTAGTTGCAACAACACCACCATAGTTGCAAAACAACAAACAGTAGTTGCAACAAACAGCACCAGTAGTTGCAACAACAGCACCAGTAGTTGCAAAAAACAGCACCAGTAGTTGCAACAACAGCACCAGTAGTTGCAACAACAGCACCAGTAGTTGCCACAACAGCACCAGTAGTTGCAACAACAGCACCAGTAGTTGCAACAACAGCACCAGTAGTTGCAACAACAGCACCAGTAGTTGCAACAACAGCAACAGTAGTTGCAACAACAGCACCAGTAGTTGCAACAACAGCAACAGTAGTTGCAACAACAGCACCAGTAGTTGCAACAACAGCACCAGTAGTTGCAACAACAGCAACAGTAGTTGCAACAACAGCACCAGTAGTTGCAACAACAGCACCAGTAGTTGCAACAACAGCACCAGTAGTTGCAACAACAGCACCAGTAGTTGCAACAACAGCACCAGTAGTTGCAACAACAGCACCAGTAGTTGCAACGACAGCAACAGTAGTTGCAACAACAGCACCAGTAGTTGCAACAACAGCAACAGTAGTTGCAAAAAACAGCAACAGTAGTTGCAACGACAGCAACAGTAGTTGCAACAACAGCAACAGTATTTTTGCAACAACAGCAAAAGTAATTGCAACAATAGCAACAGTAGTTGCAACAACAGCACCAGTAGTTGCAACAACAGCAACAGTAGTTGTAACAACAGCAACAGTAGTTGCAACAACTGCAACAGTAGTTGCAACAACAGCAACAGTAGTTGCAACAACAGCACCAGTAGTTGCAACAACAGCAACAGTAGTTGCAACGACAGCAACAGTAGTTGCAACAACAGCAACAGTAGTTGCAACAACAACAACAGTAGTTGCAACAACAGCAACAGTAGTTGCAACAACAGCAACAGTAGTTGCAACAACCGCAACAGTAGTTGCAACGACAGCAACAGTAGTTGCAACAACAGCAACAGTAGTTGCAACAACATCAACAGTAGTTGTAACACAACAGCAACAGTAGTTGAAACCCAACAGCAACAGTAGTTGCAAAACTGCAACAGTAGTTGCAACAACAGCAACAGTAGTTGCAACAACAGCAACAGTAGTTACAACAACAGCAACAGTAGTTACAACAACAGCAACAGTAGTTGCAACAACAGCACCAGTAGTTGCAACAACACCACCAGTAGTTGCAACAACAGCAACAGTAGTTGCAACAACAACAACAGTAGTTACAACAACAGCAACAGTAGTTGCAACAACAGCAACAGTAGTTGCAACAACAACAGCAGTAGTGTCAACAACTACAACAGTAGTTACAACAACAGCAACAGTAGTTGCAACAGCAGCAACAGTAGTTGCAACAACAGCAACAGTAGTTGAAACAACAGCAACAGTGGTTGCAACAACAACAACAGTAGTTGCAACAACAGCAACAGTAGTTGCACCAACAACAGTAGTTGCAACAACAGCAACAGTAGTTGCAACAACAGCAACAGTAGTTGCAACAACAATAGCAGTAGTGTCAACAACTACAACAGTAGTTACAACAACAGCAACAGTAGTTGCAACAACAGCAACAGTAGTTGCAACAACAGCAACAGTAGTTGAAACAACAGCAACAGTGGTTGCAACAACAGCAACAGTAGTTGCAACAACAGCAACAGTAGTTGCACCAACAACAGTAGTGCAACAACAGCAACAGTAGTTGCAACAACAGCAACAGTAGTTGCAACAGTAACAGTAGCTGCAATAACAGCAACAGTAGCTGCAACAACAGCAACAGTAGTTGCAACAACAACAGTAGCTGCAACAACAGCAACAGTAGTTGCAACAACAGCAACAGTAGTTGCAACAACCGCGACAGTAGTTGCAACAACAGCAACAGTAGTTGCAACAACCGCGACAGTAGTTGCAACAACAGCAACAGTAGTTGCAACAACAGCAACAGTAGCTGCAACAACAGCAACAGTAGTTGCAACAACAGCAACAGTAGTTGCAACAACCGCGACAGTAGTTGCAACAACAGCAACAGTAGTTGCAACAACCGCGACAGTAGCTGCAACAACAGCAACAGTAGTTGCAACAACCGCGACAGTAGCTGCAACAACAGCAACAGTAGTTGCAACAACCGCGACAGTAGCTGCAACAACAGCAACAGTAGTTGCAACAACCGCGACAGTAGCTGCAACAACAGCAACAGTAGTTGCAACAACCGCGACAGTAGCTGCAACAACAGCAACAGTAGTTGCAACAACCGCGACAGTAGTTGCAACAACCGCGACAGTAGTTGCAACAACAGCAACAGTAGTTGCAACAACCGCGACAGTAGTTGCAACAACAGCAACAGTAGCTACAACAACAGCAACAGTAGCTGCAACAACAGCAACAATAACAACAGCAACAACAGCAGCAACAGTAACAACAACAACCACAACAACAAACAAACAAACAACACACATATACTCA
>NC_069459.1:10551603-10589103 GCF_026875155.1 Cherax quadricarinatus | reverse complement strand
TTTTAATAATTTTAATAACTATTTTAATAAACATTTTAATAATAATTTCAATGACCATTTTAATAACCATTTTAATAACCATTTTAATAACCATTTTAATAACCATTTTATAACCATTTAATAACCATTTTAATAACCATTTTAATAACCATTTTAATAACCATTTTAATAACCATTTTAATAACCATTTTAATAACCATTTTAATAACCATTTTAATAACCATTTTAATAACCATTTTAATAAACATTTTAATAACCATTTTAAAACCATTTAATAACCATTTTAATAACCATTTTAATAACCATTTTAATAACCATTTTAATAACCATTTTAATAACCATTGCTACACAATATTTCCTCTAGTAACTAATCTCTTCAAACTTATCATCTCTGACAGCCTTCCTGATATAACTTAATAGTAATTAATTATAATATTATCTGATTATATTGCTAGATGAAAAGCGTGTCACCTACAAATAAACACGTTTCGGGAGCGAAATGTGGTCATATTATGAACTGGTTCTGCTAATGGCCTCTCATCTTAGTAATTTTAATAACAACGTAATAATTATTCTGGTACGGTAAACTAAGCTAGCGATCTCAAGTTGAGGAAGAGAGCACATTTCGCCCCTGGGGACCTCATCCACCCCTAGGTTCCGTAGTCAAGAAACGTTTCGACTATCCTGCCTTAAGTACGCGCTCACCTGTCCCTGTGTTCAATGTTGACACCCAGTGTCACCTTACTGGATGTTGCTAGCGTGTTGATGGATAAGACACATTTTCAACACTTGTAAGTAAGTAAGCAAGTCAGTAAGTAAGTCAGTAAGTAAGTCAGTAAGTCAGTAAGTAAGTCAGTAAGTTTATTCAGGTATACACAAATACAGCTACGTAAATTATCATACATAGCAGCATATGTGTAGAGAACCTGGGATAACCCAAAAGAATCAGAGTGATTTATTTCCTCTGGAGTCCTTTGATGAGAGATATGCGCAACACTTGATGAATGAGAGACATGCGCAACACTTGATGAATGAGAGACATGCGCAACACTTGGGTAGCATCGTACTCAGCAGTAGAAACAGCTTAGTGCTCCACGTGCGTCATAATTATTAAAGAGCCTGATTCTCAAAGTCCGGAAATGACTTAGAGAAGCCAGGAATAGCCGTTCACAATCTTATCATCTAACTTGCTTGACCTTGAGTGGGACCTTTTAAGGCAGTGCTCCTTGATGCTGGAGGGGAGTTAGACGACCTTAATCTACACAATCCATTCTTGGGGGGTGGGGGTCAAAGTTGATTACCTCCCAGTGCCCAGGGGGTTTACCTGGAGTTTATCTGGAGAAGATTTCGGGGGTCAACGCCCCCGCGGCCCGGTCTGAGACCAGGCCTCGTGATAGATCAGGGTCTGATCAACCAGGCTGTTACTGCTGATTGCACGTAAACCGACGTACAAACCACAACCCGGCTGATCAGGTGCCTGACCAGCGCCTTCTTGAAGACAGCCAGGGGTCTATTGGTAATCCCCTTATGTATGCCGGGAGGCAGTTGAATAGTCTTGGGCCCCTAACATTTATTGTGTTTTCTCTTAGTGTACTCGTGGCGCCCCTGATTCTCATTCAGGAAGTGTTGCATCTCCTTCCGAGTCTTTTGCTTTCGTAGGGAGTGATTTTTGTGTGCAAGTTTAGTACTAATTCCTCCAGGATTAGTACTAAACTTGATTTGTATTCCGGGGAATAAAAATCAAGGACCTTCAACCGTTCCCAGTAATTCAGGTGCTTTATCGTACTTATGTGTGCCGTGAAAGTTCTCTGTACACTCTCCAGGTCAGCAATTTCTGGTGCCATGAAGGAGGCAGTTAGTCCACAGCAGTATTCCAGCCTAGAGAGAAGAAGTGATTTGAAGAGAATCATTATGGCTTTGTGTGTGGCTGCCCTTGCTAATGATCAGTGTTGTCGTTAGTTAATATCTTTATTATACACCCCATGCCCATGGTATGGGTGGTAGTAACACCATGCCCATGGTATGGGTGGTAGTAACACCATACCCATGGTATGGGTGGTAGTAACACCATGCCCATGGTGTGGGTGGTAGTCAACAGAATACAGAGGTACACAGTGGGTCCAGGGACAGGACCACAGAGTTCTGATAGCTGAACAAGTTACAATAGTAATGAATTATTTATGCAGAAGTGAATTAGGTGGTGGTTAATCTTGACTGTTCTTGGAGGAGACACAGAAGTGGTTAATCTTGACTGTTCTTGGAGGAGACACAGAAGTGGTTAATGTTGGCTGTTCTTGGAGGAGACACAGAAGTGGTTAATCTTGGCTGTTCTTGGAGGAGATACAGAAGTGGTTAATCTTGCCTGTTCTTGGAGGAGATACAGAAGCGGTTAATCTTGACTGTTCTTGGAGGAGATACAGAAGTGGTTAATCTTGGCTGTTCTTGGAGGAGATACAGAAGTGGGTAATCTTGGCTGTTCTTGGAGGAGATACAGAAGTGGTTAATCTTGACTGTTCTTGGAGGAGATACAGAGGTGGTTAATCTTGACTGTTCTTGAGGAGAACACAGAGTGGTTAATCTTGGCTGTTCTTGGAGGAGATACAGAAGTGGTTAATCTTGACTGTTCTTGGAGGAGATACAGAAGCGGTTAATCTTGACTGTTCTTGGAGGAGATACAGAAGTGGTTAATCTTGGCTGTTCTTGGAGAGATACAGAAGTGGTTAATCTTGGCTGTCTTGGAGGAGATACAGAAGTGGTTAATCTTGACTGTTCTTGGAGGAGATACAGAGGTGGTTAATCTTGACTGTTCTTGGAGGAGACACAGAAGTGGTTAATCTTGGCTGTTCTTGGAGGAGATACAGAAGTGGTTAATCTTGACTGTTCTTGGAGGAGATACAGAGGTGGTTAATCTTGACTGTTCTTGGAGGAGAGACACAGAAGTGGTTAATCTTGGCTGTTCTTGGAGGAGATACAGAAGTGGTTAATCTTGACTGTTCTTGGAGGAGACACAGAAGTGGTTAATCTTGGCTGTTCTTGGAGGAGATACAGAGGTGGTTAATCTTGACTGTTCTTGGAGGAGACACAGAAGTGGTTAATCTTGGCTGTTCTTGGAGGAGACACAGAGGTGGTTAATCTTGACTGTTCTTGGAGGAGACACAGAGGTGGTTAATCTTGGCTGTTCTTGGAGGAGACACAGAAGTGGTTAATCTTGGCTGTTCTTGGAGGAGACACAGAAGTGGTTAATGTTGGCTGTTCTTGGAGGAGATACAGAAGTGGTTAATCTTGGCTGTTCTTGGAGGAGATACAGAAGTGGTTAATCTTGACTGTTCTTGGAGGAGATACAGAAGTGGTTAATCTTGGCTGTTCTTGGAGGAGACACAGAAGTGGTTAATCTTGGCTGTTCTTGGAGGAGACACAGAAGTGGTTAATGTTGGCTGTTCTTGGAGGAGATACAGAAGTGGTTAATCTTGGCTGTTCTTGGAGGAGATACAGAAGTGGTTAATCTTGACTGTTCTTGGAGGAGATACAGAAGTGGTTAATCTTGACTGTTCTTGGAGGAGATACAGAAGTGGTTAATCTTGGCTGTTCTTGGAGGAGATACAGAAGTGGTTAATCTTGACTGTTCTTGGAGGAGATACAGAAGTGGTTAATCTTGGCTGTTCTTGGAGGAGATACAGAAGTGGTTAATCTTGACTGTTCTTGGAGGAGATACAGAAGTGGTTAATCTTGGCTGTTCTTGGAGGAGACACAGAAGTGGTTAATCTTGGCTGTTCTTGGAGGAGACACAGAAGTGGTTAATGTTGGCTGTTCTTGGAGGAGATACAGAAGTGGTTAATCTTGGCTGTTCTTGGAGGAGATACAGAAGTGGTTAATCTTGACTGTTCTTGGAGGAGATACAGAAGTGGTTAATCTTGACTGTTCTTGGAGGAGATACAGAAGTGGTTAATCTTGGCTGTTCTTGGAGGAGATACAGAAGTGGTTAATGTTGGCTGTTCTTGGAGATACAGAAGTGGTTAATCTTGACTGTTCTTGGAGGAGATACAGAAGTGGTTAATCTTGACTGTTCTTGGAGGAACACAGAGGTTTGGGTTTAAACTTGGACTTGTTCTTGGGGGAGAAACAGTGGTGGTTAATCTTGACTGTTCTTGGAGGAGACAAAGAAGTGGTTAATCTTGACTGTTCTTGGAGGAGACAAAGAAGTGGTTAATCTTGACTGTTCTTGGAGAAGACACAGAAGTGGTTAATCTTGACTGTTCTTGGAGGAGATACAGAAGTGGGTTTAAACTTGACTGTTCTTGGAGGAGACACAGAGGTGGTTAAACTTGACTGTTTCTTGGAGGAGATACAGAAGTGGTTAATCTTGACTGTTCTTGGAGAGATACAGAAGTGGTTAATTTTGGGCTGTTCTTTTGGGGGAGATACAGAAGTGGTTAATTTTTGACTGTTCTTTGGAGGAGACACAGAGGTGGTTAATCTTGACTGTTCTTGGAGAAGACACAGAGGTGGTTAATCTTGACTGTTCTTGGAGGAGACACAGAGGTGGTTAATCTTGACTGTTCTTGGAGGAGACACAGAGGTGGTTAATCTTGACTGTTCTTGGAGGAGACACAGAGGTGGTTAATCTTGACTGTTTTTGGAGGAGACACAGAGGTGGTTAATCTTGACTGTTCTTGGAGGAGACACGGAAGAGATTAATCTGAGTGTCACTCAAATTAACTTCTCTTCCTTGTCCCGTGTTCAGTGCAGACTCTGTCAATTTACATCTGATTTGTGTCAACCGGTGGTGACGCAGTCTGTGACTGTGGTGACGCAGGGACAAGGTGACGCAGTCTGTGACGGTGGTGACGCAGGCAGGTGACACACATGACACACATCTGACCTCCCACACATGTAACTTTCCACACATCTAACATTTCACGCATCTGACCTTCCACACATCTGAAGCCACGACGTACACACTGCGACAGGCATCATCACTAGCGTGCATCTGTTAGTGGTGTCGGGCTCACCACGCCACCACATTTACAGCAACAATGCCTGTACTGACACATTCCTTCCCTCAGAATTCCATTGCCCGGCCCACTGCTAAGAAAAATTCAAGTCACAAACAGATCTAGTGGTTTCGGCCTCGGCCTGATTGTGACTTGATAGAGAACACTATATGGGCGAAACGTTGTCAATAGAGGCTAATATTTTACTGTATCCGTGTTTCTGTTTTTTTCATTGTGTCGATATTTCATATGATTTGCCTCCAGACAACAATGATCCCCATCGTTCTACCTACAACTATCCCCATCGTTCTACCTACAACTATCCCCATCGTTCTACCTACAACGATCCCCCTCGTTTACCTACAACTATCCCATCGTTCTACCTGCACGATCCCCATCGTTCTACCTACAACTATCCCCATCGTTCTACCTACAACTATCCCCATCGTTCTACCTACAACTATCCCCATCGTTCTACCTACAACTATCCCCATCGTTCTACCTACAACTATCCCCATCGTTCTACCTACAACTATCCCCATTGTTCTACCTACAACGATCCCCATCGTTCTACCTACAACTATCCCCATCGTTCTACCTACAACTATCCCCATCGTTCTACCTGCAACGATCCCCATCGTTCTACCTACAACTATCCCCATCGTTCTACCTACAACTATCCCCATTGTTCTACCTACAACTATCCCCATCGTTCTACCTACAACTATCCCCATCGTTCTACCTACAACTATCCCCATCGTTCTACCTGCAACGATCCCCATCGTTCTACCTACAACTATCCCCATCGTTCTACCTACAACTATCCCCATTGTTCTACCTACAACGATCCCCATCGTTCTACCTACAACTATCCCCATCGTTCTACCTACAACTATCCCATCGTTCTACTGCAACGATCCCAATCGTTCTACCTACAACTATCCCCATCGTTCTACCTACAACGATTCCCATCGTTCTACCTACAACGATCCCCATCGTTCTACCTACAACGATCCCCATCGTTCTACCTGCCAAGCAACTTACGAGAAGATCCATGAATGTATTACTAACAGCGGACGCACAACAACACTCAGATCTTCTAGGTCAAAGGATCACATAACCTGGGCAATGGTAGGCAATCAGCCTGACCCCCAAGAATGAGTTCCGTGGATTAAGGGGTTAAGGGGGAATCTCTTCCCCCCTCAAGCTCAGCATAGACTAAAAGAGAACAGTGGTAACCCAGCGCCGGGTATACACCATGTTATGCAAGTATGTGAGATAGCATGTCTTAATAATAATGGTATACAGGACCAACAGGAGGAGTAAGTTATATGTACAACACTTGGGTATTATTATTGTCGGAAAATGTAGTCTGAGCAGCAGGCTTCTTCAGTCGAATACGGTTGAGGAGAAATTTTAAGGTGTTCAGTCCCATAGACTTGACAAAAGTTGATGAACGATACTGGATGATCAACTTTTATCAGTGTCATTATATTTAAATAAAGGGGATAAATGGAAATAACACCAGTGTACACTTTTCAACATCTGTATTGTAGGAAAACCGTTGTCGCCCAGTCAGGGCGTCATCAGCCTTAATACAAGATAAAATATGGAAACTTATGTAAAGTATTTTAAGGGTGTTTCATCCCCTCAACATGAAGAAAATGTGTTCACATGATAACACCTGTGAACTCAAAACGTTGAAGTACTAGTCATCAGTCATCATGTAATACTTGTTTCATCTATATTTAGTCCATCTTACTAATGCGTGAATGGCTTGAGCTCAAGAGAAATCGTTGAGGTATAATATGGTCAATCTAAATGGTTTACAGGTCTTATATTCAACACGCCGAATCACCTGGCTGTGGTTTCTATAAATGGACTACGGGGAGGGCAGTTCCCAGTAACAGCTGGTAGATCACGGGCCCTGGAGTCACCATACCCCTGGTGAAGGACCTGGCCGCTGGGGCGTTTGACCCCCCGGAATCACTCCAAAGTACAGTACATACTGAGAAAAGTTACTGTATGTAATTTTTATTCACACTACTACGCCAGTAGGAGGTTATCTATCAACACCGGGGCTCATGGTCCAATCACAGGTTTTATACTCAAAACACCTGGGTCACACTGTCATAAGGCGTCTTACTCAATAAACACTGCTCAGGGGTTTCATCATGGTAATCAGGAGGCTCTTAATATCAACACTCTATCTCTGCCAGCTACATCTTCTCTACTCAACATGCGTGAAGGCTATGGCCATGCAAAAGGTTTACTCATTTCAAAGTACCTGTCATGTGAGTATGTTCAGTAGGTCTACTGGCCCATGCTAGGCAGGTCTTACTCATACTCAACACTGCTGAAGGTCTACTGGTCCATGCTAGGCAGCTTCTATTCACACCTAGCCACATGCACTCCACACCTGACCAACGTACTTACGAAGCTACGCAATGTACCCAGCAACAAGTACGCGTCCGTCACACCACCAGTGAATCACGCTGCAAATCACGGCTACACACACACAACACACACACAACACACACACACACACACACACACACACACACACAGAGTCATGGTACGTGGCGAGGTGTCAGAGTGGGCACCTGTGACCAGCGGGGTCCCGCAGGGGTCAGTCCTAGGACCAGTGCTGTTTCTGGTATTTGTGAACGACATGACGGAAGGAATAGACTCCGAGGTGTCCCTGTTTGCAGATGACGTGAAGTTGATGAGAAGAATTCACTCGATCGAAGACCATGCAGAACTACAAAGGGATCTGGACAGGCTGCAGACCTGGTCCAGCAATTGGCTCCTGGAGTTCAATCCCACCAAGTGCAAAGTCATGAAGATTGGGGAAGGGCAAAGAAGACCGCAGACGGAGTACAGTCTATGGGGCCAGAGACTACAAACCTCACTCAAGGAAAAAGATCTTGGGGTGAGTATAACACCAGGCACATCTCCTGAAGCGCACATCAACCAAATAACGGCTGCAGCATATGGGCGCCTAGCAAATCTCAGAACAGCATTCCGACATCTTAATAAGGAATCGTTCAGTACCTTAGGCCAACATTGGAGTATGCGGCGCCAGTTTGGAACCCACACCTAGCCAAGCACGTAAAGAAACTAGAGAAAGTGCAAAGGTTTGCAACAAGACTAGTCCCAGAGCTAAGAGGTATGTCCTACTACGAAAGGTTAAGGGAAATCAACCTGACGACACTGGAGGACAGGGGAGAAAGGGGGGCATGATAACGACATACAAAATACTGAGAGGAATTGACAAGGTGGACAAAGACAGGATGTTCCAGAGATTGGACACAGTAACAAGGGGACACAGTTGGAAGTTGAAGACACAGATGAATCACAGGGATGTTAGGAAGTATTTCTTCAGCCACAGAGTAGTCAGGAAGTGGAATAGTTAGGGAAGCGATGTAGTGGAGGCAGGATCCATACATAGTTTTAAGCAGAGGTATGATAAAACTCACGGTTCAGGGAGAGTGACCTAGTAGAGACCAGTGAAGAGGCGAGGCCAGGAGCACGGACTCGACCCCTGCAACCTCAACTAGGTGAGTACACACACACACACACACACACACACACACACACACACACACACACACACCTGGTCAAGCAAGTCAAGAAATTAGAGAAAGTGCAAAGGATTGCAACAAGACTAGTCCCAGAGCTAAGGGGAATGTCCTACGAATAAAAGTTAAGGGAAATCGGCCTGACGACACTGGAGGGCAGGAGGGTCAGGGGAGATATGATAGCGGCATATCAAATACTGCGCGGAATAGACAAGTTGGACAAAGACAGGATGTTCCAGAGAAGGGACACAGACACAAGAGGTCACAATTGGAAAGTGAAGAATCAGATGAGTCAAAGGGATGTTAGGAAGTTTTTCTTCAGTCATAGAGTTGTCAGGCCGTGGAATAGCCTAGAAAGTGACGTAGTGGAGGCGGGAACCATACATAGTTTTAAGACGAGGTATGATAAAGTTCATGGAGCAGGGAGAGAGATGACCTAGTAGCAATCAGTGAAGAGGCGGGGCCAGGAGCTATGAATCGACCCCTGCAACCACAAATAGGTGGGTACAAATAGGTGAGTACACACACACAGCAACAACCGTGCGATGATTGGCCGCAATTTGCAGGAAGGTGTGAGAGCAGTGATACACCGCGTCTAGCGGTGCATCACTCTGCCGGCGGTACAGTCAGCCTGTGCGTCAGACCCGGGCGGGTGAGTCACTGCTGACCAAGGTTCCACACACGGAAGGTCACTTTTGAACCCACGAATTGGAAAGGAAACTTTGCGCAAGTTTTCGGCGCATTCATGAATCATTAACAAGCGAGTTTCATCTGGTTCCTGAACCATCGTTAAATGTCTTTTATTTTCAACACTTCTTTCAGAAATATTTAAATTAATAATAATAATAATAATAATAATAATAATAATAATATATAATATATATATATATATATAATATATATATATATATATATATATATATATATATATAAATATATATATATATATATATATATGTGTGTGTGTGTGTGTGTGTGTGTGTGTGTGTGTGAGAGAGAGATTCTGAAGAGAAGTTGCGGAGGTTGGATGATAAGTTTGGTAGGGTATGTAAAAGAAGGAAGTTAAAAGTGAATATAGAAAAGAGTAAGGTGATGAGGGTAACAAAAAAATTAGGTAACGGAAGACTGGATATCAGATTGGAGGGAGAGAGAATGGAGGAGGTGAATATGTTCAGATATTTGAGAGTGGACGTGTCAGCAGATGTGTTTATGAAGGATGAGGTGAATCATAGAACAGTTGAGGGGAAAAAGATGAGTGGTGCACTGAGGAGTCTGGAGACAAAACTTTATCCATGAAAGCCAAGAGGGGAATGTATGAGAGTATAGTTATACCAACACTCTTGTATGGGTGTGAGGCATGGGTTGTGAATGTTGCAACAAGGAGAAGCCTGGAGGCAGTGGAGGTATCATGTCTGAGGGCAATGTGTGGTGTGAATATAATGTAGAGAATCCGTAGTTTTGAGATTAGGAGGAGGTGCAGGATTACCAAAACTATTATCCAGAGGGCTGAAGAGGGTTATTGAGATGGTTTGGACATGTAGAGAGAATGGAACGAAATAGTGACTTCGAGAGTATACAGATCTGTAGTGGAAGGAAGACGGGGTAGGGGTCGGCTTAGGAAAGGTTGGAGGGAGGGGATAAAGGAGGCTTTGTGTGCAAGGGGCTTGGACTTCCAGAAAGCGTGTGTGACCGTGTTAGATAGGACCAAATGGAGAGAAATGGTTTTTAGGACCTGACGTGCTGTTGGAGTGTAAGCAAGGTAACATTTATGAAGGTATTCAGGAAAACCGGCAGACTGGACTTGAGTCCTGGAGATGGGAAGTACAATGTCTGCACTCTGAAGGAAGGGTGTTAATGCTACAGTTTTATAACTGTAGTGTAAAGCACCCCTCTGGAAAGACAGTGATGAAGTGAATCCCAGGCCCTGATGAACTGTATGCAAGGGTTCTAAAGGAATGTAAAGAGGAGCTTAGCAAATCTCTGGATAATCTTTTCATCATATCACTGCAGACTGGCATGGTGCCAGATAAGTGGAAAATGGCAAATGTGATACCTATTTTCAAAGCAGGTGACAGGTCCTTAGCTTCGTACTATAGACCAATAAGCCTAACCTCCATAGTGGGAAAATTTATGGAATCAATAATTGCCGAGTCAGTTCGTAGCCACCTTGAAAAGCATAAATTAGTCAACGAATCTCAGCATGGTTTTACAAAGGGGCGTTCCTGCCTTACGAATTTATTAACTTTTTTCACTAAGGTATTTGAGGAGGTAGATCATGGTAATGAATATGATATTGTGTATATGGACTTCAGTAAGGCTTTTGACAAGGTCCCACGTCAGAGACTATTGAGGAAAATTAAGGTACACGGAATGGGAGGAGAAATTTTTTCCTGGATAGAGGCATGGTTGACAAATAGGCAGCAGAGAGTTTGCATAAATGGGGAGAAATCAGAGTGGGGAAGCGTCACGAGCGGTGTTCCACAGGGGTCAGTGTTGGGCCCCCTGTTGTTCACAATCTACATAAACGACATAGATGAGGGCATAAAGAGCGACATCAGCAAGTTTGCCGATGACACCAAAATAGGCCGTCAAATTCATTCTGACAAGGACAGTAGAGCACTCCAGGAAGATTTGAATAGACTGATGCAGTGGTCGGAGAAGTGGCAGATGCAGTTTAATATAGACAAATGCAAAGTTCTAAATGTTGGACAGGACAATAACCATGCCACATATAAACTAAATAATGTAGATCTTAATATTACGGATTGCGACAAAGATTTAGGAGTTCTGGTTAGCAGTAATCTAAAACCAAGAGAACAGTGCATAAGTGTTCGCAATAAAGCTAATAGAATCCTTGGCTTCATATCAAGAAGCATAAATAATAGGAGTCCTCAGGTTGTTCTTCAACTCTATACATCCTTGGTTAGGCCTCATTTAGATTATGCTGCACAGATTTGGTCACCGTATTACAGAATGAATATAAATGCTCTGGAAAACATACAAAGGAGGATGACAAAGTTGATCCCATGTATAAGAAACCTTCCCTATGATGATAGACTAAGGGCCCTGATTCTGCACTCTCTAGAAAGACGTAGAATCAGGAATGATATGATAGAGGTGTATAAATGGAAGACAGGAATAAATGAAGGTGATGTAAATAACGTGCTGAAAATATCTAGCCTAGACAGGACTCGCAGCAATGGTTTTAAGTTGGAAAATTTCAGATTCAGAAAGGATATAGGAAAGCACTGGTTTGGTAATAGAGTTGTGGATGAGTGGAACAAACTCCCGAGTACAGTTATTCAGGATAAAACGTTGTGTAGTTTTAAAAATAGGTTAGATAAATACATGAGTGGGTGTGGGTGGGTGTGAGTTGGACCTGACTAGCTTGTGCTACTAGGTCAGTTGCCGTGTTCCTTCCTTAAGTGAATGTGACCTGACCTAACTAGGTTGGGGCATTGGCTTAAGCTGGTAGGAGACTTGGACCTGCATCGCATAGGCCAGTAGGCCTGCTGCAGTGTTCCTTCTTTCTTATGTTCTTATGAAAGTTTTTCCCTGCCTTGGTGGGATATATATATATATATATATATATATAATATATATATATTATATATATATATATATATATATTTTATTATATATATATATATATATATATATTATTATATATATATTATATATATAATATATTATATATATAGTAAAATTAACATATACAGCGTACAACATACTCTACATACAAAATCGCCATATCCAAGTTCACATTTACTACCTCACACTCGCACACTCGCACACTCGCACACTGCTGTAGTGAGTAAAATAATAACATTTATAAACAGGGAGGCTCCATGACTTGCCCCTCCTGCAGGCCTCTACACCTGCAGGCAACACACTGGAGTACTCTCACTCCCTCCTGCCGGCCTCTACACCTGCAGGCAACACACTGGAGTACTCTCACTCCCTCCTGCAGGCCTCTACACCTGCAGGCAACACACTGGAGTACTCTCAACCCCTCCTGCCGGCCTCTACACCTGCAGGCAACACACTGGAGTACTCTCAACCCCTCCTGCCGGCCTCTACACCTGCAGGCAACACACTGGAGTACTCTGAACCCCTCCTGTCGGCCTCTACACCTGCAGGCAACACACTGGAGTACTCTCACCCCTCCTGCCGGCCTTACCCTGCAGGCAACACACTGGAGTACTCTCAACCCCTCCTGCCGGCCTCTACACCTGCAGGCAACACACTGGAGTACTCTCACTCCCTCCTGCCGGCCTCTACACCTGCAGGCAACACACTGGAGTACTCTCACCCCTCCTGCCGGGGCCCCTACACCTGCAGGCAACACACTGGAGTACTCTCACCCCCTCCTGCCGGCCTCTACACCTGCAGGCAACACACTGGAGTACTCTCACCCCCTCCTGCCGGCCTCTACACCTGCAGGCAACACACTGGAGTACTCTCACCCCCTCCTGCCGGCCTCTACACCTGCAGGCAACACATTGGAGTACTCTCACCCCCTCCTGCCGGCCTCTACACCTGCAGGCAACACACTGGAGTACTCTCACCCCCTCCTGCCGGCCTCTACACCTGCAGGCAACACACAGGAGTACTCTCACCCCCTCCTGCCGGCCTCTACACCTGCAGGCAACACACTGGAGTACTTCACCCCTCCTGCCGGCCTCCAACCTGCAGGCAAACACCAGGAGTATCTCACCCCTCCTGCCGGCCTCTACACCTGCAGGCAACACACTGGAGTACTCTCACCCCCTCCTGCCGGCCTCTACACCTGCAGGCAACACACTGGAGTACTCTCACCCCCACCTGCCGGCCTCTACACCTGCAGGCAACACACTGGAATACTCTCACTCCCTCCTGCCGCTCTACACCTCCAGGCAACACACTAGAGTACTCCCACCCCCTCCTGCCGGACTCTACACCTCCAGGCAACACACTAGAGTACTCCCACCCCCTCCTGCCACCTCTACACCTCCAGGCAACACATGAGTACTCCACCCCCTCCTGCCCCTCTACACCTCCAGGCAACACACTAGAGTACTCCCTACCCTCCTGCCACTCTACACCTCCAGGCAACACACTAGAGTACTCCCACCCCCCTGCCCCCTCTACACCTCCAGGCAACACACTAGGGTACTCCCACCCCCTCCTGCCACCTCTACACCTCCAGGCAACACACTAGAGTACTCCTACCCCCTCCTGCCACCTCTACATCTCCAGGCAACACACTAGGGTACTCCCACCCCCTCCTGCCACCTCTACACCTCCAGGCAACACACTAGGAGTACTCCCACCCCTCCTGCCACCTCTACACCCCCGGGCAACACACTAGAGTACTCCACCCCATCCTGCTACCTCTACACCTCCAGGCAACACACTAGTGTACTCCCACCCCCTCCTGCCACCTCTACACCTCCAGGCAACACACTAGGGTACTCCCACTCCCTCCTGCCACCTCTACACCTCCAGGCAACACACTAGGGTACTCCCACCCCCTCCTGCCACCTCTACACTCCAGGCAACACACTAGAGTACTCCCACCCCTCCTGCACCTCTACACCTCTAGGCAACACACTAGTGTACTCCCACCCCCTCCTGCCACCTCTACACCTCCAGGCAACACACTAGGGTACTCCACTCCCTCCTGCCACCTCTACACCCCCAGGCAACACACTAGGGTACTCCCACCCCCTCCTGCCACCTCTACACCTCCAGGCAACACACTAGGGTACCCCCACCCCTCCTGCCACCTCTACACCTCCAGGCAACACACTAGAGTACTCCCACCCCCTCCTGCCACCTCTACAACTCCAGGCAACACACTAGAGTACTCCACCCCCTCCTGCCACCTCTACACCTCCAGGCAACACACTAGAGTACTCCCACCCCCTCCTGCCACATCTACACCTCCAGGCAACACACTAGGGTACTCCCACCCCCTCCTGCCACCTCTACACCTCCAGGCAACACACTAGGGTACTCCCACCCCCTCCTGCCACCTCTACACCTCCAGGCAACACACTAGGGTACTCCCACCCCCTCCTGCCACCTCTACGCCTCCAGGCAACACACTAGGGTACTCCCACCCCCTCCTGCCACCTCTACACCTCCAGGCAACAACACTAGGGTACTCCCACCCCCTCCTGCCACCTCTACACCTCCAGGCAACACACTAGAGTACTCCTACCCCCTCCTGCCACCTCTACATCTCCAGGCAACACACTAGGGTACTCCCACCCCTCCTCCCACCTCTACACCTCCAGGCAACACACTAGGGTACTCCCACCCCCTCCTGCCACCTCTACACCTCCAGGCAACACACTAGAGTACTCCCACCCCCTCCTGCCACCTCTACACCTCCAGGCAACACACTAGAGTACTCCACCCTCCTGCCACCTCTACACCTCCAGGCAACACACTAGGGTACCCCCCCCCCTCCTGCCCCCTCTACACCTCCAGGCAACACACTAGGGTACCCCCACCCCTCCTGCCACCTCTACACCTCCAAGAACACACTAGGGTACTCCACCCCCTCCTGCACCTCTACACCTCCAGGCAACACACTAGGGTACCCCCACCCCCCTGCCACCTCTACACCTCCAGGCAACACACTAGAGTACTCCCACCCCCTCCTGCCACCTCTACAACTCCAGGCAACACACTAGAGTACTCCCACCCCCTCCTGCCACCTCTACACCTCCAGGCAACACACTAGGGTACTCCCACCCCCTCCTGCCCCCTCTACACCTCCAGGCAACACACTAGGTACTCCCCCCCCCTCTTGCCACCTCTACACCTCCAGGAAAACACACTAGGGTACTCCCACCCCTCCTGCCACCTCTACACCTCCAGGCAACACACTAGGGTACTCCCACCCCTCCTGCCACCTCTACACCTCCAGGCAACACACTAGGGTACTCTCACCTCCTCCTGCACCTTACACCTCCAGGCAAACACTAGGGTACTCCCACCCCTCCTGCCACCTTTTACACCTCCAGGCAACAGACTAGAGTACTCCCATCCCCTCCTGCCACCTCTAAACCTCCAGGCAACACACTAGTGTACTCCCACCCCCTCCTGCCACTTCTACACCTCCAGGCAACACACTAGGGTACTCTCACCCCCTCCTGCCACCTCTACACCTCCAGGCAACACACTAGGGTACTCCCACCCCCTCCTGCCACCTCTTCACCTCCAGGCAACAGACTAGAGTACTCCCACCCCCTCCTGCCACCTCTACACCTCCAGGCAACACACTAGGGTACTCCACCCCTCCTGCCACCTCTACACCTCCAGGCAACAGACTAGAGTACTCCCACCCCCTCCTGCCACCTCTACACCTCCAGGCAACACACTAGGGTACTCCCACCCCCTCCTGCCACCTCTACACCTCCAGGCAACAGACTAGAGTACTCCCACCCCCTCCTGCCACCTCTACACTCCAGGCAACACCACTAGGGTACTCCCCCCCTCCTGCCACCTCTACACCCCCAGGCAACAGACTAGAGTACTCCCACCCCTCCTGCCACTCTACACCTCCAGGCAACACACTAGAGTACTCCCACCCCCTCCTGCCACCTCTACACCTCCAGGCAACACACTAGGGTACTCCTACCCCCTCCTGCCACCTCTACGCCTCCAGGCAACACACTAGGGTACTCCCACCCCCTCCTGCCACCTCTACGCCTCCAGGCAACACACTAGGGTACTCCCACCCTAAACTTAAACGGGCCTCTCCTCATACTGGGACTTTACTGGTAAACATGAGAGCACCAAAACCAATAAAATAACCTATGGCCTAAATTTCCAAAACTCACCCCCGTACTTACACAAATATCAACCAAGACGTCATATTGCAGGTGCCGCTCTCCTGTACTGACTCAAACACACGTCTCCAGCTCCTGTCCTCCCCTGGCTACTCTTCAGGACTAATATGCATCTTGTTTCAAAATAATTCCCGTAAACTTACATTATTCTCGAAGCGTTTTTTATACAAATTTTATAATACAGTGGGTAATGCAAGTGCTTTCGTAATTTCTCACATTATTTGCCGAGAAAGTTGTATCAGGCGGGTTTGTGGTTGAGGGAACTATAATTGAACCAAGGTACATAAAATATAGTATTAATTTTAATATGAGTATTAGTTTAGGGTTATACAAGTTAGATTCGTTTATAATTAATAAAAAGTTGGGAAAAAATTAAGCTATGCGTGACAGGTCGTTGACACTCCCGTCCGCATCATACAGGTCGTTGACACTCCCGTCCGCATCATACAGGTCGTTAACACTCCCGTCCGCATCATACATGTCGTTAACACTCCCGTCCTCATCATACAGGTCGTTAACACTCCCGTCCGCATCATACAGGTCGTTAACACTCCCGTCCGCATCATACAGGTCGTTAACACTCCCGTCCTCATCATACAGGTCGTTAACACTCCCGTCCTCATCATACAGGTCGTTAACACTCCCGTCCTCATCATACAGGTCGTTAACACTCCCGTCCTCATCATACAGGTCGTTAACACTCCCGTCCTCATCATACAGGTCGTTAACACTCCCGTCCTCATCATACAGGTCGTATGTGAGGTGATATCTGCTGTTCTGTTATTGTTGCAGTTCTTCATATTTTGAGAAATCGTGAATGCACTTGGAACTTCACTATTTTTTCAAAGTGGTTTTGTTGTATATACATGTACATATAGTGTGTGTGTGTGTGTGTGTGTGTGTGTGTGTGTGTGTGTGTGTGTGTGTGTGTGTGTGTGTGTGTGTGTGTGTGTGTGTGTGTGTGTGTGCCACCAGGGTGAGTCACATGGTCAAGACAACTATCACTACCACACCCTGTAATTCAGTTTCCACATAGTGAGTCAACACAGAATGACAGAACAAGACAGTCAGACAGTTAGGGAAGCAGAGGCAGGTAGACAGACAGAGAGACAGTTAAACAGAGGCAGGTAAACAGAGAGACAGCCAAGTAAACAGAGGTATGTAAACAGAGAGCCAAGTAAACAGAAGCAGGTAGGCATAGAGACAACCAGGTAAACAGAGGCAGTTAGACAGTGACACAGAAGCAGAACTGACCCACAACAGTGGGCTACCAGACAGGTAAGTATAAGATTCAGGAATTTTCTGAAAACTTGCCAATATTCAGCTTCCCCTTCCTTGCCAACGTCTGGGAAATGAACCTAGGTCCTGGCGATTGTGAGTTGAGTGATCTGACCACCGAGATACGTGGCAGCCTCCCCCTTCCCCTTAGTACAAGGGGGAGGGGGTGAAGGAAGGAAAGGGGATGAGAGAGAGAGAGAGAGAGAGAGAGAGAGAGAGAGAGAGAGAGAGAGAGAGAGGAAACAGCTGTGACTCATTTTCACAACTAGGAAGAAGCGAGATGGGGGAAGGTGAGTGGAGAGGGAGGGAGGAAGGGAAGAGGTAGGGAAAGCGGGAGGGGGAGGGATGGGGAGGGGAGGGGGAGGGAAAGGGGAAGCGGGAGGAAGGTGGGAAATCACCGTTGCGTCATATTGGTAAGACTCCCTTGACACACACACACACACACACACACACACACACACACATATGTGTGTGTGTTCTCACCTATGTGTACTTATCTATTTGTGATTGCAGAGGTCGATTCACAGCTACTGGCCCAGCCTTTTCGGTGGTCACTACTAAGCCCACTCTCTCCCTTCTCAATGAGATTTGTCATACCTTTTCTTAAAGCTATGTATGGATCCTGCCTCCACTACATCACTTTCCAGACAATACCACTTCCTGACTACTCTGTGACTGAAAAAATACCTCTTAACATCCCTCTGATTTATCTGAGTCTTCAACTTCCAACTGTGTCCCTTTGTTGCTGTGTCCCATCTCTGGAGCATCCTGTCTTTGTCCACCTTGTCGATTTCTCTTAGTATTTTATATGTCGTTATCATGTCCTCCCTATCTCTCCTGTCCTCCAGTGTTGTCAGTTCGAGTTCCCTTAACCTCTCTTCGTAGGACATGCCCCTTAGCTCCTGGACTAGTCTTATTGCAAACCTTAGCACTTTCTCTAATTTCTTGACGTGTTTGACCAGGTGTGTGTGTGTGTGTACTCACTTAGTTGTGGTTTCAGGAGTCGATTCACAGCTCCTGGCCCCGCCTCTTCACTGGTCGCTACTAGGCCACTCTTCCTGCTCCATGAATTTTATCACACTTCTTAAAACTATGAATGGATCCTGCCTCCACTACGTCACTTCCGAGAATATTCCACTTCCTGGCAACTCTGTGACTGAAGTAATACTTCCTGTGTGTGTGTGTGTGGTTTGATCCGAGGAAAGAGAGAGGTTAATAGCTGCAGTTACACGGATCCAAAGCAGTGCTGTCATCCATTCCCGTATATGCTCCCCCCCCTCCCCCTCCCTACCCCTTGCCGCCCCTCATCTCATACCCCACTTTGTTTTTCCCCTCTCCTCTCCCCCAACCCCTCCTCCTGCTTTCTGATGTAAATCGATTCAGTGATGACAACAGCGGAAGATGATGTCAGTGACATGCCAACTGTTCCCTGTGAGGTCTTCTGGTAAGCAGACTCAAGGTTCACTACAGGTCAGTATCAAGGTTCACCACAGGTCAGTACCAAGGTTCACCCACAGGTCAGTATCAAGGTTCACTCACAGGCCATTATCAAGGTTCATCCACAGGTCAATATCAAGGTTCACCCACAGGTCAGTATCAAGGTTCACCACAGGTCAGTATCACGGTTCATCTAGGTCAGTATCAAGGTTCACCACAGGTCAGCATCAAGGTTCACCTACAGGTCAGCATCAATGTTCACCATAGGTCAGTATCAAGGTTCACTCACAGGTCAGTATCAAGGTTCACTTAGGTCAGTATCAAAGTTCACCACAGGTCAGTATCAAGGTTCACCACAGGTCAGTATAAAGGTTCACTCACAGGTCAGTATCAAGGTTCACCCACAGGTCAGTATCAAGGTTCACTACAGGTCAGTATTAAGGTTCACAACAGGTCAGTATCAAGGTTCACCACAGGTCAGTATCAAGGTTCACCCACAGATCAGTATCAAGGTTCACCCACAGGTCAGTATCAAGGGCCACCCAAAGGTCAGTATCAAGGTTCACTCACAGGTCAGTATCAAGGTTCACCTAGGTCAGTATCAAGGTTCACCACAGGTCAGTATTAAGGTTCACCACAGGTCAGTATCAAGGTTCACCCACAGGTCAGTATTAAGGTTCACCTAGGTCAGTATCAAGGTTCACCACAGGTCAGTATCAAGGTTCACTCACAGGTCAGTATCAAGGTTCACCTAGGTCAGTATCAAGGTTCACCACAGGTCAGTATCAAGGTTCACCTACAGGTTAGTATCAAGGTTAACCACAGGTCAGTATCAATGTTCACCACAGGTCAGTATCAAGGTTCACTCACAGGTCAGTATCAAGGTTCACCACAGGTCAGTATCAAGGTTCACTCACAGGTCAGTATCAAGGTTCACCTAGGTCAGTATCAAGGTTCACCACAGGTCAGTATAAAGGTTCACCACAGGTCAGAATCAAGGTTCACCACAGGTCAGTATCAAGGTTAACTCACAGGTCAATATCAAGGTTCACCACAGGTCAGTATCAAGGTTCACCACAGGTCAGTATCAAAGCTCACCCACAGGTCAGTATCAAGGTTCACCCACAGGTTAGTAACAAGGTTCACCACAGGTCACTATTAAGGTTCATCACAGGTCAGTATCAAGGTTCACTCACAGGTCAGTATCAAGGTACACCACAGGTCAGTATCAAGGTTCACTCACAGGTCAGTATCAAGGTTCACTCACAGGTCAGTATCAAGGTTCACTACAGGTCAGTATCAAGGTTCACCACAGGTCAGTATCAAGGTTCACCACAGGTCAGTATCAAGGTTCACCACAGGTCAGTATCAAAGCTCACCCACAGGTCAGTATCAAGGTTCACCCACAGGTTAGTAACAAGGTTCACCACAGGTCACTATTAAGGTTCATCACAGGTCAGTATCAAGGTTCACTCACAGGTCAGTATCAAGGTACACCACAGGTCAGTATCAAGGTTCACTCACAGGTCAGTATCAAGGTTCACCCACAGGTCAGTATCAAGGTTCACTCACAGGTCAGTATCAAGGTTCACTCGCAAGTCAGTGTCAAGGTTCACCACAGGTCAGTATCAAGGTTCACTACAGGTCAGTATCAAGGTTCACCCACAGGTCAGTATCAAGGTTCGCCCACAGGTCAGTATCAAGGTTGCCTGGCTGCCTTCAAGAGAGAGCTGGACAGATACCTAAAGTCGGTGCCGGATCAGCCGGGCTGTGGCTCGTACGTCGGACTGCGTGCGGCCAGCAGTAACAGCCTAGTTGATCAGGCCCTGATCCATCGGGAGGCCTGGTCGTGGACCGGGCCGCGGGGGCGTTGATCCCCGGAATAACCTCCAGGTAACCTCCAGGTAACAGGTCAGTATCAAGGTTCACCACAGGTCAGTATCAAGATTCACCACAGGTCAGTATCAAGGTTCACCCACAGATCAGTATCAAGGTTCACCACAGGTCTGTATCAAGGTTCACCACAGGTCAGTATCAAGGTTCACCACAGGTCAGTATCAAGGTTCACCCACAGGTCAGTATCCCAAAGGGTTTACCACAGGTCAGTATCAAGGTTCACTCACAGGTCAGTATCAAGGTTCACCCACAGGTCAGTATCAAGGTTCACTCACAGGTCAGTATCAAGGTTCACTCGCAAGTCAGTGTCAAGGTTCACCACAGGTCAGTATCAAGGTTCACTACAGGTCAGTATCAAGGTTCACCCACAGGTCAGTATCAAGGTTCACCCACAGGTCAGTATCAAGGTTCACGACAGGTCAGTATCAAGGTTCACCACAGGTCAGTATCAAGGTTCACCACAGGTCAGTATCAAAGTCCAGTGGACACATTCTGAAAATCCTGGTCCAAATAAGTCAAAGTGACTTACCTCCACTGTGAATCTCTCGTGCCTCTCCTGGTTACCAGTGAGAGCCACTGTGAACCTCTCCTGCCTCTCCTGGTTACCAGTGAGAGCCACTGTGAACCTCTCCTGCCTCTCCTGGTTACCAGTGAGAGCCACTGTGAACCTCTCCTGCCTCTCCTGGTTACCAGTGAGAGCCACTGTGAACCTCTCCTGCCTCTCCTGGTTACCAGTGAGAGATCCCCAGATGTTAGGAGCCAGGTGTAGACTCTTGGCTTACTGCTCTTGTTCACCTAGCAGCAAGTAGGTACCTGGGTCGTATCCTGGGAGACAAAACTAACCTAAGTTGCCCGAAATGCTTTCTATTGTTATTATTATTATTATTATTATTATTATTATTATTATTATTATTATTATTATTATTATTATTATTATTATTATTATTATTATTATTATTATGAGAATGAACATTGTTATCTGTAATTAAACCTACACAATTGGTCATGGTCTAGTCCAGGACACTGTCATGGGTTAGATCAGGACACTGTCATGGGCTAGACCAGGACACTGTCATGGGTTAGATCAGGACACTGTCATGGGCTAGACCAGGACACTGTCATGGGCTAGACCAGGACACTGTCATGGGCTAGACCAGGACACTGTCATGGGCTAGACCAGGACAACTGTCATGGGCTAGATCAGGACACTGTCATGGGCTAGACCAGGACACTGTCATGGGTATAGATCAGGACACTGTCATGGGCTAGACCAGGACACTGTCATGGGTTAGATCAGGACACTGTCATGGGCTAGACCAGGACACTGTCATGGGCTAGATCAGGACACTGTCATGGGCTAGACCAGGACACTGTCATGGTTAGATCAGGACACTGTCATGGGCTAGACGAGGACACTGTCATGGGCTAGACCAGGACACTGTCATGGGCTAGGAACGCAAGGACACTGTCATGGGCTAGACCAGGACACTGTCATGGGCTTAGGGCCAGCACACTGTCATGGGTTAGATCAGGACACTGTCATGGGCTAGACCAGGACACTGTCATGGGCTAGACCAGGACACTGTCATGGGCTAGACCAGGACACTGTCATGGGCTAGACCAGGACACTGTCATGGGTTAGATCAGGACACTGTCATGGGCTAGACCAGGACACTGTCATGGGCTAGACCAGGACACTGTCATGGGCTAGACCAGGACACTGTCATGGGCTAGACCAGGACACTGTCATGGGCTAGACCAGGACACTGTCATGGGCTAGACCAGCACACTGTCATGGGTTAGATCAGGACACTGTCATGGGCTAGACCAGGACACTGTCATGGGCTAGACCAGGACACTGTCCATGGGCTAGACCAGGACACTGTCATGGGCTAGACCAGCACACTGTCATGGGTTAGATCATGGACACTGTCATGGGCTAGACCAGGACACTGTCATGGGGTAGACGGACGGGCTAGACAGGACACTGTCATGGGCTAGACCAGGACACTGTCATGGGCTAGACCAGGACACTGTCATGGGCTAGACCAGGACACTGTCATGGGCTAGACCAGGACACTGTCATGGGCTAGACCAGGACACTGTAATGGGCTAGACCAGGACACTGTCATGGGCTAGACCAGGACACTGGGCATGGGTTAGATCAGGACACTGTCATGGGCTAGACCAGGACACTGTCATGGGTTAGATCAGGACACTGTCATGGGCTAGACCAGGACACTGTCATGGGCTAGACCAGGACACTGTCATGGGCTAGACCAGGACACTGTCATGGGTTAGATCAGGACACTGTCATGGCTAGACCAGGACACTGTCATGGGTTAGATCAGGACACTGTCATGGGCTAGACCAGGACACTGTCATGGGCTAGACCAGGACACTGTCATGGGCTAGACCAGGACACTGTCATGGGTTTTTAAAATTTGGACCTGTCGTTTGGGGTAGACCCGGACACTGTCATGGGCCCAGACCCCGGACCTGTCTGGGCCTTAGACCCGGAAATCTGTTTTTGGGCTTTTGACCAAAGGGCACTGTCTGGGCCCAATTTAGGACCCCTGTATGGGGGTTTACCCAGCACAATGTTTAGGGGGTTTGACCCGGAAAACTTTTAATTTGGGGGAGAACCAGGACCCCTGTTCATAGGCTAGACCGCAAAACTGTCCCTGGGCCCGACCCCGGGAACCCGTCTTTGGGCCCAGAAAAGGAGATGTATGGGGCCCAGACCAAGACAATGTCATGGGTTTTGGGCCAGCAAAGTCATGGGCCTTTTGACCAGGAAACTGTTTATGGGCTAGACCCGGGGCACTGGATGGGCTTTAACCCCGGGCCCCTGTCTGGGGGGTAGGGGCCAGGGGCAAATGTCTGGGCCTTTGACCCCGCACACTGTTCCAAAGGGCCCCCGACCAGGACACTGTTAGGGCTAGACCAGCACACCCGTATGGGCCCAGACCAGGGCCTGTATGGGCTTTGGCCAGGACCCCTGTTTATGGGCCTTTGACCAAAACCCCTGTCATGGGCCCAAAACCCGGGGACATGTCAGGGGCTTTTGACCAGCACACTGATGGGCCTTGACCCCGGACACTGCATGGGGGGCCCAGCCAGCACACTGTCATGGGTTTGACCCCGACATGTAGGGCCCAGACCCGCACACTGTCATGGGGCCAGTTGGGGTTTTGAAAAGCACCCCGTCCAAAGGGCTAGACCCCGCACACTGTCATGGGGGGTAGAAACCCGAAAACTGTCATGGGCTAGACCGGGACACTGTTTATGGGCTGACCAAGGGCCCCTTCTGGGCCCAGCCAAGGACACTGTCCCCTGGGCCCAGACCCAGGACAAATGTCTGGGCCCAGACCAGACACCCGTCTTTGGGTAGACCAGCACACTGTTAAGGGCTTTTACCGGACCCCTGTCATGGGCTAGGGAAAACCCGCCCCACCCGTCCCTGGGCAAAACCAAAGCAAAACCCTTTTCTTTTGGGGTAGAAACCCGGACATGTCTGGGGGTTTTTGGGCCAGGACACTTTTCAGGGGTTGTTGGGACAAATCCCGTCGTAAAAAAAAACTTTTGTTAATTTTGTATCATTTACCCTCCTAGTAAAACTCGACCACCTTTAAACCCCGGGGGGGCAAGAGAAGTCAATGGAGCGCAGGCGAGACAGAAACATCATAATTTACCCCTGGAAAAAATAGGAAAGGGGGAGGGTCCCAAATCTTAAAAACACAGAAGATCACTCCCTACGAAAGCAAAAACTTGGCAGGCGAAAAGCAAAATAACCCCCAAAGAAAAGTGGGGGGGTCCCTTTGACCTAAAAGAAAAAAAAACCGTAAATGTCCCCGGGGGCCCAAAAACTGGGTTTAACCCGCCCCCCCCCACCAAGTAAAAGGGGAAATTACCAGTATGACCCCCCTGGTTTTCTTCCCAAAAGGGAGCTGGAAAAACTTACGTTTGGTCGGGTGAGTCGGCCTTTGGTTCGTGTTTTCGGAAAAATTGCGGCCCGCCCGTAACACCCTGGTTGATCAGGCACTGATCCCCCGGGAGGCCTGGGGGAAAAGGGCCGGGCCGGGCCCCGGGGGCGTTAACCCCAACACACCCCCAGAAAAAATTTAAATTTATTAAATGGTTTTTAAAAAAATTTACCGAAGTGGGAAACATTAAGGCGAAAAATTAAATAAAATTTAAAATGACCCTTTAACATCTTTATTAAGTTTAAAAAAAAATTTTTTAATTTTTTAATTATTCTTATTAACCCTTTTTTTAACCCCCTGGTTTTTTTTTTTGTTTATTTTTAATGTATCTACCTTCCTTATACCTAAGTAAAAACCCAATTTCCTATGACTGGGAACAGGCGTCCCCATATTTTGGGGAAAATACGGGGAAGGGCCAAATTTCTGCCTTTTGGGTTTGGGGGGAATTTCCTAAAATTAAACCCCGTTTTATTAATTTCCCGAGTAACCCATATATATTTAAATTCACGTAAACAGGGGATTTCACAATATAAAAAGAACAACCACTGTGAAAAAAAAAGTGAACAAATTCCCCAAACGTTTCGTGATTTTCACCCCTTATCAAGGAATAAAAAAACAAAACATCAACAGGAAGGCCCTTTTAAGGGAAGGGGGCTTTCACTCCCAGTTGCACCCAAAAAACGACTCTGTTTTATTTCATTTTAATTAAAATTTTATTTTTTATATATAAGTGTTGGTATATTTCGATGGGGTGGTTTGGGGATAAAGGTTTTGGGTAGTGGGTTTTTTAAGGAAAAAATTACCCTCTTTTGGGTTTCCCCATCGCTTTCGTTCGATTTAAATTCAACTTGCCCTGAGATCCCCGGGAACAAGTGTGTCAGACCCCGGGAGTCCTATACAACCGCGTTTTCAAGGGCGTTTTTAGGAGGGTGATCTCACGAAGACGTGAGGGAGAACAGGAGTTGAGCCCGGTAGGGGTTGAAACCCGAGAATTAAGTTGAAAAATAATGAGATGAAACAGGGGAAATGGGGAGAAATTTCATGTTTTTGAGGCAGGGAAACGGGAAAAAACAGGCAGGGGGAGGACATGAGGACAGGCAGGCAGGGGAGGAAAATTTAGGACAGGCAGGCAGGAAGACATGAAGACAGGAGGCAGGAAAGGGGCATGAAGGGCAGGCAGGCAGGGGAAAAACATGAAAAAAAGGCAAAGGGAGGAAAAACATGAAAAAAGGCAGGCAGGAGAATGGGGGGCAGGAGGCCCGGGAAGACATGAAGACAGGCAGGCAGGAAGAATGAAGACAGGCAGGCAGGAAAACATTTAAGACGGGGAGGCAGGAAGAAAGGAAGGGCCCGGAGGCAGGAAAAACCCCCTGAAGGAAAAGGCCCCGGGGAGGGGAAAACAAAGGGAAAACAGGCAGGCAGGAAGCAAAAATTTTAAAAACAGGCAGGCAGGAAAAAATGAAAAAAAAGGCAGGCAGGAAAAAACATGAAGCCCGGGGAGGGAGGGGAAGACATGGAAAAACAGGCCGCCCCGGAAGACAGGGAAGAAAAGGAGGCAAAGGAGGGGAAAGAGGAACCCGGCAGGCCCGGGAGGGGCATTTTAAGGCAGGCCCGGCAGGAGGACCTGAAAACAGGCAGGCCCCGGGGAAAGAAAAACAGGCCGCCAGGAAACAGGAAAAAACAGGAAGGAAAGGAGGACCCCTGGGACAGGCAGGCAGGAAGACATGGGGGGGGGGGGGGGGGGGGGGGGGACAGGCAGGCAGGAAAGGGCCCTGAAAACAGGCAGGGCCCGGGGGGGACATTTAAGACAGGCAGGCAGGAAGACATGAAGACAGGCAGCCGGAAGACAGGAAGACAGGCAGGGGAGGAGGGGCATGGGGGACAGGGAAGGGAGGGAAAACATGAGGACGGGGAGGCAGGGGGAAAAAATGAAAACAGGGCCCGGCCCGGAAGGGCATGAAGACGGAGGGAGGAAGACATGAAAAACGGCAGGCAGGAGGACAAAGAAAAAAGGCAGGTTAGGAAAAACATGGGAAAACAGGCCCGCCAGGAAGACAGGAAGGGCAGGCAGGCAGGAGGGACATGAGGGGCAGGAAGGGGAGGAGGAAAAAGAAGACAGGCAGGCAGGGAAAGGGCATGAAAAAACAGGCAGGCAGGAAGACATGAAGGGCCCGGGGAGCCAGGAAAAACAGGAAACAAAGGCCCGGCAGGAAGGGGCATGAGGCCCGGCAGGGGAGGGAAAAACCCCTGAGGAAAAGGCCCGGGAAAGGAAAAATGAAGACAGGGAGGCAGGAAGACTGGAAGGCAGGAAAGGAAAAAACATGAAAACAGGCAGCCCGGAAAGCCCCGGAAGAAAGGCAGGCAGGAAAGGACATGAGGACAGGCAGGCAGGAAGACATGAGGACAGGCAGGCAGGAAGACATGAAGACAGGCAGGCAGGAAGACATGAGGACAGGCAGGCAGGAGGACATGAGGACAGGCAGGCAGGGAAGACTTTAAAGGGACAGGCAGGCAGGAAGACATGGAGGACAGGCAGGCAGGAGGACATGAGGACAGGCAGGCAGCAAGACATGAAAAACAGGCAGGCAGGAGGACATGAAGACAGGCAGGCAGGAAGACATGAAGACAGGCAGGCAGGAAGACATGAAGACAGGCAGGCAGGAAGACATGAAGACAGGCAGGCAGGAAGACATGAAGACAGGCAGGCAGGAAGACATGAAGACAGGCAGGCAGGAAGACATGAGGACAGGCAGGCAGGAAAAACATAAAGGGACAGGCAGGCAGGAAAACATGAGGACAGGCAGGCAGGAAGACATGAAGACAGGCAGGCAGGAGGACATGAGGACAGGCAGGCAGGAAGACATGAGGACAGGCAGGCAGGAGTATCGTAAGGGTTCTTTAATGGAGATATCGTAGGTTGAAGATAGACACATTTGTAGGATGGTAACTATATTGTCAGACTGAGATGAGGGATGGAGCCCAGTGCCTTGCCTGTCTTCGCCTGGATGGTCTGCCGTCGAGTGAGGCAGGGGCAGAGGTATGAGCCTACATATCTGTATCCCGTGACGTCACACAAAGCCACAGGCCTACAAGGGATCTCGTATCTAAAGCACATGGATGATACTAATATGCTATGCTATATAATACAGGGAATACAGGGATCAGCAACTATGCTGACAGGAGGACATGAGGACAGGCAGGAAGGAAGACAGGCAGGAAGGAAGACAGGAAGACAGGCAGGCAGGAGGACATGAGGACAGGCAGGCAGGAAGACATGAAGACAGGCAGGCAGGAAGACAGGAAGACAGGCAGGCAGGAAGGCAGGCAAGAAGATATGAAGACAGGCAGGCAGGAAGACAGGAAGACAGGCAGGCAGGAAGACGTGAAGACAGGAAGACAGGCAGACAGGAAGACAGGAAGACATGAAGACAGGCAGGGAGGAAGACAGGCAGGCAGGAAGGCAGGAAGACAGGAAGACAGGAAAAACAGGAAGACAGGCAGGCAGGAAAATATGAAGACAGGGAAGCAGGCAGGGCAGGAAGGCCGGAAGACAGGCAAGGCCCGGAAGACAGGGAGACTTTAAGAAGGCAGACAGGAAGCAGGAAGACATGAAGACAGGCAGGGGAGGAAGACAAAGGCAGGCAGGAAGACAGGCAGGCAGGAGACAGGAAGGACAGGCAGGCAGGAAGACATGAAGCCCGGAACGACCTAGGCAGGTAAGGAAGACATTGAAGACAGGAAGACAGGCAGGCAGGAAGAGCCGGGAAGATAGGCAGCACGGAAGACATTAAGACAGGAAGACAGGCAGGTAGGAAGACAGTTAAGACAAAGTGAAGACAGCAGGAGGAAGAAGACTTAATACAGGAAGACAGGACAGGCCAGGCAAGGCAGGAAGACATGAAGACGTCAGACTAGGAAGACAGAAAGACATGAAGACAGGCAGGGAGGAGAAGACAGGCAGCAGGAAGACAGACAGGTAGCGGCAGAAAATATAAGACAGGAAGACAGCAGGCAGGAAAATATGAAGACAGTAAGACAGGCAGCAAGGAGAGGACAGGAAGACACAGGCCAAGTCAGGAAGACATGAAGACAGAAAACAGGCAGACCAGGAAGACAGGAAGACATGAAGCGACAAGGCAGGAGGAAGACGAGCCAGAGCAGGAAGACAGGACAGGCAGCGGAGACAAAAGACACGGCAGCAGGAGACAGAAGACAGCAGGCAGGAATGACGATGCAGGCATGAAGCGACAGGAAGTTATAGGGAGGCAGGAGACAGTGACATACAG
This sequence comes from Cherax quadricarinatus, assembly GCF_026875155.1. NCBI lineage: Eukaryota > Metazoa > Arthropoda > Malacostraca > Decapoda > Parastacidae > Cherax > Cherax quadricarinatus. The sequence goes on along the minus strand of NC_069459.1, from coordinate 10,559,804 downwards.
GCAGCATGAAGACAATAAGAACACGGAAGACAGGAGACATTAAGACAGAAGACAGCAGGTAGGAAGATCATTAAGACAGAGGAAGCACAGGCAGGTCAGAAACAGGAAGAGCAGGCAGGCAGGCGAAGACATAAGATCGGGGAAGACAGGCAGTAGGAATACATTAAGACAGAAGACAGTGCAGCAGGTAAAGACAGGAAGACAGGCAGGCATGAAGACATAAACAGGAAGACAGCAGGCAGGAAGACATTAGACCGGAAGACAGCAGAGCAGTAGCGACACCTTCACACTAAAGCTACAACTCTCTCTCTCATCTCTCTTCTCTCTCTCTCCACTCTCCCTCGGTCTCTCCTCTCTCTCCGTCACTCACCTCACTTCGTCTCTCCTTCTCTCCTCTCAGTCTCTCTCTCACTCTCACCCTCACTCTCATAGTTCTCTCTCTCTCTCTCTCTCCGTCTCTCATCTCCCCCTCCTTCTCTCATCTCATTGCTCTCAGTGGTAGCGTTGACGGTGTCTCTCTTCTCTCCTCCGGGGGGGGGGGGGGGGGGGGGGGGGGGGCTTCTCTCTTTCCTTCACCTTTAATTCCTCATTCCTTCCTCGTTTTTTTTTCCTTCAGTTCCTATTCCCATCTTCCAGTTCTTTCATACCCTCCTCACTTCCTCCTCACTTATTTCATTCTCACCAGCCCTCTATCTCCTTCCTATCTATTTCCTCTCATCTCTTCTCCATCTCGCTGGAGAGGGGAGAGACAAGAGAGACAGAGAGATGAAGAGACAGAGAAGAGAGAGAGAGACAGAACAAACAGATACAGAGAGAGAGAGACAGAGAGAGTCAGAAAGAAAGAAGGAGGGGGAGAGGAGCTGCCGGATAGGAAGGGGAGGGGAGTGCACAAATCCAATATACTATCGATTCGCGCCTGATCGAGCTGGATCAACTTTGTGTGGGGGGGGGGGGGCAAGGGGGTTAAGGAAAAGTGAGGGAAGAGTGGGTTGCAATGGGGTGGGGGGGGCTTCCCTGTGACTCTCGATACACCCCACACTACTGATCGTTCTGGCTACATGTACTCGCCTCACTCTTGTGGATACAGGGACTTTGGGGTCGAGCCACTGTGTGCTCGCCTGACTTGCAAGCGGTGGAATGTGTGTGTATTGTGTGTGTGTCGTGTGTGTGTGCGAGTGTGTGTGTGTGTCTTGTGTGTGTGTGTGTTATTGTGTGTGTAGTGAGCGTGTGTGTAGTGTGTTGGTGTCTGGTGTGTTGTGTAGTGTGTTTGTGTGTGTGTGTGTGTGGTGAGTGTGTGTGTGTGTGTGTGTAATTGTGTGTTGTATAGTGTGTGTGTGTGTTGTGTGTAATCACCTCATTTATGATGCAGGGGACGAGATACATCAGCTACCCGACACCTGACTCTATAACTCGTGAACTGTACACAGTGAACGAGTCTCATAATAATATAATAAATAATAATAATAATAATATAATAATAATAATAAAAAAAATAATAATAAATAATAATAATAATAATAATAATAAATAACAGTCTTTATTATCTACCCGATTACATGATAACACCTTATAAAGACAATAGCTGACATCAGTGACAAAACACATATATAGACGTCACCGCGTTATGCCAGAGCATTTCGGGCAAATTAGGTTAAAATTTGTGACTCCAGGATGCGCACACCCACAGTACCAGTTGGCCCTAACAAGAGGTACCTAACTTACTGCTAGGTGAACAGGGACCGCATGTGCCATTAAGGAAAACACGTCCCAAATGTTACCACCCGACACCGTGGATCTATACCCCGTAACGCAAGTGATGAGTGAGTAGCGCAACCAACACTGCGGGACACTTTCCTGTCTACCACAAATGTAGACTTGATAAAACATTAGTATGGGAGCAACGTCTTTTTGGTAACATTTGTAAAACCTTTATTACGGAGGGAAGTCGTTTCGCCAACCAGTGGCTTCATTCAGTTCCGGTGCAAAGACGGATAGTTGAATAAAAAGGAGTATGGAGTTAATCCTGTCCACAGTCTAGGATTTTATCTTTTAACTCTTACAATGCTTGGTTTCTGGAGTGTCATCATAAGCTTGATGATCAGTATCAGAATCAAAGTCAATAATATACCATTTAATAGAAGGTCGAGAACTATTATTATATATATATAATAAATATATATATAATATATAGATATATATATAAATATATATATATATATATATATATATATATATATAACTATAAAATAAATAATACACAGGTTTATGATGATAACTGTATCTTGGGCATGGACCAGTAGCCCTACCATGGTACATTAAAATTTGATCCCTGACTGTGGTGTCAAACAGTGAAAGCGCAGCATTAAATAACCCTAGAGTAGTCGACAGCCCTTACACCCCTCCCCCAGATTAACCAACCACACAATTTTTCCAGCAACTTTTGCGTGGTCCTGGAAATACGACCCTCTATAGCAAAAAGCTGCAAAACAAATACAATATAGGCAACGACGAGAGGTAGAAAAGAAATTAAAACTAGTTTTATGTCCCGGAAAAACTGAAACAGAGGTAGTCATGCACAGCTGACACTTAAATATAGTAATGACATAAGATTCTCCAATTCTCGAATGCTCCCTTATGTTAGTGAATACTCAAGCATTTTTTAAAATAAGTGATAATGGTCTAAGACTGATGTATGAGTCCTGTAGTCAAAAATATGTATATCCTAGTCTAGAACAATTGAAGGAACGGCAGTTGGGTAGTAGTTGTTTCGTAAGTAGGCACAGTACTCGCACCTATCCTGTTCCCCACCTCATATTCAACATTAGACATGAAATATAAACCATAAACACCTATAATCCTTGCAGACGATACTAATGATCTACTGCAATGAGAGTGTCATCCATTTGAGGATCACTGCAGAGCTCCAAGAAGATATTAAACAAATTTTTCCAATGGCAACAAGAACAATATGATGTTCAATGAAGACAAATTACTCCAACTACTCCGTTTATTGTAAAACTTGAGGAAATAATAACTAGAACGAGTAGGCTAATTCCACAAACTCTAAGCACACACAAGAGAACGAAAGGTAATGTGGAAGGACCAGGAAGTGGTAATGTCTGAGGACCTCACCTTACAAGGACCCACAACAATGCCACCTATCAATATACAGTAAACGATATGATGGATAATAATAAAACATTATCAAGACACGAGATGCATAAGAAACCAATGATCATACTTTTTAATATTCACTTGTGTCTCTCTAGGCTGGAATACTGCTGTACCTTCAATAATATCTCATGTCAAGGCAGGTGAAATTCAGATCTAGAGAATGTACAGGAACCATTATACTGCACGTAAAAGTTCCATCAAACACCTTAACTACTGGGTAACGCATGGAAGCCACTTGACTTGTACACACACTGGAGCGCGAGGCGTGAGAGATCATAAATCTACACCTGAAAGAATCCTGGAGGGACTGTGTATCCCTAATATGGTACACAGCAAATCACATCCATACGAAAGCAAAAGACTTGGCAAGGCGAATGATACAAACCACCCAGTGAAAATATGGATGTCACGTAAACTAAGAGGGAAAACACGAGAAAGTGGTCACGAGGTCCCACGACTGTTCACTGCCAATCCCACCACAATAAGGGGCATTACGGGAAACCCATCATGTTGTCTTCAAGTGGAGTGAGGCTGTGAACAGATACCTCAAGCGTCGGTGTCGGATCACCGGGCCTCAGGTTCGTACGTTGGATTGCGTGCCGGCCAGCAGCAAACAGCCCATCGTTTATTCATGCCTAGTTCAACCGGGAGTGACTGTCGATGGAATCCGTGCCAGGGGGGCGTTCATCACCTGGAATACCCTTCAGGTCAGACTCCAGGTAGTAGTAGTAAATAGCAGTAGTGTGACAAATAGATGTAGTAGTAATTACAGTATGGTGACCAATAGTTGTCGTATAATAAGTCATAGTAATAATAGGTAATAGTAATAGTAGTAGTAGTAATAGTAGTAAGATAATACACCAGTAATAGTACAGTAAAAAGCAATTGTAGAAACAGTACAGGGTAGTAGTAATAATATGTAATAGTAGTAGGGAGCTGGACAGATACCTAAAGTCAGCGCCGATCATCCGGGCCTGTTGGTTCGTACGTAGGATTGCGTGAGGCCACAGTAAACAGCCTCTAAATTCAGGCCTGCTATCCAACGGTATGGCCTGGTCGTGGACCCGGCCGCGCGGGGGCGATGTGATCCCCGAATACCCTCCCAGGTAACCTTCACAATCGTAGAAGTAAAGTAAGTAGCACACAGAATAGCAGTATAATAGTAATAGTAGCAGCAGATATATTAGTAATATAACAGTATAGATAGCAGCAGTAGTACTAGGTCACAGTAAATAGTAGTAGTAATAGTACACACAAGTAAAAGCAATAGCAACTAGCAGATTAAAGACCGTAATAATAGTTAGTAATACCAGCAGTAGTAGTAGTAGTAATAAACGTTGAAATAGTAATAAGTATAGAATTAACAGAAATAGTATTAGTAAAGAGTGTAAAAACAGTAGAAAAGTACTATTAATAGTAGTAGTAGTAGTAGTAGTATTAAGCCCATAGCAGCAGCATCATCAAGCAGCACGCAAGCAGCAGCATCAGAAGAGCTGCCATCAGCAGCAAGCAGCAGCAGCAGCAGCAAGCTAGCAGCACAGCTAGCAAGCCATAAGCAGCAGCAGCAGCAGCAGCAGCATCATCATCATCCCCAGCAGCAAGCAGCCAGCATCAGTTAGCTGACATCAACAGCAACAGCACAGCAGCAGCAGCTAGCATCAGCAGCAGCAGCAGCATCAGACAGCAACAGCAGCATCAGACAGCACAGCACCCCCACCAACCAAACCACCACACCACACACCCCACCACCACCACTCACCACCACTTGTAGATAGTTAACAAAATCCTTTAAATATCACACAGTCTCATAACACAACAGAGTAGAGACAGTACATGAGGAAACATTCAAGAACTACTGCTGGCAGGTTCATGTACGTTCCTCAGCAGTGCTGGGACCGTCTAGCCCACCCTCCTCTACCCAGGCAGGAAATGGGCAACTGCAAGAGTTACTAAAACCCGTGTGGCTGGCATCCCTGGGGTGAGGCGACCCTAACATGACCCAAATGGAAATAAGCCACACTGGCTTCATAAGTTACCCCAGGGTTAGCAACACCTCCCAGGTTTAACTCGGTTACTAAGAACTTTTAATTGTTCATTAGTAGTGAATGTCAAGTATGGTATGTCGGGGTGGGGATGTTTGAGGGAGTGAGTGGGACTGTGGGTGAATTGGGGGGAGGTTATACGTGGCTTAGACCAAACTGGCTGCATTGTTTGTGGTAGGCTGATGGTGGTGGTGGTGGTGGTTGTGGGGTATAATGTTGGGTATGTGGCGTGATTGGTGGTGGTAGCGTAGTAGTGATGGTGATGGTGGTGAGGCGTGGTTGGTAGTGGTAGTGATGGTGAATGGTGGTGGTGGTGATGGTGATCGTAGTTGTGGGTATGTGGAGTAAGTGATGATGGTGGTGGTGGTGGTAGTGGTGGTGTTGATTGTTGGTGGAGTGGTGATGGCGTTAGTGATCGTAGTGGTGGTGGTGGAGATGGTGGTGCATGGTGGTGACATCGTGTGGTGGTGGTGGTGGTACGGTGGTGGTGAAGTGGTGTGATGGTGGTAGGTGGTGGTAGTGGTAGTGATGGTTGATGGTGGGTGGGGTGATGGTGATCTAGTGGTGGTGGTAGTGGTGGTAGTGGTAGTGATGGTGGTGGTGGCGTGGTGGTGGTAGATGGTGGGGTGATTGGTGAGATGGTTGGTGATAGGTGTTTGAGCTGAAGGTAGCGTGATCGTAGTGGTGGTGGTTGTGGTGTTAGTGGTGGTGATGGTGGTGATGTTGGTGGTAGTGGTAGTGATGGTGACATTTTTGGTGGTGGTGATGGGATCGTAGGGTGGTGTAGTGGTGGTATGGTAGTGAATGGTGCGGTGAGATGGTGCGGTAGAGGTGGTGTGAATGATGGTGATGGAGGAGGTGGTGATGTGATGGTGGTGTGGTGGTGGTAGTGTTGGTGATGGTGGTGATGGAGGTTGTGGTGATGGCGGCGTGGTTGATGGGGGTAATGGTGATTGTGATGAGGGCTGTGGGTGATGGTGGTAGTGGTGGTGGTGATGATGATGATGGTGGGGGTGGTGGTGATGGTGGTAGTGGTGGTTGTGATGAGGGCTGTGGTGATTTGGGTAGTGGTGGTGGTGATGATGATGGTGGTGGTGATGTCGGTGGTGATGGTGGGAGTGGTAGTTTTTGATGAGGGCTGTGGTGAAGGTGGTAGTGGGGTGGTAGTGATGAAAGATGATGGTGGGGGTGGTGGGGGTGGTGGTGTGGTGGTGGTGGTGATGGTGGTAGTGGTGGTTGTGATGAGGGCTGTGGTGATGGTGGTAGTGGTGGGGTGGTGGTGGTGATGAAGATGGTGGTGGTGATGGCGGTGGTGATGGTGGTAGTGGGTGGTATTTGGGGGTTGTGATGAGGGCTGTGGTGAGGGGGTAAGTGGGTGGTGTGGGGATGATGGGTGATGGTGGTGGTGGGGGGTGGTGGTGATGGTGGTAGTGGTGGTAGTGGTGGTTGTGATGAGGGCTGTGGTGATGGGGGTAGTGGGTGGTGGTGATATGATGGTGGTGGTGATGGCGGTGGTGATGGATGGTATGGTGGTTGTGATGAGGCGTGTGATGGTGGTAGTGGTGGTGGTGGTGGTGATAATGATGGTGGTGGTGGGGGTGGTTGGTGAGGGCGTGGTGATGGTGGTAGTGGGGTGGTGATGATAGTTTGGTGGTGGTGGTCGTGTGTTGGTGGTGGTGGGTTTTTGTTACTGTTGTTGACGGGGGTGGTGGTGAGGTGGGTAGGGGTGGTGATGGTGGTGGTGGTAGTGGTGGTGACAGTGGTAGTGGTGGTGGTGATAGAGGCGGTGGCGATGGTGGTAGTGGTAGTGGAAATAGATAGATAAATAGATAAAGAGATAGATAAATACATAGATGGATAAATAGAAAGGTAAACAGACAAATAAATAAATGGACGAGAGAGGGAGCACTAGCCTCAACAAGAACTGGCTTAATTAACGCTGGTGACTCTTGATCCAAGTATTTGGAGCTATCCGACCGTTGGAATTAAAGCTGATTACTTCCCATGCACCCCAGGCTCTATGTTAGTCCTGTGGGTTTAACGCCTTCCCAAGAATCAAACACTTCCATTAAAATTTGGTAAATATAACAGGTGTTACTAGCCACTGAGAATCCAAGAGCTGGAATCCAACAGCTGAGGGTCCAGCAACCGGAGTTCACATCACTTACAAGCCAAGTTACTATACATTACCTTGGAGAGAAACATGTATAGAACGAGTAGTATCGACGATGTTTCGCTCTGTGTAGAGCCTTATGAAGCTCTACACAGAGCGAAACATCGTCACATTGAAAGCTTGTAATGTGACACTGTACGTAATGTGAGACACTGTACGTAATGTGAGACACTGTACATAATGTAAGACACTGTACGTAATGTGAGCCACTGTACGTAATGTGAGACACTGTACATAATGTAAGACACTGTACGTAATGTGAGACACTGTACATAATGTGAGACACTGTACATAATGTAAGACACTGTACGTAATGTGAGCCACTGTACGTAATGTGAGACACTACGTCTATTTTTAGCCGCTCCTCAAGGTTCACTTTGTGTAGTTCAAGGAGCAGCTTGTGACAATCTCGAGCCATTCTCAAGTGTGTGTGAGTGAGTGTTTAAGAAGGTGAGGGTGTCATGCAGGTGCTGCATACTCAAATATTACTCCTGTGCACAGCAGTCCTGGGGACCTTCCTGCTGAGGGTCTTAAAGGACCTTCTTACCTTTGCTAACAGTGCATATATCACAAGAGGTCATCTTCTGTAACCTAGGGATCAGGTTGCATGTGGTATAAACCCAAAGGTTCTCTCCACTTAGCTCTTTTAAAATTTCTATTCCTTCAGATGTTACATTACCAATAGCCTCTGTTCATCTCCTATCCTCATGATTATATATTTCGTGGAGTTGAATTTCCGTTCTACTTGTGGGAATGAAAATCTAAGATACCAGATATATAAATGGTTATCATGTACCAATGATAACCATTTT
>NC_069459.1:10530444-10551103 GCF_026875155.1 Cherax quadricarinatus | reverse complement strand
TCGCTGTATCTAGCTTTTCTTTTTTTTTTTTCACCCCCACCCAATAAATGCTATATACATATTTGACTGGGGGAAAATTTTGGGAGGAAGGACGTTTTTTTTCTGTAGTAATATTTGCATCTCGTTGTGTATATTGCGACCGCTGGTAACTACAGGTTATAAAAATTCACAGTTCGTCTGGTTTTTCAAGAAAAAAGAAACAATGAAAGTCATCCACCCCAAAATACCATTATAATACTGGTTGTTGCACACAACACTATTTCGCTATTCATGGACCCACTAGATTATATGCGAGTACACTAGCAAGCCAGGAAGATTATTAAAAACACGCCCTCGGTAAGTTTTGGGACTTCTGGTACCGGGCCTCAAAGGGGCTTATCACTTTCTTTACAAATTCACCTTTTTAAAATGACACTTTAGCCTTTATCATCAATATATAGGACATGTAGTATACACATACACTATTTTAACCAATGTTTCAGGGAGACTTTCCTTCCTTAACGAAAATTTTTAAATTTTTAATTTTTTTTTTTCACAGGGGGACACAGGCCATGATTCCCCTTGGCAGAAACTCGCTAGGTAGTGCCACTATTCTCCATTTTTGCTCAGTATATAATGTTTTTTCCCCCCCAAGTTTGTTCCAGGCGTAGAGGGATTATCGTTAGGATTAGACATAAATTAAAGTTCGGGTCGTAAAGCGCCGGGAAAACACGAAAAAAACCCGGAGCAAAAAACGGGGCACGCTGACCCTTGGGTAGCACTTAAGAATCAGTTACAATTAAACGTCAACTTTGATACATAGATGAAAATTTCAGTCAAAGGAGTATGGCAAACATTCTGTCTGAAGGGTGAGGCCCAATTATTGATGCTGCCCAAATTTCTTTAAGAGAGCCATCACTCTGTACGACACAAGCACCCCCACTGCACCATGGATTGGTGAAAGAACCACAGCGTAAAAAATTTGCGAGAGTGTTGCTGGTATAAGTTACAATACAGTTTAAAGGGCCATGTTTGGCTTCAAGGCAATTTTTGGGTTGGATTTAAGAAGATTTTTGGGGGAAATGGGGGAAGGGTATTTGGAAGGGGAAATATTCCAGGGAGCGGAGAATGCCGCTGTTGCCTTACTTGACATTGATCAGTATCTATTCATCGGAGGTGGGTTTCCATTTTTTTTCGATCCATCTGGAGGAGTGTTCCCGTGCTGAGGAAATTTTTGGGGGTTCTGTGCGGGGGTTTGAATAGCTTCCTGAGCTTTTTAAAACCCCATTAGGATATTTCTTTCAGTAACACGATCCGATGCTTTGGGAAAATCAAGTTTTTTTGCTTTTTAAAATTTTGGCAGTACGAGGGCATCCTAAAATACCCTTGCTTCGTTCTGCAGTTTTTTCAGCCCTCCAAGCTTCCAGTCAGACACAAGAGCAAATAGTGGCGCAGCATAATCAACCCTGATTAAAAAAGCAAGATACATCATTTTCACAATTTTTAACATTAGCACCATACCCGGGGGGAAACCCCGCCAAACTCTAAGTGCTCTTGTCTTTTTTTTGTATTGGCAAAAGTCTTGTTAAAAAGGGCCAAGTATGGAACCTCAAAGCCCCCAGTACCTGTACGCTTACTATTTAAGAAAAAACCCATCATGCAACTGGATCTGACGAAAACCCGGGCCCCTCTTCGAGGAGGACCCCATTGGTATCTTGTTTTTCATAAGATTATCAACCCCAGGTCCGAACGAGGCTAGTACATGTTAAAAATGTTTTGGGGTTTTTGGGGATCCGGGGTGTGAATCAATATATCACAAAAAATCACATAATGATGGGGTGACTAGGCATCCATTAAGTAATCATTAATAAATATTTAACGGTGGGACTGAGCACCCCTCCCTGGGGGGTTCCTAATTCAAAAGTCTTTAGTTTAAATTTAGTCCCTGGGAAAAACACAGACGATTTTCGTTACAGGGAGCCTTTTTCCAGCGGAGAAGCCATCCTCCAACATCCTTCTGGCAAGTTTTACTAATATTACATGTCGGTGGCTACATCGAAAGCGGTTTAAGGCAAGGGAAAGGGATGTATTAGCTGCGGGCAGGGGGAGAAAGGTGGCTATCAATGATCACGCCCTTCCTAAGAAACCTGAAAACCGGGGAACAAAAATTGTTTTATTCTGACATAGACGATTAAGAAACATTCTCTCAAATGTTTTACACAAGCAGCAGTACCCGGAGTTTACCGGAGAGGGGGGTTCCGGGGGTCAACGCCCCCCCGGCCCGGGCGTGACCAGGGCCCCCGGTGGTCAAGCCTGATCAAACCCGGCTGTTTTCTGTGGCTGCACGCAAACCAACGTACGGCCAAGCCCCCGGGTGATCAGGAAAATGACTTTAGGTCTTGTCCCGTGCCCTTTAAGCTGAGGGGTCTGTTGGGGAAACCCCCCTTTTTGTGTCTGGGGGGCAGTTGAACAGTCCGGGCCCCTGACACTTATTGAGGTCCTTAAGTGCTAGTGACACCCCGCTTTTCATGGGGGGATGGTGCATCGTCTGCCAAGTCTTTTGCTTTCGTAGTGAGTGATTATCGTGTGCAAGTTCGGTACTAGTCCCTCTAGGATTTTCCAGGTGTATATAATCATGTATCTCTCCCTCCTGCATTCCAGGGAATACAGGTTTAGGAACCTCAAGCGCTCCCAGTAATTGAGTTGTTTTATCTCCGTTATGCGCGCCGTGAAAGTTCTCTGTACATTTTCTAGGTCGGCAATTTCACCTGCCTTGAAAGGTGCTGTTAGTGTGCAGCAATATTCCAGCCTAGATAGAACAAGTGACCTGAAGAGTGTCATCATGGGCTTGGCCTCCCTAGTTTTGAAGGTTCTCATTATCCATCCTGTCATTTTTCTAGCAGATGCGATTGATACAATGTTATGGTCCTTGAAGGTGAGATCCTCCGACATGATCACTCCCAGGTCTTTGACGTTGGTGTTTCGCTCTATTTTGTGGCCAGAATTTGTTTTGTACTGTGATGACGATTTAATTTCCTCATGTTTACCATATCTGAGTAATTGAAATTTCTCATCGTTGAACTTCATATTGTTTTCTGCAGCCCACTGAAAGATTTGGTTGATGTCCGCCTGGAGCCTTGCAGTGTCTGCAATGGAAGTCACTGTCATGCAGATTCGGGTGTCATCTGCAAAGGAAGACACGGTGCTGTGGCTGACATCCTGTCTATGTCGGATATGAGGATGGGAACAAGATGGGAGCGAGTACTGTGCCTTGTGGAACAGAGCTTTTCACCGTAGCTGCCTCGGACTTTACCTGTTGACGACTACCTCTGTGTCTGTTAGTGAGGAAATTATAGATCCATCGACCGACTTTTCCTGTTATTCCTTTAGCACGCATTTTGTGCGCTATTATGCCATGGTCACACTTGTCGAAGGCTTTTGCAAAGTCTTTTTATAATCTGCATTCTTTTTGTCTTCTAGTGCATTTAGGACCTTGTCGTAGTGATCCAATAGTTGAGACAGACAGGACGACCTGTTCTAAACCCATGTTGCCCTGTGTTGTGTACTGTTTGGGTTTCTAGAGGGGTGGTGGATCTTGCTTCTTAGGACCCTTTCAAAGTTTTTTGTGATATGGGATGTTAATGCTATTGGTCTGTAGTTCTTTGCTGTTGCTTTACTGCCCCCTTTGGGGAGTGGGGCAAATGTCTGTTTTTTTTTAGTAACTGTGGGACGACCCCCGTGCCCCATGCTCCCGCCTCCATGGGATGGAAAAGGCTCGTGATAGGGGCTTCTTGCAGTTCTTGTGAACACAGAGTTCCATGAGTCTGGCCCTGGGGCAGAGTGCATGGGCATGTCATTTATCGCCTGTTCGAAGTCATTTGGCGTCAGGATAACATCGGATAGGCTTGTGTTAATCAAATTTTGTGGCTCTCTCATAAAAAATTCATTTTGATCTTCGACTCTCAGTTTGGTTAGCGGCTTGCTACAAAGTGAGTCATATTGGGACTTGAGTAGCTCACTCCATTTCCTTGCTGTCATCTGTTTAGGACCCATCTTGTTTAAGTGGGGGCCCAATACGGACGTTGTTCCGATTTTGATTTGGCATAGGAGAAAAATACTTTGGGTTTCTTTCGATTTCATTTATGGCTTTTAGTTCTTCCCGCGATTCCTGACTCCCTAAAGGATTTTTTTAGCTTAAGTTGATACTTGCTATTTCCCTCTGACCAGTGTCTCCCACGCATTTCAGATATATTGACCTCTTTTAGCCGCTCTGTTATTTTTTTTCCGTCGCCTGTAAAGGGAGCGCCTGCCCTCTTTCTATTTTACATCTACTCCTCTTTTTTCTTAGAGGAATAAGCCTTGTGCATACATCGAGTGCCCCCGATTTAAAACTGTTCTAGGCATAAGATTGGGGCTGTGTTGCTTAGTATATCTTCCCAGCTTATATCGGTTAGGACTTGGTTTTACTTGGTCCCACTTTATGTTTTTGTTATTGAAGTTGAATTTGGTGAATGCTCCCTCGTGACTAGTCTCATTATGTCGGTCTGGGGCTCCACGCATACATTCTGAACCTCAATTATGGTTGTGATCTGAGTATATTGTTTTTGATATGGTGACATTTCTTATCAGATCATCATTGTTAGTGAAGATGAGGTCTATTGTATTCTCCAGTCTAGTAGGCTCTATTATTTGCTGGTTTAAATTGAATTTTGTGCAGAGATTTAAAAGCTCGTGTAAAGTGTGAGTTTTCATCAGAGCTGCCTCCTGGTGTTATTACTGCAACAATATTATTTGCTATATTCCTCCATTTTAGGTGCCTTAAGTTGAAATCCCCCAGGAGCAAGATGTTGGGTGCAGGAGCTGGAAGATTTTCCAGACGGTGGTCAATCTTTAACAGCTGTTCCTGGAATTGCTGGGATGTTGCATCCGGAGGCTTGTAGACTACCACAATGACTAGGTTTTGGTTCTCGACCTTTACTGCTAAAACTGCCCAGTTCTGTTACCCTTAATTCTATTTATGTCCCTCCTTGCCCGGCTAAGTGGGGTGTGAGCATTAAGACCGTTGACAAATTTTTCCCAGTCTGTTTGCCGCAGCTCTGTCATACGCTCTCTGGCAGCAGCAAGGGCAGTTTGGAAGAGCCTCAGCATTCCAGGGGTACGATGTTTTCTATAGGCTAGGCCTAGTCTGCGAGCAGTACGTTTCAGTGTACGAAGTTTAGAATCATTGTAATAAGTATGGTTTTTGAAGGAGGTATGATTATTATGGAAGTTTGTTGGGTCTAGAGTACCAAGAGGTTGCAGTGGCGGCTCTAAGTAGTTCTGAATACTGCTCACAAGATCATTGTTAAAGGTCTCTACAGAGGAACACTCATAGGAATTATACCAGTCAGTCACATGTGCAACAAAGTCATCATGCTGATCAGTGGGAACATTAAAACGTTTCCGTTTGAATATCCCACCAGAAGGGATAGTATTACCAATATCTAGTGAGGTTAGCCTAGGGAAATGATCAGACGTTATATCTGTTACAATGAAGACTCACAGCTGGCAGAAGTAATGTTGAAGCCCAGCACAGATCAAGGACGCCTCCATAGATATGTGTGGGTTCAAGGTCACCTACAATTTGGACATTATCATGACTCTTTAAGAGTGACAACAGTTGATTACCATTACGATTACCAAACTGTGAGTTTCCAATGCTTTTGTGTCTCGCATTGTAATCGCCAATAATAAGAGTAGGCTCAGAATGAGCACAAGTTGGGAGCTCCAGGTAATTAAATTTATCAGCAGGAGCATACAAGTTAAATATGTTGAGAGCAGAGTTCCCTATATAAATCCTAACACCGTGATATTGTAGCCCCTCTGTTTTCTTGTGTGCAAGAAGTTGATGGGGAAGCGATTTTTTAATATATAGAACACAAGAGTTAGTAGATTTGAGGTTATATGCAACAAATGATGGTAATTAAGGGGGTTGGGATTTTTCAGGGACTCTGCACTCTTGTAGACACACAACATCAATGGGTTCGGTGGTTACTTTATGATGAAGGTCAGGAAGTCTTTTTCTAAGTGATGCAATATTCCAGCTTAATATAGAAAGTTTATACGAGTTTTGATCCATTATAGTAGTCCTGGGATCATCTTGAGTTTCTCAGCATAATGAAAAAAATTTCATATAAATAGCAGACCTTATCAATGTCAACAGTGCTACCCTTGTCCATGAGTTTTGTAAGTGCACTTCCAGTTGTAAGGCCTCGTGGGAGTCTTCGTAAACCCAGAGCACGACGTTGTTTATGTGTGAATGTATGATAGGTGACACCACCACTCACATTCCCTCCTCCACTAACATTACACGCAACACTACAACTGTCATCACCAGCGCCACTACCAACATTGTGTTCATTACATTTATCAACAGTATTGTATTCAACGTTAATGTCTATGTGGTTAACAAAATGAATATTGGTGGTAGCTTACTCTGCTGGATAATAGGATACCTGTCAAATAGAGTATCCTCTGTCCTTTACCAAGGCTTCAGAAGTGATTCTAAAGAAATGTCTTTAGGTACACCGCAGGGAGGAGTTCTTAGTCCCACGCTATTTACTATTCTGGTTAATGCTCTCCTAAATGCTCTACCTGCCTCACCTAAACATATAGCTATAAGCTATGCTGATGATATCATGATCCATACTACAGGGCATAAGAAGATGAATACCATTCTTAATGAAGTTCAAGCAATTTGTAATCGACTAGGCCTCATAATATCTTCCTCTAAAACTAAGATATTAACAAGCAAACGACATCCCCCACCCATCTATTTGCAGGGTGAAATCATTAGCAACGTTAAAACTTACAGATATCTTGGTGTAGATGTACCCTTTAACAAATCCACTATACCACAACTAAACAAGAAATGTAAGCTAGGCTAAATGCTCTCAAAGCTGTTGCTGGCTACAATCCCAACTATGGTGCAAATGTGAGAATCGTGAGAATGATGTACATAGCCTATGTTAGGTCCTTAATTGATTATGCTGCTCCCATGTTGATATTAGCTAGAGAAAGTTCTCTCCGACCCTTGGAGTTAATGCAAAATGAAGCTCTCAGGATTATTCTTGGCTGTCCCAGATCTACAAAAGTTCTTAACATGAGGAAGGAGCTTGGTATTTCTAGTATCAGTGATAGGATTGTTGAAATTAACACTGTACTCGGTATTAGAATGTTGAGAAACGAACCAGACACTGTCACATGAATCTTACCAAGTGTCTAGAGGTAAATACACACAGATCTAAATGGATTGTGAAAACGTGCAATTGCATTAAGTTTTATAACCTGCATGAACTGTATCACTGTAGGCAACAAGAGCATTTCACCCCTCCATGGAAGATGTGTTCATTTAATATCACATACCTACAAGTCCCTCCCAAGAAGCTCATTGCTAGTAATCCCTTCCTTAAATCTCTTGTTAGAGCAACTGCTCAAGAAGAAATTTCTCACCTAGCTGGTAGTAACAAGTTATCACAAGTTATATACACTGATGGATCTAAACAGGAGTTTCTGGCAGGGCTGCATCTGCTCTTGTTGCCACCTCCCTAGTTAAGAACGATAATAAATTTGTTGAGTTAGGCATAAGAATTAACAACTGCACTGCAAACTGAATTGTTTGCATGCCTAATGGCGCTAAAGCTAACCTATGACACTGAGCTTGACTCTATCATCATTACTGATTCTATGTCATCATTGAAGGCTCTTGACTCATATAATGACTCCAACAACATGCTCATTGGGGAAGCCAGGTATAGATACTCAAAAATTAGGGACAAAGGAATTAATGTACAATTGCTATGGATCCCATCACACATTGGATTACTCCTTCATGATAAAGTTGATATGTTAGCCAAGAAGAGTATCGAGAAGGAGAATGTAGAATATAACTTTGGTATAACTGTGTCTAGCATTAGGAATAATATTAGGAGAGAAGTAAATAATGAAAATGATTGTTATAGGAATGCAGTTAGAAGCCTGAGTAGATCTATAACCCACTATGATAACATGAACGTAGATAAGTATGTTTATGGAGCAACTTGCAATGTGAACAGACTGACTGATGTTGTAGTGGCCAGGCTTAGGCTTGGTTACAAGTACTTCTGGCAGTTTGGGAGACACACAGATGATGATCAAACTAAATGTAAATTATGTGATCAGGCATATGGTCACTCTCTTGAACACTATGTGCTTAATTGTTTTCAAGGTCGCTCTTACGTGCTAGAACTTTAATTGGTGTCATCAATCCTATACGATACATCCCTCTAGCGCCTGGAACCAATCTTGGGCGGAAAACAATTATATACTGAGTCAAAAAAGGAGAATTAGTGTGCACTACCTAGCAGAGTTTACTGCCAGAGGGGAATCATAGGCCTGTGTCCCGGGTGAAAAAAAATAATAATAATTGAACTTTTCGTGTCAGAGGAAAGAAAGTCTCCCTGATAACATTGAGTATACATAGTGTATAGTGTATACTACAGTGGCTCCCTAGTATATTGATGATAAAGGCTAAAGTGTCATTTGAAAACAGGTGAATTTGTAAATGAAGTGATAAGCCTATAGAGGCAGGTGCCAGAAGTCGCCAGAAACTTACCACAGGTCAGCTGTTTTTAATAATCTTCCTGGCCTGCTAGTGTACTCGCATATAATCTAGTGATACCAGTGAATAGCAGAATACAGTGTTGTAGTAGCAATTAACCAGTATTATAATGGTACTTAGTGGAGTGGAGTGACTTTCATTAGTTTCTTTTTCTTGAAATACCAGACGTTACTGTGAATTTCATATAACCTGTAGTTACCAGCGGTCGCAATATACACAACGAGAAGCAATTATTACTACAGAAAAAGCGTCCTTCCTCCAAAATTTGCACCAGTCAACTATAGTGATAATATAGCATTTATTGTGGTGGAGACGGAAAAAAAAAAAATAGAAAAGCTAGATACAGCGATTGATAAACAAGGGTGGAGGTCGACCGTTCGTCATTGTAGGAGTGCCAGCAGTCACCGTTTTCTTCAACACGCAAGTTATACTTTTGTATCAGTCAAATCACATATTACTCGGGTAGATAATTTCCAGTAGAGCCTTCATGTGCTAGCTCAAATCACCGACCAGTATGTTTAAATAAGTGACCCACTGATCAGATCAGATCGACTAGTCCGAACCCTTGACTGGTCCGAACCCTTGACTGGTCCGAACCCTTGACTGGTCCGAACCCGGGACTGGTTTCAAACGGTTTCGTTGGACAATAAAGCAGACTGTAAACGGATGGGGTTGTAGGCGCCCTATAAACACAAACATTAAAAATCAGGAACGTGACGATAAGCTGTCCAATATACAAAAACAGTTAGAAACAGAAATACAAATAGCTAGAGCTTCATTTAAGGAGGTTATTAATAGAATATTCAAGAGGTTGCTAGTAGAATTGCAGTAAATCAACCATTCAAATCATTATGAAGCTGTGTGTAGTCTGTGGTCAGTCAAACAAACGGGCTTCCACATGGATAAATTGTCATTTTTGTGGAAATTGGTGTCACGCCCCTTGTGCAGATATCCCAGAACTAGCTACAAGCAGTATTAAAACAGGGAAGTGTTTTTGGGTATGCCCAAATGAGGAAAATCTGTGGACTAAAATCACAAGGGTATTAAAAGAGGACAACATCAAAGCTGCTTTCATAGAAAACCTGGAAGCTTTCTACAACAGATGGGAACATAAAAAGTCTGGGCTGAATGGTACTGCCCTTGATACTGGCATGTAGTCACAACTGTAAGGCTGGAAGTGATGTCCTGGTAGTCAGTAAATGTGGGGCTGATAGTGCTGTCCTGGGAGACAGTAATGGTGAAGCGGGAAGTGCTGTCCTGGGAGACAGAAATGGTGAAGCTGGAGGTGCTGTCCTGGGAGACAGAAATGGTGAAGCTGGAGATACTGTCCTGGAGACAGTAATGGTGAAGCTGGAGATACTGTCCTGGGAGACAGTAATGGTGAAGCTGGAGGTGCTGTCCTGGGAGACAGTAATGGTGAAGCTGGAGATTTTGTCCAGGTAGTCGGGAATTATACGCAGGAAGGAATACATATAAATGACCTCATAGGGGAAGGAGCCATAGTAGGGAAACAAGTGTAGTCAAAGATAACATAAAACCAATATTGCAAACTAGAAATACCGCAGGAAATAGCAAACAAGAGGACTCCAATAGCAATACTGAGGATAAATTACCAAAAACAACTGGTGGGAGCTCCATTGTTGGTGCTAGGGATGATAGAAGAAAGACAGGAAACATGCACCAACAGGGAATACAGTCACAGAAACCCAAGGAAGCGGAAATCAAGCCTGTGCACATACTATGCACTTGGTATCTGCTGGCATGGGAAATCTGGAAAAACAGATGGGACTGCAACTATGGACCCCCCTAGAAAATGCCATGCCCATATGACAACAGGAAAATGCAAACTCCCTTCCTGTAAGCTTTTTCACCCGAAATGTGTACCTCTTCAGTACAGGAAAGACTGTGCATAACTTAAATTGCCAGGCCAATACCATCTAAAGGGGACAAAAAGATACAAAACATCCAGGCCATGGGAAAAACCTGGGTTTCCAAAAGCCACCAAAAGAGGGAGAGGTTTTTTAGCGCCAGGAAGGAAAAAAAACTGGCAGGAAATGGCAGAAATCGTACACCAAATCCAGTCATTCCTGGAGTGGAACCACAGTCAAGGGCCTCCACTCCAAACCAACAATACAGATACTAATGCCGGAAAAAAAATCCCCCCCCAGTACCAACAATACCACCAGTCCGATAACATTCTTCTTTGCAAAAATACAGGGTCTAAAGCCCGCAACAAACAACAAAATACCTTTCATCCGTGGGCTGCTTGCAGAGGCAAAGGCAATGTTCGCGGGTTTCACTGAGACCCACATAAAGGATCACTTGGACAACGAAATATGGATCCCAGGTTACAACCTATACAATGGTGACAAAAGTGAACAGGCAAAAGGGGGAGGTTGGCCTGTACATTGCAGAGTCACTTGTTTGCACAGAACTGCTTAATGCCTCAAATGATGTAGTGGGAAGTTTTAGCAGTAAAGGTCGAGAACCAAAACCTATCATTGTGGTAGTCTACAAGCCTCCGGATGCAACATCCAGCAATTCCAGGAACAGCTGTTAAAAATTGACCAATGTCTGGAAAATCTTCCAGCTCCTTGCACCCAACATCTTGCTCCTGGGGGATTTCAACTTAAGGCACCTAAAATGGAGGAATATAGCAAAATAATATTGTTGCAGTAATAACACCAGGAGGCAGCTCTGATGAAAACTCACACTCACACGAGCTTTTAAATCTCTGCACAAAATTCAATTTAAACCAGCAAATAATAGGGGCCTACTAGACTGGAGAATACACAGACCTCATCTTCACTAACAATGATGATCGATAAGAAATGTCACCATATCAAAAACAATATACTCAGATCACAACATAATTGAGGTTCAGACATGTAATGCGTGGAGCCCCAGACCGACATATTGAGACTAGTCACGAGGGAGCATTCACCAAATTCAACTTCAATAACAAAAACATAAAGTGGGACCAAGAAAACCAAGTCCTAACCGATATAAGCTGGGAAGATACACTAAGCAACACAGACCCAACTTATGCCTAGAACTGATTAACCCCGGGGGCACTCGATGTATGCAAAAGGCTTTTTCCTCTAAGAAAAAGGAGGAGTAGATGAAAAATAGAAAGAGACAGGCGTCCCTTTACAGGCGACGGAAAAGAATAACAGAGCGGCTAAAAGAGGTCAATATATCTGAAATGCGTAGGGAGAAACTGGTCAGAGAAATAGCAAGCATCGAACTTAAGCTAAAAGAATCCTTTAGGAGTCAGGAATCGCGGGAAGAACAAAAAACCATAAATGAAATCGAAAGAAACCCAAAGTATTTCTTCTCCTATGCCAAATCAAAACGAGAACAACGTCCAGTATTGGGCCCTACTTAAACAAGATGGGGCCTACACAGATGACAGCAAGGAAAATGAGTGAGCTACTCAAGTCCCAATAGGGACTCAGTTTTTAGGCAAGCCGCTAACCAGATGAGAGTCGAAGATCAAAATGAATTTTTTATGAGAGAGCCACAAAATTTGATTAACACAACCCTATTCGATGTTATCCTGACGCCAAATGACTTCGAACAGGCGATAAATGACATGCCCATGCACTCTGCCCCAGGGCCAGACTCATGGAACTCTGTGTTCATCAAGAACTGCAAGAAGCCCCTATCACGAGCCTTTTCCATCCTATGGAGAGGGAGCATGGACACGGGGGCGTCCCTCAGTTACTAAAAACAACAGACTAGCCCCACCCCCACAAAGGGGGCAGTAAAGCAATAGCAAAGAACTACAGACCAATAGCACAAACATCCCATATCATAAAAATCTTGAAAGGGTCCTAAGAAGCAAATCACCACCCATCTAAAAAACCCATCAGTTACACAACCCAGGGCAACATGGGTTTAGAACAGGTCGCTCCTGTCTGTCTCAACTATTGGGATCACTACGACAAGGTCCTAAATGCACTAGAAGACAAAAAGAATGCAGATGTAATATATACAGACTTTGCAAAAGCCTTCGACAAGTGTGACCATGGCGTAATAGCGCACAAAATGCGTGCTAAAGGAATAACAGGAAAAGTCGGTCGATGGATCTATAATTTCCTCACTAACAGAACACAGAGAGTAGTCGTCAACAGAGTAAAGTCCGAGGCAGCTACGGTGAAAAGCTCTTTCCACAAGGCACAGTACTAGCTCCCATCTTTTTCCCTCATCCTCATATCCGACATAGACAAGGATGTCAGCCACAGCACCGGTCTTCCTTTGCAGATGACACCCGAATCTGCATGACAGTGTCTTCCATTGCAGACACTGCAAGGCTCCAGGCGGACATCAACCAAATCTTTCAGTGGGCTGCGGAAACAATATGAAGTTCAACGATGAGAAATTTCAATTACTCAGATATGGAAAAACATGAGGAAATTAAATCTTCATCAGAGTACAAAACAAATTCGGCCACAAAATAGAGCGAAACACCAACGTCAAAGACCTGGGAGTGATTATGTCGGAGGAAACTCACCTTCAAGGGCCATAACATTGTATCAATCGCATCTGCTAGAAAAATGACGGATGGATAATGAGAACCTTCAAAACTAGGGAGGCCAAGCCTATGATGACACTCTTCAGGTCACTTGTTCTATCTAGGCTGGAATATTTTCTGCACTCTAACAGCACCTTTCAAGGCAGGTGAAATTGCCGACCTAGAAAATGTACAGAGAAACTTTCACGGCCCGCATAAACGGAGATAAAACACCTCAATTATGGGAGCGCTTGAGGTTTCTAAACCTGTATTCCCTGGAACGCAGGAGGGAGAGATACATGATTATATACACCTGGAAAATCCTAGAGGGACTAGTACCGAACTTGCACACGAAAATCACTCATACGAAAGCAAAAGACTTGGCAGAACGATGCACCATCCCCCCCAAAGAAAAGCAGGGGTGTCACTAGCACGTTAAGAGACCATACAATAAGTGTCAGGGGCCCGAGACTATTCAACTGCCTCCCAGCATACATAAGGGGGATTACCAACAGACCCCTGGCAGTCTTCAAGCTGGCACTGGACAATCACCTAAAGTCAGTTCCTGATCAGCCGGGCTGTGGCTCGTACGTTGGTTTGCGTGCAGCCAGCAGCAACAGCCTGGTTGATCAGGGGCTGATCCACCAGGAGGCCTGGTCACAGACCGGGCCGCGGGGGCGTTGACCCCCGAAACTCTCTCCAGGTAAACTCCAGGAATACAGAGACAGACAGTATAATAACCTATGTGACATGTCAAGATATCTTATTAATGAAAATAAGATACCAGATATACTAAGCAAATTACCTAAATTTGCTTGTAACAGATAAGTGAACTATAGATATGTAGATATAAATCCATATGTATTCCTGTTAACCCTTTGGGGCCTAGTTCCTAGGCCTTTTGTGTATCCATATGCTCTCGCGCTACCGTCCACAGGATGGATATGGGGTGCACAATAAACTAGCCACTTCGGTGGCAAAATCTAATCTAAATCTATGTGGTTAACCTCATCACACTCTGCACCACCACTTATATTACGCTCATCACTATTACTAACATTATAGACACCACCGCTCTCATCACACTCTTCACCACCACTTATTTACGCTCATCCTATTACTAAATTATGACCCATTCCCCTATCACACTCTTCACCACACTTTATTATGGCATCACTATTACTAACATCATTGACACCTAGCCTTCATTATATCTCCCGCTTCACCACGGGGGGCCCCGGGTTGATTCCCGGCGGGGGGGAAATTTCCGACACTTTTCCTACACCTATTGTCCTGTTCCCCTAGCAGCAAATGGTCCCTGGGTGTTAGTCGATGGGTGGGTCGCATCCGGGGGGGACAAGATTAAGGACCCCAAATGGAAATAAGTTTAGACAGTCCTCGTGACGCACTGATTTTTTGGGGTTATCCTGGGTGGCTAACCCTCCGGGGGTTTAAAAAAAATCCAAACGAAATCTTATCTTTTTATCTTATTTGTCTTTACTGTAATTAAGAACCCACCCCCACCTTTTCAGCAACCTTATACTTGCTTTCAAAAATTTTGTGACAATCTTGTTATTGGACACTCTAACATCTTTCCCTTTGTGTTGTTAGTTTTTGTTTCAGGAGAAATTGTTGTGTTTCCAGTACTTTTATGCGCGACTAGGTTGTAACCACGGGAGCAAGACTTGGAACATCTGGAGACGTGAAGCCCCCGGCACTGGCTCGTTGGCTACTGTCACTGACTCACTAGGCGGGTTTTGACAGCCGACGTAAGGGGGGGTCTTTTGACGTGCTCCCCAGGTGAGGTGTCAACCCCATTTTCTGAGGGCGGGCATAACAGTTTTTCAGACTCGGGTCCTGGTAGCCCCGGGGGGGTCATAATGAGGGGTACAGGGCGAAGTGCAGTTGGCTGCGATGCGATAGCCCCCACGCATCAGTATGAGCTCTGTGATTTCCTGAGGTCTTACTTTGTTTACATTTTTTAAAACAGTCTTTTTGCTGTTTGATCATTCATAACACCGCGAAGGTGGTTTTTCCCCATAATAAAACACCGGTGACTTAGAGGGGCTTTTCCCCCCCTTTCGGAGGTTAAAATTGTCCCAAAAATGAAACAAGAACCTTCACGCGCGCATAACGGAGAAAAACCCCCTCAATTAGGGGAGCGCTTATTCCAAAATTCCCCCCCCTTGCAGGGGGGGAAAATCATGATTTAATCACCTGAAAATCCGGGGGGGGGGCTATCCCTTTTTCCCCCAAAAATTCCCTACTCGAAAGAAAAGACTTGGCAGGATGCAACATCCCCCCAATAAAAAGCGGGGGGTGTCACTAGCCGTTAAGAGACCTCAATAAGTGTCAGGGGCCCGAGACTGTTCAACGCCCCCCGATACATGGGGGGGATTCCCAAAACAGCCCCCGGCGTTTTTAAGCGGCCCGGGGGCAAGCACCAAAAATCGGTTCCTGACCCCCGGGTGTGGCTCGTCTTTGGTTGCGGGCACCCAGCAGCAACACCCCTGGTTGATCGGGGCTCTGACCCACCAGGAGGCCTGGTCACAGACCGGGCCGTGGGGCGTTGACCCCCGGAACCTCTCCAGTAAACTCCAGGTATTGGACTTGAGTAGCCACTCTTTTCCTTGCTGTCTCTGTGTAGGACCCATCTTTTTTAAGTAGGGGCCCCTACTGGCGTTGTTCTGACTTTGATTTGGCATAGGAGAAGAAATATTTTGGGGTTTTTCTTTCGATTTATTTATGGCTTTTAGTTCTCCCGCGATTCCTGACCAAAAGTTTCCCTTTAGCTTAAGTTCGATGCTTGCTATTTCTCTGTAAGTGACTCCCACCATTTCAGATAATTACCTCTTTTAGCAGTTTTTATTCTTTTCCGTCCCTGAAAAGGGGAAGCACCTTTCTCTTTTTATTTTAATTACTCCTTCTTTTTTTAGGGAAAAGCCTTGGCATACATCGGGGGGCTACCGAGTTAATCGTTTAGGCATAAGCTGGGGTCTGTGTTGTTAGTAATTTCCCGCTTATATTTTTTGGATTTGGTTTATTTGGCCCATTTTATTTCCAGTAAAGGGGTTGGGGCCCAGTCAAGGGTTCGGAACCGTCGGAATCTTATCAGGGTCATTTTTTAAAACATATGGTGGGGTGATTTGGGCTAACACATGAGGATTACTGCCAATTTTGAAGCATCACAAAAATGTGGAGTACATTTTTCTCATTTGGACTGGCCCCCTTTGGGGAACTTCAACATTGGAATTTTTTATAAATCACCCAAATTAAATTATCCCCCCTGTTATGAATTCCTCAGGTAAATAATTTCATCCCAAACACATTTAATTTTTATCTTCCGTATTAATAATTTCCCCTCTTATAGTAAAGGGGGGACACTGAACCTAGTGGGTCAAAACATCTGGAAACTTCAGCAAGAAGACTCCTGTATTTATTTGGCTTTCTTTTAAATTTTAGGGTTTTTAAAATTAACAAAACTCTCTCGTATCCCAAGTTAAACCAATACTTATACATTTGGGATTTACTCCAATAAATCTTTATTATTTTGTCCTTTAAATTTGACGAATTATATTCCCTTCCCCCAGAGGTATTCGCCTTTTTTTTTTATTAGCCTTCCCATAAGTCATTAACAGTTCCTTTCAGTTTAAAGTCAACCCGGAAAATTGTCCACATAAAAAATTTTTTGTATTACTTTACTCATGGACTTCCCATACTTTAAGGGGTGCATTTATCGTCGCTTTTAAGTAGGAAAAAGGGCTGGATGTGCACCAAATAAAGACTCCTAAAAAACAAAGGTTTTCAGGGGTAAGTGGGTCCTAGGATTCTCAGGCCATAAAAAGGGGTACAATCCCGGTCGCCTTTTGTAAAACCCACCTTAGGAAAGCTTTATTATGTCAGCAGTAAAGCATAATTCTTCACCCAAATTTAATAAGATTCTCCTAATTTTTCCCTCAAAGACGGACTGTCATCAGTCATTTAAATAGGTACAGTTTTGTTACCCTGGCACTACAATTAAAAAACAATTCTCAGAGGAGTGGTTTAGAATCTTCTTCACTCCGTGTGTGGCAAATAGTGACCATAATTTTTTGGGTTTCTAGGAGGTCTTCTATAAAATTTTTTAATTAACTGCTCAGCAATTTTTCATTTTAGGCAGTTAAAATTCTGGTTTTTTTATCAGTTTTTCGGGCTGAGCCTTTAAAATGCCATATGCCATTCTGTAATTAGTGTTTACCTGGGTTTACCCCGGAGAGAGTTCCGGGGGGCAAAAGTCCCCCGGCCCGGTTGTGACCAGGCCCCCGGTGGATCAAGCCTGATCAAGCAGGGGTGTTTTCTGTGGGGTGCACGCAAAAACCCAAGTACGAGCCACAGCCCCGGCTGGTCTGGAATGACTTTGGTGCTTGTCCAGTGCCCGCTTTAAGACTGCCAGGGGTTTTTGTTGGTAACCCCCCTTTTGTGTGCTGGGGGGTTGAACAGTCTCGGGCCCTGACATTATTGTATGGGCCTTTACTGCTAGTGACACCCCCCGCGTTTCATTGGGGGGATTTGCATGTTGCCAAGTCTTTTTCTTTCGTAGTGAGTGATTTTCGTGGCAAGTTCGGTATAGTCCCTCTAGGGGTTTTCCAGGTGTAAAATAATCATGTATCTCTCCCCCTGGTTTCCGGGAATAAGGTTTTGGAACCTCAAGCGCTCCCGTAATGAGGTGTTTTATCTCCGTTATCACGCCCGTGAAGGGTTTTTTGTACATTTTCTGGGCGCAATTTCACCTGCCTTGAAAGGTGCTGTTAGTGCCACAAAAATCCGCCTAGATAAACAAGTGACTGAGGTGTCATCATGGGCTTGGCCCCCCCTAGTTTTTAAAGGGTTTCATTACCTCCGTCATTTTTTTAGCAGATGCGATTTATACAAGATGAGATCCTCCGACATGTCCTCCAGGTCTTTGACTTTGTGTTTCGGGCTTTTTGTGGCCAGAATTTGTTTTTTTACTTGATGAAGATTTAAATTTTTCGTGTTTACCAATCTAGTAATTTTAAAATTTTTTATCGTTGAAATTCATATTGTTTTCTGCGCCCACTGAAAAAAATTGGGTATGTCCCTGGAGCCTTTCGTGTTGCAATAGAAGACACTGTCATGCAGATTGGGTGTCATCTGCAATGGAAGACCGGTGTTTGGTGACATCCTTGTCATGTCGGATTGGGAGGGAACAAATGGGAGCGAGTATGTGCCCTTTTGGAAAAAGAGCTTTTCACCTAGCTGCCCCGGGGTTTACTTGTTGACAACACTCTCTGTGTTCGTTAGGAGGAAATTATGATCCATCGCCGACTTTTCCCCGTTATCCTTTAGCAGCATTTTTTGGCTTTAGCCCTGGTCACATTGTCGAAAGGGTTTTTCAAAGTCTGTATTTTTACATCTGCATTTTTTTTGTCTTCTAGTGATTTAGGACCTTGTCGTATGATCCCAAAAGTTGAACGAAGGACCGACCCTTTTTAAACCCTGTTGCCCTGGGTTGGTAACTGATGGGTTTCTGATGGGTGGTGATCTTGCTTCTTAGGACCCTTCAAAGATTTTTTGAAAGGGATGGGTTTGTGCTATTTGGGCGTATTTTTTGCTGTTGTTTTCTGCCCCCGGGGGGGGGGGGGGGGGGTTTTGTTGGGCAAACCCCCGGGGGGGGGGCCCCCCAAATGGAAAAAGGTGTGAGGGGCTTTTGGTTTTGAATGAACACGGGGTTTCCATGAGTCTGGGGGCCTGGGGGCAGAGGTGGGGGCATGGGCATGTCATTTATCGCCTGTTCGAAGTCATTTGGCGTCAGGATAACATCGGATAGGCTTGTGTTAATCAAATTTTGTGGCTCTCTCATAAAAAATTCATTTTGATCTTCGACTCTCAGTCTGGTTAGCGGCTTGCTAAAAAGTGAGTCATACTGGGACTTGAGTAGCTCACTCATTTCCTTGCTGTCATCTGTGTAGGACCCATCTTGTTTAAGTAGGGGCCCAATACTGGACGTTGTTCTCGACTTTGATTTGGCATAGGAGAAGAAATACTTTGGGTTTCTTTCGATTTCATTTATGGCTTTTAGTTCTTCCCGCGATTCCTGACTCCTATAAGATTCCTTTAGCTTAAGTTCGATGCTTGCTATTTCTCTGACCAGTGTCTCCCTACGCATTTCAGATATATTGACCTCTTTTAGCCGCTCTGTTATTCTTTTCCGTCGCCTCTAAAGGGAGCGCCTGTCTCTTTGTATTTTACATCCACTCCTCCTTTTTCTTAGAGGAATAAGCCTTGTGCATACATCGAGTGCCACCAAGTTAATCTGTTCTAGGCATAAGTTGGGCAATTCTGGATGGTTCAGTCTCCACGGAAGTCGTACCCAGTATTGTCCAGATTCAAATTTTACATCTCTCAGGTATTGTTCTTGAGTAAAAGAATCGTCTGGACTTTCTTCATTTACATTTATTCCAATGCTGTCTAATTCCCACAATTTATGCACAGGCTCAACACCATCCTCTATGGAAGAATTATACTGGGGCACGATTTCATGAGTAAGACACACAGTTATGTTATTTGTAGTTTCCTCTACTCATGAATTATTATTATTAGGAATCCTACCATACATTACATGGCCTCGTGCAGTCTTCAAAAGGGTGACACCACATTTCTTTACCATACCCTTTACAAAGGAGGCATAATAGTCACTACCTATCAAAATATTTATTGGGCCTACAGAATCATCACTTACACCAGAAGGTGTTAAATTTACATTATGTGAAAGTTTTTCAGTAGCTTTACTAAGCCCTACTGTAGATATTTTCTCTGGAAGTCTATCTACAATTACTGCATTAACACGTTTTTTCTCATAGCCCAACCTGACAGCCTGACAGTTACATAAACAGTGTCATACAATTGAGCTCTTTTATCTGAGAGAAAACCAGATAATTTTTAGATTGTAGGATCTCCCATCTGTACTTTCATACCATCAAGACATTTACGTTTTATGAAAGTATGCTGGGATCCCTGGTCTAATAATGCATTTACATTTTTTGATTTATGCCTTTTATCATCAATTTTTACCTGTAACACAGGTAAGGCTACTTCAGCAAAACCATTATTATTAACATTAGCAGCAATTTTTACATTAGCTACTGTTGTTTCAGGATTGTCAATATTATCATTATTATCAACATTATCATATAGACCCTTACACATGACTATATGGTGTCTTCCTCTGTGACATTGATAACAGTTGTTTAATTTGGCATGACAATCCTTTACATTGTGGTTACCTAAACACCTGATACATCTGTCAAGTTCCTCCAATCTTTCAACTTTATCATTCCATGAATTGTATGCATTGCAATTCTTAAAAAAATGAGTACCCTTGCAGAAAAGACAATCTCTCTTTTCTTTGACTGGTTTCTTATTAACTGGGCTACCCTTAGGAGGGTACTTATTCTTCTTACCTTGTGGAGAATCATTATTTCTGATCCCTGCTACTTGATATGCACCTATGCAACTCTTTTTAGGAA
>NC_069459.1:10503024-10529944 GCF_026875155.1 Cherax quadricarinatus | reverse complement strand
ATGTAATTTTGGAAGTTCTCCATATTTTCTAGACTTTTGGAAACTCCCTGAAGCTGACAGTGCCCTTCCTTCCTCGCTGGTGTATTAGAGATAGGTATCAGCACATGGGTAGTCCCACCACCTGCTTGCCATCTGTCCAGGCTTGAAGGGTGATACCATCTGGACGCTTCTGGCTACCATCAGATCTGCATAGTTGGGGTGGCTCCCTTACTGCTGGGCATCCGGTTGTTGTGAGGCTTCTCTTGATAATGTTATTCTTATATATATGTTATATATATATATATATATATATATATATATATATATTATATATATATATATATATATATATATATATATTATATATATATATATATTATATATATATACATATAGCATAGTTACGCTGACACACCTGTATGGAGCTACAGTCCTTCTTCACATCTGGACACCTGTGAGTGACTCACTGCACACACACACACACACACACACAGACACACAAACCACCACCACCACCACCACCACCACCAAGTATCCTCCACCACAGTGGTTCTTTGGTTGGTCCAGTGAACCAGCGTCTCAAAACTACTTGTAACTTGTACACCACCAGTCAGAGATACATTAGTGGTAAACTCGTAAGGGTCATGCATCTCCTGGGGAAATGGAAGGCAATCAGGTATGACGCGAGGAAGAGGAGCATGGCTCCAGCTCCTGGAATTCTGAACCCTTCCCTCAGTATTTAAGACACTGAAGGTTCACTTCTCGTGAACCCTCGCTGACGCCGGGGAAATTATCCTCATTTATATTAATTAACATATTAATGTGAACTGTTGGACACTTGTGGACACACAGGTTACACATGTGAAGTGTTGGACACACGTGGACACAGGTTACACATGCTGGAAGGTGAGGGACACATGTGGACACACAGGTTACACATGCTGGGGGGTGAGGGACACATGTTAACACACAGGTTACATATGCTGGGAGGAGAGAGACACATGTGGACACGGGTTACACATGCTGGGAGGTGAGAGACACATGTGGACACAGGTTACACATGCTGGGAGGTGAGAGACGCATGTGAACACAGGTTACACATGCTGGGAGGTGAAAGACACATTTGGACACAGGTTACACATGCTGGGAGGTGAGAGACACATGTGGACACAGGTTACACGTGCTGGGAGGTGAGAGACACATGTGAACACACAGGTTACACATGCTGGGAGGTGAGGGACACATGTGGACACTCAGGTTACACATGCTGGGATGTGAGAGATACATATGGACATAGGTTACGCATGCTGGGAGGTGAAAGACACATGTGGACACAGGTTACACATGCTGGGGGGAGAGAGACACATGTGGACACAGGTTACACATGCTGGGAGGTGAGAGACACATGTTAACACACAGGTTACACATGCTGGGAGGTGAGGGACACATGTGGACACTCAGGTTGCACATGCTGGGATATGAGAGACACATGTGGACATAGGTTACACATGCTGGGAGGTGAAAGACACATGTGGACACAGGTTACACATGCTGGGAGGTGAGAGACACATGTGGACACAGGTTACACATGCTGGGGGGAGAGAGACACATGTGGACACAGGTTACACATGCTGGGAGGTGAGAGACACATGTTAACACACAGGTTACACATGCTGGGAGGTGAGGGACACATGTGGACACTCAGGTTGCACATGCTGGGATATGAGAGACACATGTGGACATAGGTTACACATGCTGGGAGGTGAGAGACACATGCTAACACACAGGTTACACATGCTGGGAGGTGAGGGACACATGTTAACACACAGGTTACACATGCTGGGAGGTGAGAGACACATGTGGACACTCAGGTTACACATGCTGGGAGGTGAGAGACACATATTAACACACAGGTTACACATGCTGGGAGGTGAGAGACATATGTGGACACTCAGGTTACACATGCTGGGAGGTGATGGACACATGTTAACACACAGGTTACACATGCTGGGAGGTGAGAGCCACATGTTAACACACAGGTTACACATGCTGGGAGGTGAGGGACACATGTTAACACACGGGTTACACATGCTGAGAGGTGAGGGACACATGTTAACACACAGGTTACACATGCTGGGAGGTGAGGGACACATGTTAACACACAGGTTACACATGCTGGGAGGTGAGGGACACATGTTAACACACAGGTTACACATGCTGAGAGGTGAGGGACACATGTTAACACACAGGTTACACATGCTGGGAGGTGAGGGACACATGTTAACACACGGGTTACACATGCTGAGAGGTGAGAGCCACATGTTAACACACAGGTTACACATGCTGGGAGGTGAGGGACACATGTTAACACACGGGTTACACATGCTGAGAGGTGAGGGACACATGTTAACACACAGGTTACACATGCTGGGAGGTGAGGGACACATGTTAACACACAGGTTACACATGCTGGGAGGTGAGGGACACATGTTAACACACAGGTTACACATGCTGGGAGGTGAGGGACACATGTTAACACACAGGTTACACATGCTGGGAGGTGAGGGACGATCCCCAGTACAGTTACATGGAAGCAACAATGACTGTGTAAACATGACTCACAATATCACAGTATTCATCACAGTACACTACTATAACCCCTTCTGTGTCTTTTAACGTACTGTCGTTATCTTTACGATGTTTCGCCCATGGGATGACTTTAGTTCATCTCTCTTCTCATATCAGTGATAAGAGTATTGCTGACTGGTGGTTTACACGTGACATATAGCCTTAATGAGCCTAGTGCAGTCTATAGGCTTCAAACTTTACGAAGCAAGCAGCCGTGTGCCGCATTCAGCCGTATAAGCTGTGAAGACTTGATCTTTCGTCTCCTTAAACACGCTAGTTATGGCGGATCCAGGAAGAAAGTCACAGGGAAAAAGTCACAGGGAAAAAAGTCACAGGAAAAAAATCACAGTGGAAAAAGTCACAGGAAAAAAGTAATAGAAAAAAAGTCACAAGGAAAAAAATCACATAGGAAAAAATCACAGGGGAAAAAGTCATAGGAAAAAAGTCACAGGGTAAAAAGTCATAGGAAAAAACTCACAGGGAAAAAAGCCACAGGGAAAAAAGTCACAGAAAAAAATGTCATAGAAAAAAAGGCACAGGGAAAAAAGTTGCAGGGGGAAAAAGTCATAGGAAAAAAAGTCACAGGTAAAAAGTCACAACCTAACCTAATCTAACCAAAATTAACCTAACATAACGTAACCTAACCTATGGTATTTAAATAAAATGTGACTTATTTTTCCGGACACCCTTAAGGCGCCATGGTCGATTTATTCGAAGTAACCCACCGCTGCCACCAATGGACACAGGTCTTAGATACACTAGAAAACAAACAGAACACAGATGTAGTATACACAGATTTTGCAAAAGCCTTTAACAAGTGCGACCATGGTGTAATAGCACACAAAATTCGTGCTAAGGGGATAACTGGCAAATTAGGCAGATGGATCTTCAGCTTTCTAACCAATCGCACACAGAGAGTAGTGGTAAACAGAGTTAAATTAGATGCTGCCATAGTGAAGAGCTCTGTCCCACAAGGCACTGTACTCGCCCTCATCCGATTTCTCATTCTCATATCAGACATAGAAAGAGATGTAAACCATAGCACCGTATCATCCTTTGTAGACGTTACTAGGATCTGCATGAGAGTGCCATTGAGGACACGGCAAATCTCCAAGAAGATATAAACCAAGTTCTCCAGTGGGCAACGGAGAAAAATATGATGTTTAATGAAGACAAATTCCAACTACTCCGTTACGGAAAACTGGAGGAAATAATAACTAGGACTGAGTATACTATAAATTCAAATCACACAATTGAGCAGAAAACTAATGTGAAGGACCTGGGAGTGGTAATGTTCGAAGATCTCACCTTCAAGGAACACAACAATTAGAAGATTGAGACACTTATGAAACATATGGGAATCTTTATTCCCATATGTTGCATAAGTGTCTCAATCTTCAACTTGTCGGTTTTCCAAACCATTCATCACCACAACAATTAATTGATTAATTGCAAGTGCAGGAAGCATACATATTATTGCTATAACAGAAACCTGGCTCAATCTGAAAGATAGAGAAATGCCTTCTGAATGTCACATACAAGGCTATAATTTATTCCACACTGTTAGGATCAACAGGAAGGGTGGTGGAGTAGCGATGTATGCCAGAGACAATTTAAATTGTTGTGTTAGACATGATATAAAATTAGAAGCGTCAGCCACTGAATTTGTTTGGTTATAGCTTCTCGAGAGCCATGAAAAGCTAATCTTGGGTGTGATTTACAGGCCCCCATATCTTGATAGGGATGGGGTAAACTTTTATGGGATAAAATTCGAATTTATTAACTTTTTCACTAAGGTATTTGAGGAGGTAGATCATGGTAGTGAATATGATATTGTGTATATGGACTTCAGTAAGACTTCTGACAGGGTCCCACATCAGAGACTATTGAGGAAAATTAAGGCACACGGAATAGGAGATTTTTTTCCTGGACAGAGGCATGGCTGACAAATAGGCAGCAGAGAGTTTGCATAAATGAGGAGAAATCAGAGGGAAAAAGAGTCACGAGCGGTGTTCCACAGGGGTCAGTGTTGGGCCCCCTATTGTTCACAATCTACATAAACGACATAGATGAGGGAATAAATAGCGACATTAGCAAGTTTGCCAATGACACCAAAATACGCAGTCGAATTCATTCTGACGAGGACACTAGAGCACTCCAGGAAGATTTGAATAGACTGATGCAGTGGTCGGAGAAGTGGCAGATGCAGTTTAATATAGACAAATGCAAAGTTCTAAACATTGGACTGGTAAATAACCATGCTACATATAAACTAAATAATGAAGATCTTAATGCGGATTGCGAAAAGAATTTGGGAGCTAGCACTAATCTAAAACCAAGACAACAGTGCATAAGTGTTCGCAATAAAGCTAACAGAATCCTTGGCTTCATATCAAGAAGCATAAACAATAGGAGTCCTCAGGTTGTTCTTCAACTCTATATATCCTTGGTTAGGCCTTATTTAGATTATGCTGCACAGTTTTGGTCACCGTATTACAGAATGGATATAAATGCACTGGAAAGCGTACAAAGGAGGATGACAAAGTTTATCCCATGTATCAGAAATCTTCCCTATGAGGATAGACTAAGGGCCCTGAATCTGCACTCTCTAGAAAGACGTAGAATTAGGGGGGATATGATTGAGGTGTATAAATGGAAGACAGGAATAAATAAAGGAGATGTAAATAGCGTGCTAAAAATATCTAGTCTAGGAAGGACTCACAGCAATGGCTTTAAGTTGGAAAAATTCAGATTCAGGAAGGATATAGGAAAGCGCTGATTTGGTAATAGAGTTGTGGATGAGTGGAACAAACTCCCGAGTACAGTTATAGAGGCTAAAACGTTATGTAGCCTTAAAGATAGGTTAGATAACGGCATGAGTGGGTGCATGTGGGTGTGAGTTGGACCTGACTAGCTTGTGCTACTAGGTCAGATATCGTGATCCTTCCTTAAGTGAATGTGACCTGACCTGACTAGGTTGGGGCATTGGCTTAAGCCGGTAGGAGACTTGGACCTGCCTCGCATGGGCCAGTAGGCCTACTGTAGTGTTCCTTCCTTCTTATGTTCATATGTTATGTAACAATTGCACTATCATATCTGCGAGGAAACTGATAGGATGGATAATGAGAACATTCAACACAAGAGATGCTAAGCCAATGATGATCCTTTTTAATTCACTTGTTCTCTCTAGGCTGGAATACTGCTGTACATTAACATCTCCATTCAAGGCAGGTGAAATTGCAGATCTAGAGAGTGTACAGAGAACCTTTACTGCACGTATAAGTTCCATCAAACACCTTAACTACTGGGAGCACCTGGAAGCACTTGACTTGTACTCACTGGAGCGCAGGCGAGAGAGAGATATCACAATCTACACCTGGAAGATTCTGGAGGGACTGGTTCCTAACTTGCACACAGAAATCACTCCCTACGAAAGCAAAAGACTTGGCAAGCGATGCAACATTCCCCCAGTGAAAAGTAGGGGCGTCATCATTAGTACACTAAGAGAAAACACAGTAAGTGTCCAGGACCCAAGACTGTTCAACAGCCTCCCACCAGCCATAAGGGAAATTACCAATAGACCCCTGGTTGTCTTCAAGAGGGAGCTGGACAGATACCTAAAGTCAGTGCCAGATCAGCCGGGCTGTGGTTCGTACGTAGGAGTACGTGCAGCCAGCAGTAACAGCCTCGTTGATCAGGCCCTGATCCACCAGGTGGCCTGGTCATAGACCGGGCTGCTGGGGCGTTGATCCCCGGAATTCCCTCCAGGTAGACTCCAGGTAATGACGAGGTTCTGACACCTAACTGCAGACTCCTTACAACACATCAGGGTCATACTAGCTATTCTGGGCAGCTCTTGCAGACCTCTTGCCCTGTATGGTCAACAAACACCGGTGTTTAACACCATGTGGTCACGCGAGTCATTTTACCTGGATAAAGAACAAGAAGGCACAATACCGTGGCTAGAACAATACACAAATAACCCACACATAGGAGAGAAGAGCTTACAACAACGTTTCGGTCCTCTTGGATTACTTGTGTACTGACCTGGGTGCTGCAGCGGCCATCTACAAATTCTTGTGTCCTGCCAAAACACATTCAGACCTACAATATTAGTCAACAGACCTACAATATTAGTCAACAGACCTACAATATTAGTCAACAGACCTACAATATTAGTCAACAGACCTACAATATTGGTCAACAGACCTACAATATTAGTCAACAGACCTACAATATTGGTCAACAGACCTACAATATTGGCCAACAGACCTACAATATTGGTCAACAGTCCTACAATATTGGTCAACAGACCTACAATATTAGTCAACAGACCTACAATATTGGTCAACAGTCCTACAATATTGGTCAACAGACCTACAATATTGGTCAACAGTCCTACAATATTGGTCAACAGATCTACAATATTGGTCAGTTGACCCGCGCTATTGGTTAAGAGACCTGTCAGAGGTTAACCTGACTCACTGTTGTATGGGTGTTGTCAAGAGGATATTGGCTGGTAATCAGCTATCACTGGGCCCGCATCTGTCAATTTCTTTAACGATAATCTGTTCCAGGAGGAAGGGAAGAATGGAGAGAGAGAGAGAGAGAGAGAGAGAGAGAGAGAGAGAGAGAGGAGAGAGAGAGATGAGGAGAGAGAGAGAGAGAGAGGGAGAGAGAGAGAGAGAGAGAGAGAGAGAAAGAGAGAGAGAGAGAGAGAGAGAGAGAGAGAGAGAGAGAGAGAGAGAGAAAGAAAGAAAGAGGGAGGAAGGGAGACACATGAGGAACATTTCGATATCTTTATCGCCGAAATGTATCGCCTGCTCAGCAGACTTCTTCAGTCAATTACAAAGGTAACATTTAAACTGAAGATAGTGGAAGAAGTGTAGAGGTAAGTGTGAGGTGTTCAGTCCCTCATCCTTGAAGTGGATAGAGTTAAGGTAAACCCTTGGAGTGGATAGAGAGTCGAATGATAAAAAGAAAGGAAGGGGAGCGGAAGAGGAAGAGGAGTGGCTTTTTTTTTATATTAACAAAAGTGCAATGCTCATGGTAGGCCTAGACGTCGCTTCGCTTCCCTTCATGGTAAGATTCCATTCCCATGCTTCAGCTTCACATCGTTGCAGACCATGGAATATACCTGGAGCATACCTGGAGTATATCTGGAGAGGGTTTAGGGTGTCAACGCTCCTGAACTCTTCTCCAGGGCTAATGAACTGATTACATCATCTTCATTTCACTACTACACCTGCAGCTTCTGTATTTGACTGAAGAAGCCTACTGTGTTGATGAAACGTCTCATCAGTATAGAAACCCAACTGTTGCACATGTGTCTTTGTGAGGGAAAGGTTCATTAGATAGGTGGAAGTATTAATGAATGGTGGAGGTAGTTTGTTGGGCAGTATGATTGTTCTGTTAGGTGGGTGCATCGTTCCCGTGTCCTTCCCTTTTTCACTGGAAAACCTTTTAAAGGGGGGCTCCTTGGCGTGGTAAAGAGGTTTGGGTTGAGAAATTAGCCCTGTCGGTTTCTTCCCAGACCAAACCCTAATTACCCCCATTCTTCCCCCCCTACCCCATCCTCCCACCTCCACTTTTTCCATTCCTCTCCTCCCCCTCACCCTCCCTTTTTTTTCCCCTTCCCCTTTTTTTGGCCTTCGGGATTTCTCCCACGGGCGGCTATTCTAGGTGGGGGAAAGGGAAAACCGGGGTCCACCCCCTTTCCATTGAGGTTTTTTTGGGGGGTGGCGTAGTTTCCCGTGGAATTGGATTGCCGGGATGTCCCGACCCCTCCCCCGGTACCCGGAGTAGCTTTTGGGTGTCTTTTGGGCGAGGGGGTTTGTATCTCGGGAAAAGCCCCCTTGGGGTTTCCCGGGGGTGGGGGCCGAAGGGGGTATGCTTTGTGGCGGTATCCGGGCCCCTTTTTGTCCCCGGGTAGCTCGGCAGTGTGGGGTTTCTATCCGGATTGCGGGTTTTCTGGATGAAGGGTAGGGTATGGCAGGGGGTTCCATGTGCTCTGCGCTATGCAGTGTTGAGGTCCTCTTGGGCGCGGGGGAGTTTTCCGGGGCCCTTTCTTTCCCTCCTGGGAACTTTCCTCCCCGCTCCCCCCTTTTTTTTATTTTTTTTTTTTTTTTTTTTTTTCTTTTTTCTTTTTTTTTTTCTTAAAAACAAAAAGCAAGGAGTCCCCCAAAAACCATGGCACCCCTAGTCCATGAAACACTCCCCCCGGGCCCCCTTTCTTGATCCCGCCCCCCTTTTGCCCTTTTGCCTTGTGTTTAGACCACTTTTTTCCCGGACACCCCTGATGCCCTGTACCTCTTGCTGGTCTGTTTCCCACCCGTTCAGGTAGGGGTTCGATAAAATCTTCGATTTGTCTGAACTCCGCTCCCCTTTGACTATGTTTCCCGGCTTCTCCCTTACGGTTTGGGAAATTTTTCAAATCGCCCGCCCATTTCTGTGGACCAACCCCGGGTCCTCCCCTAAACGCCAACGTAATTCTATGTGCTCCTTCGTTATTTCCCTTTACTCGGAAAGCCCAAGTAAAAGCACTCCTTCCCCACGCTCGTTTGGACCAAAAAATGGAAAAATTTCTTTTTTAAGACCAACTTTTCTTTGCTCCCTTTTTGACCTAGTTTTGGGCAAAGGCCTGCGCATGTTGGCAGAGTTTTTTCATTTCACCTTCAAGAGGGTAAGCGCATCGTCCAGTCCGGGTTGCTCCCCAAGCTCATGATCTTTCTTCCTTTCAATTCGATACTATCCTATCATATTGAAAAGCATCTTTCCTCAATTCTTGTAGGGTATGTCTTTTTGCCCCATACCATAGTCCAAAAAATTTCCCAGTTGTGGCAATGACTTTTTTGAACAGCTGGAACTCCAGGATCTCCATTCCTAAAAGTGACACTTATGCCCTTCCCTTCCCGGGGGGCGAGAGTTCCCCTTTGCAATGGGGCCATTTAACTTTTGCGCCGAGAACTCCCTTTCCTCTGTAATGATGTCGCGGGACATCGGTTACAAGTTGAAAGGTGATACCTACACCGCAACAATGTGAAATTGCGGCGTTTTGGTCACCCAGCAAAATATTGCAGATTTGGCCGAAATGCCCAGTCTGGGGTCCCGAGCCATTCTAATACATCTTGCAGTAAACCTCCTCTTGCCTTAATTGTAATGAAGCTCCCTTCTAACTCCCGCCGTTGCCAGGTTTATTTAAATGAACGTAAAAACCCCGTTCCCCAAAAGAGGCAAAAGGTCTCCCTTATGCTAAGGCAGTTACTCATCCCGCCCCAAGGGGACTACCCCGGTTTCTTATTTCGTGTTTCCAAACGTCCCCCCCTTCTGGGGTCTCTTCTGCAGCCCCTCTTTTTTTACCCCCCCCATGCCCTACGGCATCTAAATCCTTTTGTGCCCTTGGGGCACTGCGCCCCGACTAAAACTCAGTTTTTTCCCAATCTTCGCGTCCTTCCTCACAACCCCCAGTATCGACAAGCCCTCGTCGACACCAATACAATCGCCCTCTACCGAAGGCCAAAAAATCCACTTTGCTAAACTTCTTTGCCCCCCCTTCCCTTTTCCACCCCCACATTTTTACCTTTCGTTTGTCCCATTTCTTCCCCTCTCTCGGCTTTTTTACAAGTGGGAGTTTCCCTCCTCCTATACTATGCTTCCACCCCGTCCCCCCCCCAGTTTCCCCTCTTCCCCACCCCCCGGGTTTCTGTTTCTGTCCCCCCCCCAATTTATCTCCAGCCCCTTACACTTTTCCCTCACCCTTCTTTGGACAGTCCATTACTGTCCCAATTTTACTCCCCCTCCCCCTCCTATCTCCAATATGGTCTCCATACATCTTTGAATTCAGGAAAACACTTAAAGCATTTCAGAATATATTGCAGGCTAAACCTTCAATGGCATGATTCACTTCCTGTTCCTTCTTTTCCCCTCTCCTCCTCTTCACAACCCCATTCTTCGCAACGCCCCGTTCCTTCGCTATTTGAACATTTTCCCAGTGCCACCCACGTTGATTTTCTAACCCCTTAGTCCGTGGTGTTTACCTACAGATTCCTGAAATTTTCTTTGGGCCATCAGGCCCTTTTTACAGGGAATTCTGCACCCTCGGGGGTAATGGGGTGGTTTAGATGTTGTTTCGGGTTTTTCCCCTGGGGGTGCTTGTTACAAGAACCAAAATTACACTCGGCTGTTTTCCAACCTATTTCAGGCTTAATTATTGTTTTTCGGATCCTTTTCAGATGGGACCTTAAAAAAAGTGCCTTCTTCTAGAAATGATTTTCCGTACTGTAAAATATTTGTCCATACCCGCGCATTACCTGAGCCCGACCCCTTGAATAAGGGGTTTTACAATTTGTTTTTATTTCTCTCCTTTCGAGCATTTTATCCCAGATTTGCCTTTCTTGTTTCATCCTTACCACCCCACTTCGTTATTTGGGTGATTTTTAATGCCCCCTTTTCCCTCTGAGGGGGGTTATTGTGACCCCCCGTGGCTTCAGTTGGGGCTTTTTCGCTCTCCCCCCCTCCATGTTTTAAATCGGGTACTCCACCCATTTTGATCCTCGTACTCATACTTTTTTGCATCGATCTACAGTTGTTTCCTCCCTCATGTTTTCCCCCCCTGGTCTGTTCTCCAAACTTACATACAGCGATCATTTTCCGATATTCTTATTTTCCCCTTTCCCTATTCACCCCCTTTTTGTGCCCCCGCTGGCAATTTTGATCGGGCAAATTTGGGGTCTTTTCCCCAAACCCCCATTTTGTGAGGTTCCTTTTATCCTCCATTTATGAGTCCCACACTTTTTCGACATCAGTTTATACCCCCAGTTTCTCTTCTTCCCCCAAACCTCAGGCAGGTTCTCAGAAGTGCGGCCTTTGGGGGTTCGCTTGTGCTGTGCAGTACGTTTGAAACGTGCGCATGGGCAGGTCCGGTACAAAAGAACCCGCTGAGGATTGTTGTTTTAAAACAGAAGCAGCGTCGCTCGCCGTGTCATCGTTTGAAGCTAAAAAAACTTGTTGGTGGAACTATGTTTCCCCCATCACCTCGTTTTTATGAGTGCAGTCTGGAAAAAAGTGAGGAATTGAGTGGTAAAAATTTCTCCTGACCCGGCCCGTTTAGGGCACTGGGGTTGATTAGGCAAAACCCCCTCGACGTTTTCCCTTTAAAATTTGGGACCATCTGGTCCCTATTTCCGAGGGTCCTCTATGCCCCCCCGTTTTTTCTCAAAAATCTGCCAGAGAGTTAGTTTCCTTGGACTTTTCTTCTTCGGAGAAGACAGTATAATGTGCCTTTTTTACTTCAAAAAACGGAGGCAAGCTTCAGCTTCCCTCACG
This sequence comes from Cherax quadricarinatus, assembly GCF_026875155.1. Taxonomy (NCBI): domain Eukaryota; kingdom Metazoa; phylum Arthropoda; class Malacostraca; order Decapoda; family Parastacidae; genus Cherax; species Cherax quadricarinatus. Next base: position 10,518,013 of record NC_069459.1, on the reverse strand, counting down.
GAGTGGGGTGATGACTTTTTATTCGTATGTTTTAACTTTTTCATGGTCGCCCCTTTTAGCCCCTTTCACCCCTTTTAATTTTTATTTGGCCAAGGAGTTTCCCCCGCTGTGGAAATCTGCCATTGTTCTCCTTTCCCCAAAAGGGGGATAAGGACATGATGCCCCCCACTATCGCCCATCGCTCTTTTCTAGTGCAGTTGCAAGTGATGGAACGCCCCGTAAAACGAGTTTAAGGGTATTTAGAGACCCCAAAAGTCTCTCCGCTAGTCAAATGGCTTTCGTAAGGGTCGTTTTACCTAGCCCCCACTACGCTTGGATCGTAGTTCGTAAAAGCCTTTGCGAATAAACACTCAGTTTTTGCATATTTTTTGACCCTTGAAAGGGATATGAAAAACTTGGAGGTATAATATTTTGGCCAGGCCCATTCCCTTTGGGCCCCCGAGGCAATCTCATCCTTTTAAGAACTTTTTAAACTGCGAATTTTCCCCTGTTGAGTCAATAATTTCTTTTCCCCGGGTTCGTCCAAATGAAAAGGTGTCCTCAGGGATGTGTTCAAGCACAAAAATTTTTTTCCTTTTATAAATGATTTGGCCCCTTTTCTTTCCCCCATATTTGGTATACTCTATGTTGATGACTTGCTATTGTTGTGCAGGCGTGGGGCTGTCACCTATTGCGGGTTTCCCCCCAGCTGCGGTCGACGTGTTTCCCTTGGGCCCAAAAAAAAAGGGTTTAAATTTTCAAGTCCAAAAAATCACCTTACTTTCATAGGTTCTTGTTTTCTCCCATCTCCCTTTTTATCTTATGGCTCCCGTATCCCCCAAAGTGTACAGGGTTTCTAGGCCCTTTTTTTTGACCGTGGTTTAAACCCGGAAACCTACATTACCCTTGAAGGGAGCTTGTCACAGCCGGCTAAACCTTTTAAACCCTTGCTATCTTTCTGGGAGCTGATCTCGAATCTGTTCCCTACATTCAGCCCTCGTTTTTCGAAAAATCGATTTTGGTGACCAAAATTTTTCGCGGGGTCCCGTACTCTCTTAGCCCTTTTCTATCCATCACCCAAAGGCTTGTTTGTGCCTTGGTGCTTTTCCTCTTCCCCGTTGAGGCCTCTATACAGAAGAAATGTTCACCTTTTTTGACGCCGTGATGCCCCTTGCCTTCGTTTTTTGTACGCCCCACGATTTCCAATCCCTTTCCCTTTTAGAAAGGTCACCATTTTAGTGACTTCTTTTTTCGTTTGCCGCCCCTGTTTGCTCCGTTCCCCTTTTTTTTCGCCTAATTCTCTTGTCTTCCCCCAGTTACACCCTTTATAGTTCTGTGCATCTCATTTTCCCACCCCCCCGGGAAGTTCCGGGGTGCGGGTCTGTTTTTTTCTTCCCTTGCTCAAAAGCTCAACTGCCCATGGTGGCTTCCGCTCTCTTTTTCTTTTCACTTCCACTCCCCTTCTATCCACGTGTGTACCGATGGCTCTAAGTTTAGAGGCTCGGGTTCGCAGCCCGTGTTTCGGACAGCGGTACGGGGGCATTTACTATCTTCAGCTTATTTTTACGGGTGAAAAGTATGCCCTTCTTGCAGCACTTATTCGTATGCCTCAGCCTGTGTTTTATCATTTGTGTAGTCTTGACTCCCCTTTGTGCTCTACGGCTATACGAAAATTGTACTCTATCCCTGTTTCCATCCAACTTTGGCTATGCCGTATTCTACCAAAATAAAGTATTGTTTTTTTTTGGGTCCCCGGTCATGTCGCGTACAGGGCAATGAACGGCAGCCCCTGCTGCGCGGCAAGCGTACATGACCTACCAATTTCCCATCGAGGTGTTCCATTTCTGGACTATTTTGCTGCAAAAAGCTACCCCCCTTGCACCCGTGGAACAACGTTGGTCAAAATCTGCCGGTAACAAACTTCTTCTATTAAAAAGAGCATAGGTTTTGGCGTTTTTTTGTCATCAGTGCCGAGGTTGGGAGACCACTCTCTCCGCCCTTCGCATGGCCACACTGTCTTACTCATGGGTATTCTGGAGAGGCACCCTTTTTCCTCTCTGTGGCAGTGTCAAGTTCCCGTATGTTAGCCCCAATTTGTTAGACTGCCTCTTATCAACGAGCACGCAGAATTTTTCCTCCAACGTGTCTTCGTTTATACTCTTTTTACCCTTTCCTTCTTCCGATGGACCCCCCTTTTTTCCGTTTCTTTGACTTTTGACAACGACTTTATTTACTCCACAAACTTGATGATACTTTTTTTCATCCCCTTAGCCCTTTTAGTTCAGTCTTTGCTGCCCTTTCCCTTTCACCACCCCTCCCCGCTGTTATCCCTGACCTATTCTCATCCTCTCCCTTTTGCCATGATGCCCCGCTTTTCCCGCCTGCAGCGCTGTTAGTCCTTGTGGCTTAGGTTCTTTTTGATTATAATAAAAATTATTTAAATTTCCCGGTAAGAGGTGAGACCCTTGACCGGTTTCCCGTCCTTGACTTTCGCACCCCTCAAATTTGTAAGTATTCATTCCCTCCCGTTTATTTATTATGTATTTGGGGTTAATTTTGGGTTTTGAAAGGTTTACTTTGTTTCGGTTTTTATGCTGAAAATTTTTTCTGTCCCGATTTAAAAATTTTCCCTGTGTTACTTCATCATTTAATCCCACAATTTCTTTTAAAGGGGGACGCCTATCATGTGAGTGATTTTGATTAGTGTTGTTTTTTTTTAGCCTTGATTGTCACCGGGTCATCAGACACAGGGAAAAAAAGAAGGCAGCATAAAACTTGAAAAGATATTGCATTCGGTTGGCATCGTACATCCTGGTCCCCCTTCCCCTGTAGCCCTTTACACAAACAGTTACCACCCTTCCAGCAGCCCGTCCCCAGTTTTAACTCAAAGTTCACAAGTTTTGTGGTGGTCAGAGGATCCCCCTACCTGTTGGTCAGTTTTTACTTTTTGAAGATTGAGGGCCCCCAAAATTTTTGAACTTTTCGGTTTTCAAACCATTTTTCAATCTCTATCGTGTTGGGGTCACTTTTACTCAGTGTGTCAACAGTCACGTCACTGTAACCCCCCCCCCCTTTCAAAAACGGCTCAGCGTTCCAAACCACGATTTAGAGCTATACCCACAACATCGGCAGGAATATTTGCGTACTTTAAAACTTTCTCCATTAGGCAGTTAAAATTTTGCGATCTAGAAGGGGTGAAAGAAAACCCTTTACTGCACGTAAAAAATTTCCCTCAAAAACCAAAAACCTACTGGGAGCCCCGGGAAAGGGCATTTGGGGTTTTTGTACTCACTGGAGGAAAGGCAGAGAGGGGATATCAAAATTTCTACCCCGGGGAAGATTCTGGGGGGAAGGGTTTCCCCAACTTGCACACAAAATTTCATTTCCCTACGAAACAAAGAAAATTGGCCAGCGATGCAACCTTCCCCAGTGAAAAGTAGGGGGGGGGGGGTAAATCTTTTAATACACTAAGAAAAAAACACATAAGTGCCGGGGCCCCAAATACTTTTTCAACACCCTCCCCCCACCCAAAAGGGGAAAATTTCCCAAATTTGCCCCCTGGTTGTCTTCAAGAGGGAGGGGGAAGAACCTAAAGTCAGGGGCCAGATCACCGGGCTGGGGTTTTGTCCCGTAGGGTACTTTCAGCCAGCAGAAAACAGCCCGTTGACCCGGGGCCCTGTTTCCCCCAGGGGGGCCTGGTCAAAAACCGGGCTGCTGGGGGGGTTGATCCCCGGAATTCCTCCAGGAAAGACTCCAGTAATGACGAGGTTCGGGAAAAACCTAACTGCAGACTCCTTACAACCATCAGGGTTTATAGCTTTTCCCCTGGGAAACTTTTTGCGGGCCCTCTTCCCTGTATGGTCAACAAACCCGGTGTTTAACCCCAGGGTGGTCACGCGAGTTTTTTACCGGGAAAAAGAAAAAGGGGGGGCCCAAAATTCCCGTGGCTAGAAAAAAATTAACAAAAACCCCACAATAGGGAGAAAGCTTACAACAACGTTTGGGGTCCTTTGGTTCTTTTTAAAACCTGGGGGGCTGCGGGCGGCCTTTCTACAAATTCTTGTGTCCGGGCCAAAACAATTCAGCCCTTTACAATATTAGTCAAAACCTACAATATTATCAACAGCCCTTAAAATATTGCCCAACAGACCTAAAAATTTTTAGCAACAGACCTACAATTTTGGTCCAACGGGCCCTACAATTTTTAGTAAAAACAGCCCCTAAAAATAGGGTCAACAGCCCTACAATTTTGGCCCAACCCGACCTACAAAAATTGGTCAACGGTCCAACAAATTTTTGGTCAACAGACCTACAATATTAGTCAACAGCCCAAAAATATTGGTCTCAGTCCTACTTTTTTGGTCAAAAAGACCTCAAAAAGGGTAAAACACCCCTAAAAATTTTGGTCAACAAAATCTACAAAAATTGGTCATTTTGACCCGGTTTTGGTTAAGAACCTGTAAAGGGGTTAACCTGACTCATGTTGAATGGGTGTTGTCAAGGGGATTTTTGGCGGGTTAATCAGCTTTTCACTGGGCCCCTCTGTCAATTTTTTTAAGAAAATCTGTTCCGGGGGGAAGGGAAAAATGGAGAAGGGAGAGGGGAGAGAGAGAGAGAGGAGAGAAAGAAGAGGGAGGGAGAAGAGAGAAAAGGGGAGAGAGGAGAGAGAGAAAAGGAGAGAGAAAGGGAGAGAGAGAGAGAAAAGGGGAGAGGGGAGAGAGAGAGAGGGAGAAAAAAGAAAGAGGGGGGAAAGGGGAACAATGAGGAACATTTCGTATCTTTTTGCCAAAATTTTGTATCGCCTGTCAGCAAAATTTTCTTCAGCCCAATTTAAAAAGGGTTAACTTTTAAAACCCTGAAGATGTGGAAAAATTTGTAAGGGAAAGGGTTGGGGAGGTGTTTCATTTTTTCCCCCCATCCTTAAAGGGGGAAATGGGGGGGGGGGCCCGGAGTTGGATAAAGGGGGTATAAAAAAAAGGGAAAGGGGGGGCCCCCAAGAAAAGGGGGGGTTTTTGCTTATTTTTTTTTATAACCAAAAGGAAAAGCTAAAGGAAAGGCCCCTAGACGTCGTTCGCTTCCCTTCATGGAAAAGTTTCCTTTCCCTTCTTCAGCTTACATCGTTGCAGCCCAAAGGGAATATACCGGGAGCATACCTGGAGTATTTTGGGAGATTTTTTTTTGGGGTTGAAACCCCTAAACTCTTTCCAGGGCAAAAACTGATTAAAATCATCTTCATTTCAAACCTACCCCTTTTCAGTTCTTTTAATTTGACTGAAGAACCCTACTGTTTTGAAAAACGTCTCATTTTTTATAAAAACCCCAACTTTTGCACATTTTTCTTTGGGGGAAAGGGTTTTCATTAGATAGGGGAATTTTAATGAATGGTGGAGGAAGTTTGGGGGCAAAAGATTGTCTGTTAGGGGGGTTTGGCATCGTTCCCGCTAGCCCCTTTTCCTTTCCTTTTTCCCCTTGGAAACCCTTTTAAAAGGGGGGCCCCCCTTGGCGGGGGTAAAAGGGCTTTTGGCCCTGAAAAATTAGCCTGTCGGTTTTCTTCCTAAAGACCAAAACCTAAAAACCCCCCTTTCTTCCCTCCCCTATCACATCCCCCCCTTCCTCCATTTTTTCCATTCCTCCTCCCCCTCCTAAACCCCCCTTTTTTGCCCTTCCCCCCTTTTTTGGCCTTGGGGGTTTTCCCCCACAGGCGCGCTATTTCCCTAGGTGGGGAAAAGGAAACCCCGGGGGTCCATCCCTTTTTCCATTGGGGTTTTTTTGGCGGTGGCGTAGTTTGCCTGGAATTGGATTGCCTGGGGATGTCCCGATCCCTCCCCGGTACCCCGGGAGTAGTTTTGGGGTTTTTTTGGGCGAGGGTGAAAATCTCGGGAAAGCCACCCTTTGGGGTTCCCGGGGGTGGTCCCCCGAAGGAGGTAGGGCTTTGTGGGGTTTCCCGGGCCCGCCCCCCTTTTTTGTCCACCGAGGTAGCTGGGGAGTGGAGGTTCCCTATCCCGGATTGGGGGTTTACTGGCATAAAGGGTGGGGATGGCAGGGTTCCATGCGCATCTGCCCCTACTAGCGTTTTTGAGGCCCCTCTTGGGGGGGGGAGGGAAAATTTCCCCCCCTTTTCATTCCTCCGGGGAAATATTCCTCCCCGCTCCCCCTTTTTTTTTTTTTTTTTTTATTTTTTTTTCTTTTTTCTTTTTTTTTTTTAAAAAAACAAAAAGCAAAGGAGTAACCAAAACCATGGCAGCCCTAGCCCATAAACCCCATTTCCCCCCGGGGCCCCCTTCTTATACCGCCCCCCCTTCTGACCCCTGCCTTGTGTTTGGGACCACTCTTCGGACACCCCTGTTTGCCCTGACCTTTTGCTGGTGTGTTTCCTCACCCGTTCAGGTACCGGGGTTTCGACTGACCCCTTTTCGTTTTGTCTGAACTCCGCTCCCCTTTTGACTTTCCCTTCCGGGCTTCTCCCTCTACGGTACGGCAATTTTCGAATCGCCCGCCCTTTTCATGTTGGCCCCAAACCCCGGGTTTCCAATCCTAAACGCCAACGCCAATCCCCGATGGGGCTCCTTCGTTCCCTTCCCATTTACTCGGAAAAAGACCGACACGTAAAGCACTCCCCCCCGGGAGGTCATTTTTTCGGACCACACAAGGGAAAAAATTCTTTACTTTAAGCCCAACTTCTTTTCTGCCTCCCTTTCTGACCATATTTTTGGCAAAGCGCCCCTGCGTCATGTTGGCAGTGATATTTCATTTCAGGGCTCTCAAGGGGGTAAGCGCATCGTCACTGCCCAGAATCCCTCCCAAAAGCTATGAATTCTTTCCTCCTTTCAAATACGAAATTTCCCCCCCTATCCTATTAAAAAGCATTTTTCCTCCCCATTTTTTGTGTGGTACTGCCCTTTCCCCATCCCAAATAGCGCAAAAATTTTCCCAAAGTCATGTGGCAATGACATTTTTGAACAGCTGGAACCCCAGGATCTCCCAACCCCCCAAAGTGGGACACTTATGCCCTTCCGCCCGGGGGAGAGACGTTCCCCTTGAAAAGGGGGCTCTTTTAAAAATTTTGACAGCCGGAATTTCCCGTCCTCTGTATATGATGAGCGGGACTGGGTTTACAAGTTCGAAGGTGTTACCTCCCACCGCAACATGTAGAAATTGCTGGCTTTTTTGGTCCCCCGGGCGAAATATTGCGATCTAGGGGCCCAAAGGGCCCAGTTTTGTGGTCCCGACGACCATTCTAAAAACATCTTGCATTTCAACCTCCATCTTCCCTTTAATTGTAATGAAGCCACTCTTCGTACTCCCCCCGTTGCCAGGTTATTTAAAATTTAAACGTGAAATCCGGGGGGCCTCAAAGAGGCAAAAGGGTCCCCCTTTTATCCCAAAAGGCAGTTACATCCCCGCCCCCAAAGGGAAAACTCCCCCGTTTTTTTTATTCTCGTTGTTTCCCCCCCCAAAACTTCCCCCACTTCTGGGGTTTTTCCCCCCCCTTCCCACCCCTTTTCCTTTTTTGTTTTCCCCTCCCATACCAATTTCGCTTTCTAATCCCTTTTTTTCCCCCCCTTGGAAAAGCCCTCCCGCCCCAAAAACAACCCCCTCATCGGAAAAAAAACCCCTTCCCCCCTTTTTTGCCCCCCCCCTTTTTCCCCACCCAAACCCCTTTTCCTTCCGAACCAAATTCCCCTCCCGGCTCTTTTCGGGGAGTTCCAAAAATCCCCCTTCTCAAAATCCTTTTTTTCCCCCCCCCCCCCCCCCCTCCCCCCCCTTTTTTTCCCAGCCCCCAGCCCCCCCCACCCCCTTCCGGCCCATTTTGGGCCCCCCCCCACCCCCCCCTTTTGCCCCCAAACCCCCGTCCCCCCCCAAAGTTTTTTCCCTCTTCTGCCACCCCCCAGGTTTCTGCCTTTTCTGCCCCCCCCCACACTTCATCCCCGTCCCTTCCCATTTTTCCCCCCCCCTCTATTTTTGGTACAGCCCATTACTGCCCCAATCTTTACTCACCCCCCTCCCCCTATCCCCAATTTGGGGGCCTCCCATACATCTTTGAATTCAGAAAAACTTGAAGACAATTTTAGAAAATATTGCAGAGGGCTAAACCTTCAATGGACATGATTTTACTTCCTGTTCCTTTCTTCCCCCTCCTCCATCTTTCACAACCCCATTCTTCGCAACGCTCCGTTCCTTCGCTACTTGAAACATCTTCCCGTGCCACCCCACGTTGAATTTTTTTAACCCCCCTAGTAGGAAAGGGGCCTTTACCCACAGATTCCCGATATTTTTTTTTCATCGCCAATCATGGCCCCATTTAAAATTGGGGAAAAAATGCAAACCTCAGGGGTTTAAAAGGGGGGGGAGCTTCAGAAGTTCTTTTCCCGGTTTTCCCTTTTTTGGGGCTTGTTACAAGAAAAAAAATTACATCGGCTGTTTTCCAACCCATTTAAGGGGTATAATTTTTTTGTATTTTTCGCCTTTCTCAGATGGGCCTTTTTAAAGAAAAATGCCCCTTTTTTCTTTCGCAAAGAAATTCCGTACTGTCAACTATTTGTCCATTTTTTCGCTGGGATTACACGCAGCCCGTTCCACTTGAATAAATGGTTTTTCAAAATGTTTTTTTTAATCTCTCTCCCCTTTTCGAGCCCTTTTTATCCCCGACTTTTCCTTTTTTGTTTCAACCTTTCCACCACCATTCTGTTACTTGGTGATTTTAAAAGGGCCACCATTTCCTCTGAGGGGGGGGGTTCCATTGTGACTCACGTGGCATTCATTGGAGGCTTTTTTTCGCCCCCTCACCCCCCCCCTGTTTTAAATACGGGGGGGCTCCCACCCATTTTTTATCCTCTACTCATCTCCTCTTGCATCGATCTAAACAGTCCCGCCCTTTTCCCCCACTGCACTAGATTTACCTGGTCTGTTCTTTCCTACTTACAAAGAAAAGCGATCATTTTCCGATCATTCTTACTTCTCCTTCCTATTTTTCCCCCTTTTTCCCTGCCCTCGTGCCAAATTTTATCGGGCAAAAATTTGGGGTTTTAAACCCCCAAACCCCACTGCTTTTTTGTGAGGGTTTTCCCTTTTTCATTCCCCCTTGATGACTCCAAAACATCTTCTCGAATCAGTTTTTTTACCCCAGCTTCTCAAATTTTTAAAACCCCAAACCCAGGAGGGATTCTTTAGAAGTTTCGTGCCTTTGGGGGTCTCCTGCTTTTTGCTCGGGGCAGTAGTTTGAAAAAGTGCGCATGGGGCAAAGGGACCGGGAAAAAATAGAACCGCTGAGAGACTTGTTGATTTTTTAAACAAAGCATGCGATCGCCCGCCCGGGCATCCGTGAAGCTAAACGAAATTGTTTGGGGAGACTATGTTTCCACCAAAACACCTCTGCTTTTCTATGAGGCAGTCTGGAAAAAAAAATGAGGAAAATTTAGTGGGGAAAAAAACCCCCTGGGCCCGGGTCCTGTTTTTACGGGTCACTGGTGTTGATAAAAGCAAACCCCCGACGTTGCCCTTGAATTGGCACACAACTGGCCGTATTTCCCCAGGGCCCCCATCTATGCCCCCCGTTTTTTTTCCCCCAAAGTCTGCCAGAGAGTTAGTACCCCTTTGGCTTTTCTTCTTCGGAGAAGGGAAAAGTATAATGTTTTCCTTTTGGGACTTCAAAAACTGGGGGCAACGCTCTCAGCTTGCCCATATCGGCAGCTGGGCCCGGGTACATTCAATTCGTTTTGTTACAATTTTTAAAAACGGTAAAACCCGTAGTCCCTTTTTAAACCCCTTTTTTTTTCTTATTTGGGCACAAGGAGTTTTTTCCCCCGTGTGGGAAAACTGCCATTGTTTTTCCCCCTTTTGCAAAACCCGGGGAAACAGGACTTATCCCCCCCCTATTGCCCATCGCTTTTTTACTAGTGCAGTTTGCAAATGAAAGGGAAGCCTCGAAATCGACGTTTAATTTTGGTATTTAAGACTCACACAGTTCTCCGCTAGTTTAATATGGCTTATTTAAAGGGGTTCTACCATAGACCCCTTACTACGCTTGGGTAGTATGTTGGAATGCCCTTTTTTGAATAATCCTCATTTTTGCCATATTTTTTGGGGGCCTTTAGAAAAGGGTTATTACAAACTTTGGGGGTAAAAATATTTTGGCCCAGGGCCCCTTCCTTAGGCCCCCCGAGGAATCTACCATCCTTCCTTTAAAAACTTTTTTAAAAATGACAGACATTTTCCGTGTTCGAGTCAAAAAAATGGGTTTTTTCCCCGGGCTTCGTTTAAACTGAAGGGGGTCCCCCCAGGGGGTTCCCAAAACAAACACTTTTTTTTCCTTGCTATAAATTATTTTGGCCCCTGTTCTTCCACCCAATATTTGGTCATCACTCTTGTTGATGACCCTTTGCATTTCTTGTGCAGGGGCCCACTGCACCTTATTGGGAGTTTTTCCCCCCACATGGGTCGACCGTGTTTTTTCCCCTTGGGCCCCCAAAACATGGGTTTAAAAATTTCCCAAATACAAAAACCCCCAAAATTTCTTTCATAGATGCTCTGTTTTTCTCCGATTTAGCCTTTGTATCTCTATGGCTCCCGTATCCCCGAAAAGTGATTTCATCAGGGTTTTTGGCCTTTTTCTTTGACCTCGGTTTTAAACCCGGAAACCTCCAAAATTACCTCTCTGAAGGAAACTTGTCAACCCTAAACCTTCTTAAAAACCCCGTAAACTTTCCCGGGGGGCTGATCGTCGAAATCTGTTCGCCTACATTCAGCCCCCGTTTTTTTTCGGGGAAACTGATTATGGTTTACCAGATTTATTCCGCGGGCCTTTTCCCCGCTACTCTCTCTAGCCTTAAACCCCTATCCCTCACCCAAGGGTTACGTTTGTGCCTTGGTGCTTTTCGCTCTTCCCCCCGTTGGAGCCTCAAAACAGGAAACAAATGTTTTCCCTCCTTTTCTTTATTTGCCGTGAGGCCCCTTTTCCCCGTTACTTTTGTACGCTCCCCACGATCACACAAAACCCTTTCCCTTTATAGAATGGGCACCCATAATTTGTAGACATTCTTTATTCGTTCGCCGCCCCCGTTTTGTTCCCTTTTTTCTTTGCCTACATTCACCCTTTTCTTCCCCTTTAGTTTCCAACCTTTATATGTTCATGTTTCATTAATTTTTCCCCACCCCCCCGGGAAGTTCCCCGCTGTTCGGGTCTGTTCTTTCTCACTTCCCCTTTCTCGAAAGCCAAATGCCTAGGGGGGCTTTCCCCCCTTTTTTTTCCCTTTTAAACATTCCCCTCCCTTTATTTCCAACCCCGTGTACACAGATTGGGTCTAAGTCTTCAGGGCGGCATCGGGTTCGCAGCAGTGGGGGTTTTCCCGGGGCAGCGTCCCTACGGGGGGATTTTCTATCTTCAAGTGTATTTTTACTGCTGAACTGTATGCCATTCTTGCCGACTTTTTCGTATTTGATTTTATGTGGTCATCATTTTAAATAGCTCCCGACTCCCCAAATGCTCTACAGGCTATACGGGAAAAATTTTTTACATCTCATCCCCCATTTTTCCATAAACCCAAATTTGGCTATGCCGTAAACTCTACCAAAAAATAAAGATATTGTTTTTGTTTGGGGCCCGGCATGTCGACGTAAAGGGGGAATGAACAGGCAGAAACGCTGCGCGGGCAGCCGTACATTACCTACCCAAATTTTCCCATCGAGGGTTTCCTTTTGGACTATTTTGCTGCAATAGCTACCCACCTTGGGAACCCCTTGGCAAAAAACGTTGGTCAACTCTGCTCGGTAACAAACTTTATTCTATTAAACCGAGCATAGGTTACGGCGTCTTCTTGTCATCAGTGCCCAGGTTGGGGGACCACTCCTCCCGCCTTTGCATTGGCCCCCCGCCCTTTCTAAAGGGGATCTCATGGGAGGCACCCTGTTCCTCTCTGTGAGCAGTGTCAAGTTCCATTTTCGATTAGCCCCAATTTTTGTTAGACTGCCCCCCTATCAACGAGCAACCCGAATTTACCTCCAAAGTCGTCTTCGTTTACTACTCTCTCTTTACCTTCCCTTCTTGCCGATGGCCCCCCCTTTAATCCCCGACTCTCTCATTGATTCTTTACAAAGACTGATTTACCCCCACAAATCGATGTACTTTTTTTCCCTCCCCTCAGCCCTTTTTGTTTAGTTTCCTTGCTGCCCTTTTTCCCTTTCACCATCCCCTACCCCCCTGTTATCCCCCTGACCTATTACTCATCCATCTCCCTTTTTGCCACCCGTTTCCCCCCGCTTCCCTTTTGCCCTGCAGGGGTGTATAGTCCTTGTGGCTTAGCGCTTTTTTTTGATTTTTAATAATTTAAAAATAATAAATTTACCGGGGAAGAGGTGACGACCCTCTGACCGGTTGCCAGTCACTTGACTTTCAGCACCCATCAAATTTGTAAGTATTCATTCCACTCCTGTTTAATTTATTATGTATTTGGGGTTAATTTGGTTTCGACAAGAGTTTCACTCTTGTTTCGGTTTTTATGCTGCAAATTCTTTCTGTCCTGATTTAAATTTCCGTAGTGTTACTTCATCATTTAATCCTCACAATTTCTTTTAAAGGCTGTACGCCTATCATGTGAGTGATTTCTCGATTAGTGTATGTTTATTTTAGCCTTGATTGTCAGCTCGGGTCATCAGACACAGGTGAAATAAGAAGCGCAGCATAAATCTTGAAAAGATATTGCATTCGGTCTGGCATCTGTACATACACTGGTCCCCCTTCCACTCGTAGCCTTCACACAATCAGTTACACACCATTCCAGCAGCCGTCCCCCAGTTATAACTCAACTGCTTCACAAGTGTTGTGGTGGTCAGAGGATCCCAGTACCTCTGTTGGTCAGAATCTTTACTTGTTGAAGATTGAGACACGCAAATTATGCAACTTGTCGGTTTTCAAACCATTTATCACATCTCTACTCGTGTTGGGGTCACTGTCTACTCAGTGTGTCAACAGTCACGTCTACCTGTAACCCCCCCCCCCTCTATCAACAACGGCTCAGCGTTCCAAACCACGATTCAGAGCTACGTACCCACAACATCGGCACGGCACTATTCCCCACTACGTATTGTGTACATATTAGTTTTAAGTCACTAATTATTTATACATTTCATTATTCATTTCTTTGTTTCCCTAAATTAATTCCACTTTAGGTGCTATATCTTTAAAGTTTTGCATTTAAATTAAAAAAAATTCTTTATCTTTGTTATCTTGATTTTTTCCATCTTTTCACTTCCCATAAGGAGTAACGACCCAAATCAAATCCCCTTTTGGGGTCTGATGGGCCCGCAAAAACCCTAGTCTTAATTATCAACTATTAGATTTTTTAATCATTTTAACAAACACTTTTTATAGTGAAGGACTCGGGGCCCCCAGGAAAACCCTTGGGGCAAACCCAAAGCACCGGGTTCGACCGGGGAGAATAAAAAAGTTGGTCATATTTCTTTCACCTTTTTTTTAGGGGTCAGTAGCCTGCGCTGTTGCTCCATACATATTTTCCCCACTCCACACCTGTCTTCCCCATTCACCGGCGTCTTGGGGTACCTGGGTGTTCGCCTATCATTGTGGGTCGCATTTTGGGAAAAATTAAAACCCCTACGGAAATAAAAAATGCTGGTTTTTTTGAGTTAAATTTCAAACGCTGCAAGTTTTCTTCAGTCATATCATTGCAAACATAGGTTCCCTGGAGGTTCCCGGGAGGTTACCCCGGGGCAACCCCCCGGGGCCCCCGGTCCATGACCGGGCCCTCCCGAGGATGGGGCCTGATCAATAGGCTGTTATGCTGGCCGCCCATCCAAAGTAAAAGCCACAGCCCCGATCCGGCATGACTTTTGGTATCTGCCAGCCTCTCTTTAAGGCACCAGGGGGTTTTTGGGAATTCCCCAATGCTTTATGGGGCTTTTTAAACATTTTTGGGGCCCCGGGAAATTTTGGGTTTTCCTTGTGTACCAAGGCCCCCTACTTTTATTGGGGGGATTTGCATGCCTGCCCGTCTTTACTTTGTAGGGGGTGATTTTGTGTAGATTTGGGACCATTCCTTCCAAGATTTTCCAAGTGTAAATTTTGTTTTTATCTCTCCCTCCTGCTTTTTAAAGAACAAGTCAAGTGCTTTCCCAAACGTTCCAGTAGTTAAGGGTTTTTGACAAAACTTTACGTGCATAAGGGGTCTTGTACACCCCTTAGATCGCGATTTCACCTGCTTTGAAGGAGATGTTAATTACAGCAGTATTTTCTAGAGAGAAAAGGATTTGAAAAGGATCATCATTGGCTTGGGATCTCTCGTTTTGAAAGTTCTCATTATCCACCCATCATTTTCTTTGCCGGGGATCGTGACCTTTTTTTTTTTGATCCTTTAAAGTGAGATCCCCCAGAAAATTACTACTCCCCTCCCTTACTTATTTTTTTCCGCTCATTGTATGGCCGGAGTCATAGTTACTCGTTCTAGTTTTTATCTCCTCCCTTTTTCCCTAACGGGTATTGGAATTTGTCCTCATTGAACATCATATTTTTCCGTTTCCCCCCTGGAAAACTTTGTTTTATCTTTTTTGGAGGTTTAACCCCGTCTCAGCAGATGACGCCTCATGCAGATCCAGTATATCCGCAAAGGATGATACGGTGCTGTGGTGATATCTCTGTCTAGTTGATATAGGATGATGAATAAGAGGGGGGGAATACTGTGCCTTGTGGGAAAGAGCTCTTCCTATGGCGCCCCCCCCATTTAACTAGGGGTTTGGGTTTTTACTGGGGTTTTAAAGCCTGTCGATACCGATTTTATTAAAGCTCGCTTTACTTCTCGCCCTCGGGAAAAAATTCTTAAATCACTATGATAATTTGGAAAATAAAAACATATTTTTTCGGACCAACCTGCAATGTGAACAGCTGAGATGGGTAGTCAGGGTTGCAGAGTTTTAAGTTTTTCTGGTATTTTGTCATATACATATAAATGCAAAAGGGGCAGTCTTTTCGCACTCTCTTGAACACTTTTGTTATTGATCACCT
>NC_069459.1:10456914-10502524 GCF_026875155.1 Cherax quadricarinatus | reverse complement strand
GTGTGGTATTTTTTAGTGCTTGCGTGTGTGTGTGTGTGTGGTGTGTGTGTGTTGTGTTGTGGTTTTTGTGTGTGGTGGGGTGTTTGGTGTTTGTGTTGTGTGTGTTTGTGTGTGTGTGTGTGTGTGTGTGGTGTTTTTTTTTTGTGTTTTATTCGACTTTTTAGTAGTTACATTTTGTTAGTGCAGGTGTGGTGTGTAGTGTGATATGTGCAGCTGTTGGGTTGGGGGGAGGTTTTGGGGGGGAGAACTGTAATACATACCAGTAATCCTGGGTTTTTTAAAAAGGGGAAAATTTTACTATGGGGTCTAAAGCTTCTGTGAGTGTCTCCCCTTGTGTGTGTGTGAGGGAGGGATGGTTGGAAAGGTAGGGGGTTTGGGGGTTTGAAAGTCCTTTTACCCCTGTCGTGTGGCTAAAATTTTTTAGTCCCAGCTTTTTCCCTGTTTGCTATCTCTCGCTTATTCCCCTTTCGGGATTTAAGTATAATTTTTCCTGGTTATTATCCTTTCCTTGTTCCATAAAAAGGGACTTCCTAGTTCCTAAGTTTTCATACTGTAAAAACTACGGTGTAATACTACGCTACCCCTCGTAGTTGCTCTACCCCCTCACACTAGTAAAAAAAAATTTCTTCATTTATCTATGCTATTTTACTAAAATTTCTGGAAATGTTGCGGTAATTTGTTTAATAGCAAACAGTGATGCAAGCCAGCCCAGAGCCCGCCCCATGAAAACCACAATAGGTGAAGTAATACTTGGTGGCGGGGTGCGGGGAAGGTTGCCAGTGCTGTGGTGTATCGTGTACATGGCCTTAAAAATCACTCTTTTGGAGACCCTTACCAATTGTGTTTATAACCATATATGCTCTTACCCCCGCGTTCTCACGCGATTTCACTTTTCACTTAGATAGTATACACTTACATAATAACATTATTTTATATGTATAATGGCCCAACTTTTTGGATGCACTGCCTCGCGGGCCCTACTCTCCCACCTTCCCTTGTTGTATATTTTTTTTTTTCCTTTTTTTTTTGTTTTTTAAACTTTTTTCACTTCACGTTGGTTCCCCAAATTTCATTTTTAAACCCAACCGGGTAATTCTTGAACACCGCTTCCACACTCACTTTGATCTTTGTTGTTTAAATCTGTGTGGAAACAGTACCTAGTAACCCAAAAACGTTTTGGCACTTTAAAATTTTAAATGTACCCTTTTCCTCTCGACTTTTTTTAACTAATAACTTTAGTTATCACTGTTGAATTTTTTGTCCTACCATGATATGCCAGGAATGCACACCTTAAAAAACACAAAAATTCTAGGGGCCTTGGCACCAAATCTGTGTGCACCCGTGGTGTGTGTGTTGTGTTGTGGTTGTATGTGTGTTGTGTTGTGGTGTGTGTTGTGTGTATTGTGTGTGTGTTGGGTTTTGGGGTTTTGTGTGTGTGTGTGTGTGTGGTGTTTTGTGTGTGGTTTTGGTGGTGTGTGAGTTTGTGTGTGGGGGTGTGTGTGAGTGTGTGTGGTGTGTGTGTTGGGGTTTGTGGTGTGTGTGGTGTGTGTGTGTGTTGTGGTGTGTGTGTGTGTTGTGTGTGCTTTTCCCCCTAGTTGTACTCACCTGTGAGGGTTTCAGGGGTCGAGTCCCGGGTCTTGGTCCCGCCTCTTTATTGGTGTGTGTGTGTACTCACTATTTGTACTCACCTATTTGTGGTTGCAGGGGTCGAGTCTTAGTCCTGGCCCCGCCTCTTCACCGGTTGCTATGGGCCCTCTCTCTCCCCGCTCAATGAGCTTTATCAAACCTGTCTTAAAACTGTGTATGGTTCCTGCCTCCCTACGTCATTTTCTAGGCTATTCCACTGCCTTAAAAACTCTATGACTGAAGAAATATTTCCCTACTATCTCTCTGACTCTTTGTGTCTTCAACTTCCATTGTGGCCTCTTGTTTCTGGGGTCCCCCCCCTGGAACATCCTGTCTTTGTCCACCTTGTCTATTCCACGCAGTATTTTATATGTCGCTACCATGTCCCCCCTGACCCTCCTGTCCTCCAGTGTCGTCAGGCCGAATTCCCTTAATCTTTCTTCATAGGACTTTCCCCCTTAGCTCTGGAATAACCTTGTCGCAAACCTTTGTACTTTCTCTAGTTTCTTGACGTGCTTTATCAAGTGCGGGTTCCAAAACAGGGTGCTGCATACCCCAGTATGGGCCTGACATACACGGTGTACAGTGTCTTAAATTGATTCCTTACTAAGGTTTCGGAATGCGGGTTCTCAGGTTTGCCAGGCGCCATATGCTGCAGCAGTTTTTGATTGATGTGTGCTTCCCGGGAGACATGCTCGGTGTTATACTCACCCCAAGATCTTTCTCCTTGAGTGAGGTTTGCGTTTTTGGGCCACCTAGCCTATACTTGTCTGTGGTCTTTGTGCCCTTCCCCTATTTTCATGACTTTGCATTTGGCAGGATTAAATTCAAAGAACCCATTTGTGGACCAGGTGTCCAGTCTGTCCAGGTCTCTTTGAAGTCCCGCCCGGTCCTCATCTGATTTAAGTCTCCTCATTAACTTCACATCATCTGCAAAAAGGGAAAACTTCTGAGTCTAACCCTTCCCTCATGTCGTTCACATTTTACCAAAAAAAGCACTGGTCCTAGGACCGACCCCTGTGGGAAACCCCCCTCGTCACAGGTGCCCACTGTTTATACATCCATTACGTACCATGACTCGTTGTTGCCTCCTGTCAGGTATTCTCTGATCCATTGCAGTGCCCTTCCTGTTATATGCGCCTGATGCTTAGCTTCTGCACTAATTCTTGTGAGGAACTGTGTCAAAGGCCTTCTTGCAGTCCCAAAAAGATGCAATCAACCCACCCCCTCTCTTCGTGTCTTTTTTTTTGTTTTTTTCATAAAATCCAGAAGGTTTGTGACACAAGATTTGCCTTCCGTTGGGGAAACCGTGCTGGTTGGCATTCCGTTCCAGGTGGTCCACCCCTCTCCTCCCGATAATCTTTTCTCCATTTATTTTGCATACTATACACGTCAATGACACAGGTCTATAGTTTAGTGCCTCTTTTCGTCTCCCTTTTTTTAAAAAAGGGAACTAATTTGCCGTCTTCCATTTCCCCAGGTAGTTGCCCAGTTTAAAGGGACGTGTTGAAGATTGTGGTAAGTGGCATGCACAACTATCTGCTTTCCCTCTCTAAGGACCCACGGGGAGATGTTGTCCGGTCCCCTTTTCCTTTGAGGTATCGATGTCCCTTAGCAGTTTCTTCACCTCCTCCTCATCTGTATGTATGTCGTCCAACACTTGTTGGTGTATTCCTTGTGGTGCCCCCATCTGGTCTGTCCCCTCGGGAGGTCCTTCCTGTCTCTACTGTAAATACTTCCTTAAATTTGGGTGTTGAGTCCTCACATACCTCTTGATCGTTTCTTGTTAGTTCTCCACCTTCTTTCCTCGGCCCTTATCACTGGTCCTTGCCCTGTTGTCTTCCTCCAAATGTGGCTATACAGCAGTTTGGGTCAGATTTGACTTTCGATGCTATGTCGTTTTCATACTGTCGCTGGGCCTCCCTCCTTATCTGTGCATACTCGTTTCTGGGCTTTCTAACTAATCTCCTTGTTTTCCTGGGTCCTATGCCTCCCGTACATTTTCCATTCTCTGTTGCACTTAGTTTTTTTCCTCCCTACACCTTCGGGTAAACCAAGGACTCGTTTTTTGGTCTTCCCATTATTTCTGTTTCCCTTGGGAACAAAACTTTTCCTATGCCTCCTTGCACTTTGTTGCCACCCTATTCCATCATCTCGTTTACTGATTTTTCCCACCATTTATCTGTCCCATGAACCTCCGCAGGAAGTTTCTCATACCTGTTTTAGTCCCCCTTTTTATAGTTTGGCCTGTCCCCTTCAGTTCCTGTTACCTTCTCCCCTTGTAACTCTACTATATAGTCAAAACTCGAACCACGTGATCGCTAGCTCCGAAGGGCTCTCGCAAGTGATGTCCTCAATGTCTGAATGCTCAGGGTGAACACAAGATCCAGTCTTGCTGGTTCATCCTCCCCTCTCTCTCTGGTTGTGTCCCTGACATGTTGATGCATGAGGTTATCAAAATACCAATCCATCATCTTGGCTCTCCATGTTTCGGGGCCCATGTGGCTCCAGGTTTTCCCAGTCGATCTCCCTGGGGTTTTTGAAATCCCCCATTACAGTAACTTTGCTTGCTCGAGTGAGCTTTCTTGCCCCTCAGCCAGTGTGCCCCCATCCCCTGTTTTTTCTTCGTACCCCTTTTTGGGGCCTCCTGAGTTCTGGGGTGGGTTTACATACCCCAAATACTTTATGTTTCCGGATGAATTGTACCAAAATGTAGTCCTTTCCCCAAATCATGCCCTGCCTTCCTTTCCTCAAATCCCATCGGTGTTTTATGAGCAGTGCAACCCCCTTTCCCCCTTACCCCTTCTTTTTTCCCTCAGGATTGTATCCTTTTGGGGAAGATTGTGTCAGTTTTGTCTCAGTGGTTTTGTTTCTGTGATGCTAGATGTCTGGGATTTTTCACTGATTTTTGTCCACTCCTCATGTTTATTCTTTATTCAATGCGTTTGTGTACCAAAACCCTTCAGTTTCTTTTCTACATTGTGGTCATGAAGATTTGGGGTTGGGGGAGCGAGAGCCTGGTGGGGGGGGTTTAGGGGCTGTGGTGTAGGTGGGGTTTGTGTTGATGAGGGGGGGGTCAGAATGCCCCTAAGGGACGCTGTTGGGGTGAGGTTTGTGAATTTGGGGGTGGTGGCAGAGGGAACAGTGAGTGGGTTGTAGTATAGGTTGTCGTTGCGTTGGGAATGTCGCAGTTGGGTCTTTTTTGGGGGGAGTTCTGTGGGGTGTGTTTGCCCTCCTCCTGTGTTGGGTTTTGTCTTTTCGTCATTGTTTCTGTTCCTCCTTTGGTCTTTGTACCCTTCTTTCAGTGTGTCCTTTTTTTTGTGTTCGTCGCGGGGGAGGTTAACTCTTGGTACCCCCCTTTGTCCCCCAGTCTGTTTTTTGCAGAAACCCGGTTCGAAGATTCTTTCCCTTTAAGTTTTCTCTGACAAGGCCGTATTCTTCCACTCGCAAACCAACCCAATACTCTGAAAATTTTCACCTGGTCATAATTGCCCCTCACCTATTGTTTTCATGAGCCTTCAATTCATTTTTTTTCTCCTTCCTGTTTTATTTCCTTCAAAGTTGTCTCCCCTTGACTTCTTGGAGCCCGTAACACAAAAAACTGACTTCCGCCCTTACTCCTCCGCACTGAGTCTCCATCTGCTTCCTCTGAGGCATTTTATATTTCCTTCCATGACATGTTCTTGCCTTTAGTCCCTGTCATATTGAAACTTCTATTCTCAGTGAATGTCTTTCATGACCACTGTCCCCTTGCTCTCTGCAGTTGGGCTGTTAGAATCTCTGCAATAGCTACCTTCATTGTTTCGACCTGTCATTTGATCTTAGTTGTGCACCTCGTCTTTTCCCTGGCCCCCACGTGGGTCGAATAAGGGCCTTCGTGTATGGCAATGTCTCCTTTGTTGCTTACCGTCCCCTTGTCTGCGCCTGACATTGAATTTCCTGATGTCCACATCTGATTGTCATTGTCTCTCTAATCTGTTCAGGCTTGCAGTTTCTCTTCTAAGCACTGTATCCTCTTCTGCTGCTAAGGCCTGTACTCCCACTTCCTGCACTCTTTAAGCTATCCCGCTCCGTCCATTTTCTTACCAAGCTCTACTATCTTTCCCTTCCCACTCTTCCCTCCCTTTTTTGGAGCTCAAACTCCAGTCTCTCCTCCCTGGTACGTCTACCAGATCTCTGGGTTTTCCCGTCCACTAGGCCACCCATGTGCATGTGTGGTATGTGGGATACAGTGTGTGTGAGAGAGAGAGAGAGAAGACCAGAGAGACAGAGATTCTATGTGTGAAATTTTCATGTACAATGATTATTATCTATTTAACAATAAAACATTTCTATACAAAAAATACAATAAATAAACCGTCCATTGCAAGATTCAGGTGGACTAAAACACAAAACGTTCCATTTTATTAGTTTAGAGCGCCAGTTGTAGTAAACGCGTCATAAAAGCCATATCAATAAAATATCATTGATTTCTGTGAGTGAACAGCATGCAATTCCTGCACCAATGATCAACGTGGTTGAGGCGATCATTTTACCGCGTAGTTCGCCCCATTTACACTACTATGATCGGAAAAACAAAAACGAGTACTGAATGCCAAAATAAAATTGTCAAAAATTGGAAAAAATTATTGAAGTTGGCCAGAATATTTAGAAATCTGAAATGCACAACGTTGTAACACTTGTGTAAAATATTGGTGTGGGTCGAGGTTTATTACGTGTGTGTGGTGTTCGTTTTTTTGTGTGAGTGTGTGTATGTTTGTTTGTTTGTTTGTTTGTTTGTGTTTGTGTGTGTGGTGTGTGTGTGTGTGTGTGTGTGTGTGTGTGTTTGTGTGTGTGTGTGTGTGGTGAGTTTTGAGTGTATTTGTGTGTAAGTGTATGTTGTGTTTGTGTGTGTGTGTGTGTGTTTGTTTGTTATTGTGGTTGTATGTGTTTGTTTGTTTGTTTGGTTTTGTTTGTTTTGTGTGGCGTGTGTGTTTTGTGTGTGTGTGTGTGGTGTGTTTGAGTGTATTTGTGTGTGTGGTAGTGTATGTGTGTTTGAGTGTGTGTGTGTGTGTGTGTGTGTGTGTGTGTGTGTGTGTGTGTGTGTTTAGTGTATTTGTGTGTATGTTTTTCTTTGGTTTGTGTGTGTGTGTGGTGTTTGTGTGTATTTGTGTGTTGTGGTATGTGTGTGTGTGTGTGTGTGCGTGTTCATATGTAGTGATGGGTTGTTGTTTTTGTTTTGTTTGTGTTGTGTTTGTGTTTGAGTGTGTGTGTGTTTGTTTGTTTGGTGTGTGTGTGTGTACGTGTGTGTGTGTGTTTGTTTGTTTTTGTTTTGTGTGTGTGTTTGTGTTTGAGTGTATGTGTGTTTGTTATGTGTGTGTGTGTGTGTACGTGTGTGTGTGTTGTTTAGTTTGTTTGTTTTGTGTGTGTTTTGTGTTTTGTTGTTCGGTGGTTTGTTTTGTGTGTGTGTGTGTGTATTTTGTGGTGTGTGTGTGTGTTGTGTGTGTGGTGTGTGTGTGTGTTTTGTGTTTGGTGTGTGTGTTTGTGTGTATTTGTGGTGTTGTGTGTGTTTGTTTGCTTGTGTGTGTGTGCGCGTGTTTGTGGTGTATTTTGTGTGTGTGTGTGTTGTGTGATCGTGTGATATGGTGTGGTGTTGTTTGTTTGTGTTGTGTGTGTTTTTGTGTTGTGTGTGTGTTTGTTTGTTTGTGTGTACTCACCTATTTGGTACTCACCAATGTTGTGGTTGCAGGGGTCGAGTCAACAGCTCCTGGCTTCACCTCTTCGGCTGCTTGCTACTAGATCCCTCTCTCTCCCTGCCCCAATTACTCATCATACCTCCGCCCTGAATCTATGTATGTTATTTTTTTTTTCCCGCTCCCACCACGTCACTTTTCTAGCTATTCCACGCTCTGGACTACTCTATGACTGAAGAATACTTTCACCTAACATCCCTTTGATTCATCTGAGTCTTCAACTTTCAATTGTACCTCTTGTGTCTGTGTCCCTTCTCTGTAACATCCAGTATTTTGTCACACCTTGTCTATCGCGCAGTATTGTTATATGTCGTTATCATGTCCTCCCCGACCCTCCTGTCCTCCATGTCGTCAGGCCGATTTCCCTTACCTTACGTTCGTAGGACAATCCCCGTAGCTCTGTGACTAGTCTTGTTGCAAACCTTTGCACTTTCTTTCTCTAATTTCTTGACGGCTTGACTAGTGTGGATTCCAAACTGGTGCTGCATACTCCCAGTATGGCCTGACGTAAATGGTATACAGATTCTTAAACGAATCCTTACTGAGGTATCGGAACGCTATCCGTAGGTTTGGCCAGGGCGCCCGTATTGCTGCAAACATATCTGATTGTGTGCGCCTCAGGAGATATGCTCGGTGTTACGCCTTCACCCTCAGATCTTTTTTCCTTGAGTGAAGGTTTGCCAGTCTTTTGCATCTAAACTATATTGTGTCTGCGGTCTTCTTGCCCTTCCCCATCTTCATGACTTTGCATTTGGCAGGGTTAATTCAAGAGCCAGTTGCTGGACCAGGCTAGTAGCCTGTCCAGGTCTCTTTGTAGTCCCTGCCTGATCCTCAATCCGATTTGATTCTTCTCATTAGCTTCGCATCATCCGCAAACAAGGACACTTTCCTGAGTCTATCCCTTCGTTATTCCGTTCACATATACCAAGACAGCACCAGGTCCTAGGACTGACCTGTGGAACCCCGCTTGTCATAGGCGCCCACTCTGACACCTCCGTCGCGTACCATACTCTTTGTTCCTGCCTCCCCTGTCAGGTCTTCTCTGATCCATTGCAGTGCTTTTCCTGTTTTCTGTGTGCCTGATCCTCTAGATTTTGCATTAACCTCTTGTGAGGAACCTGTTCGAAGGCCTTCTTGCAGTCCAAAAATGAGCAGTCGATCAACCCCTCTCTTCTCTTTCTTACTTCTGTCCCTTGTCCATAAAACTCTAGTTAGGTTGTGACACAGGATTTCTTCCTAAAACCGTGCTGGTTGTCAATTATACACTTTTTCCTTTCCAGGTGCCCCACCACTCCCTCCTGATATCTTCTCTCATGACCTGGCATACTATACACGTAGTGTTACAGGTCTGAAGTTTAGTGCGTCAAGTCTGTCTCCCTTTTTAAAAATTGGACTACATTTGCCATTTTTTTCCATACCTCAGGGATTTGCCCATTTCAAATGTATGTGTTGAAATCTTTGTTAATGGCTCGGTACACATAGTGCTCTGCTCCCCTTTAAGGACCCATGGAGAGCATGTTGGCTGGTCCCACCGCTTGAGGTGTCAAGTTCGCATAGCAGCTTCTTCACCTCCTCCTTGGTTATATTACCTCATCCAGCACTTGCTGGGTATGCCCCCTGTTCGATTTCCTGGAGCCTACTGCTTTTCCACTGTAAATACCCCCTTAAATATCTGTGTTGTTGAGCTCCCTGACAAAAGCTCTTGGTCGTTTCTTTGTGAATTCCCCATCACCCTTCCTCAGTCTGATTACTCTTGTCGACTTGACTGTTTGTTTTTCCTCCTGATTGGCTGTACACAGCTTCGGTCAGTCTTTCTTTTGATGGCTATGTCATTTTTTCATATGTCTCTGAGCCTCCCATCTTATCTGTGCTTATTCCGTTTTGGCTTCTTATGGTCTATGTTTCTTTATTTTCTGATTCTCTGTCTTCTGTACCTTTTCCATTCTATAGTAACACCTAGTTTTTTGCCTCCCTACACTTTGGGTGAACCAAGGACTCGTTATGTTCTTCCCCATCTTTCCTGTTTCCCTTAGGAACAAAACCTCTCCTCTTGCATCTCCTTGCATTTTGTCTGCTACAAAGTCACATTCATGTACTGGTTTTCCTGTCAGTTCCTCTCACCACTGAATGTCTTGAAGGAAGTTCCTCATGCCTGATAGTTCGCCCTTTTGTAGATTGGTTTTCTTTTCCCAGCCTATTCCTGCTACTCTCTCACTTGGAGCTTTAACTATGTAGTCGAAGCACAGAACCACATGATCACTAGCTCCCCAGGCCTTTCATACATGATACCCTCGATGTCGAACTACTCCATGGTGAATACAAGGTCCAGCCTTGCTGGTTCATCCCTCTCCTCTCTCTCTGTAGTGTCCCCCTCTCTAACATTTGGAGCATGAGGTTTTCAGTACCACATCATCTCTTGGCTCTCCATGTTTTGGGACCTCCATGGGCTCCAGGTTTTCCCATCAATCTCCTTGTGATTGAAATCACCCATAACAGTAACTTTTGCTTCCCCCCATGTGTGCTTCTCCTGGCCACCTCGGCTAGTGTGTCGATCATTGCACTGTTGCTCTCATCGTATTCTTTATCGTGGCCTCCTTCAGTTCTGTGTGGGTTGTACATTACTGCAATTATCACCTTATGGTCCCTCAGACTGGATTGTTCCTACTAAGTAGTCCCATTTCTTCGCCCATGCCATCCATTCCTTCCATTTTCCATCAAAATCCCACTGGTTTTAATGAGTAGTGCAACTCCTCCTCCCCCTCTCCCCTCCGTTCTTCCTAGGATTTTGGTATCCGATGGAAAGATTGAATCTCTTATTATTCTGTTGAGTTTTTTGTTTCGTGAGTGCCTATTATGTCCTGGGGATGTCTCTTGATTCTTTCGTGCCACTCCTCATACTTAATTTGTATTCCATCTGCATTTGTATACCACACTTCAACTTCTTTCTAAGAACTGTGGTCTGGGAGGTATATTTGGGGTTGGGGAAGTTGGGAGACCTGGTAAGGAACTATGGTTGTTTGCTGTGGGGGTGGAAAGTTTGTAATGTAGTGGGTGGGGGCATTGGATGTGGACATGGGTGTTTGATGTTAGAGTGTTAGGTTGCACTGGGGTTGACCTGGTTGGGAGGCTTCTGTAGGAAGTTGTGAGTGAGCTGTATTTGATCTTCCCTGGGTCTGGATCTCCTGTCTGTCTCTCCATCCACCTCGTCTTTCCTCCTTTCCGCCTTTGTACCATTCTCTCTCTGCTCCTGCCTTTCTTCTTGTGTTCTGGTCGCGGTCGAGATACACCTCCCTGTATGCCGACATGTCCTTAATCTCTTTTCTCCTGAAAGTGTGTATGCGTGTGTTTGTTTGTTGTTTGTGTGTGTGTTTGTATTTGTGTGTGTGTGTTTGTATTTTGTGTGGTGTGTGTTTGTTTGTTTGTGTGTGTTGTAATTTGTTTGTTTGTGTGTGTGTGTTTGTGTTTGTGTGTGTTTGTTTGTGTGTGTGTTTGTTTGCTTTTTGTGTGTGTTTGTGTTTGTGTGTGTTTGTTTGTTGTTGTGTGTGTGGCGTTTGTTTTGTGTGTGTGTTTGTGTTTTGTGTGTTGTTTGTTTGTGTGTGTTGTGTGTGTGTGTGTGTGTGGGTGTGTGTGTGTGTGTGTTTTGTGGTGTTGGTTGTGTTTATTTTGTGTGTGTGTTTGTTTGCTTGTGTGGTACTCACCTATTGAGTGCGGGGTCAGATCCGAGCTCCCTGGCCCCGCCTCTTCATCACGATCGCTTCTAGGTCACTCTCCCTGAGCCGTGAGCTTTATCATACCTCTGCTTAAAGCTATGTATGGTATGGATCCTGCCCTCCCACTACAATCACTTCCCAAACTATTTCCACTTACTGACTACTCTGTGGCTGAAGAAATACTTCCTAACATCCCTGTGATTCAACGTGTGTCTCAGCTTCCAACGTGTCCCCGTGTTACTGTGTCCTATACTCTGGACCATCCTGTCTTTTGTCCACCTTGTCAATTCCTTTCAGTATTTTGGTATGTCGTTATCATGTCCCTCCTATCTTCCTGTCCTCCAGTGTCTCAGGTTGAATTTCCCTTAACCTCACCTCGTAGGACCTACCTCTTAACTCTGGGACTAGTCTGTTGCAGAACCTTTGCACTTTCGTTCTAGTTTCTTTACGTGCTGGCTAGGTGTGGGTTTCAAACTGTGCCGCATACTCCAATATGGGCCTAACGTACACGTGTACAGGGTCCTGAATGATCCTTAATTAAGATGTCGGAATGCTGTTCTGAGTTTTGCTAGGGCGCCCCATATGCTGCAGCAGTTATTTGGTTGATGTGCGCTTCAGGAGATGTGCCTGGTGGTTTATACTCATCCCAAGATCTTTTTCCTTGAGTGAGGTTTGTAGTCTGTCTTGGCCCCCCTAGACTGTACTCCGCGCGGTCTTCTTTGCCCTTCCCCAATCTTCATGCTTTGCACTTGGTGTGGATGACTCCAGGAGCCAATTGCAGGACCAGGTCTGCAGCCTGTCCAGATCCACTTTGTAGTTCCTGCCTGGTCTTCGACCGAGTGAATTCTTCTCATCAACTCACGTCATCGCAAACAGGGACACTTCGGATTCTATCCTTCAGTCATGTCGTTAACAAATACCGAAACAGCACTGGTCCTAGGACCTGACCCCTCTGGGACCCCCGCTGGTCACAGGTGCCCACTCTGACACCTCCGCCACGTACCATGACTCCTGCTTCTTCCTGTCATATTCCCTGACCATTGTAGTGCTTTCCCTGTTAACCTGCTTGTCACTCCAGTTTTTGCACAATCTCTTGTGAGGAACTGTGTCAAACTCCTTCTTGCAGTCCCAATGAACACAATGCAATTCCACCCACCCCTCCTCTCTCTTGTCTTACTGCGTCAACCATGTCAATAGAACTCCAGTAGGTTGTGACACAGATTTCCCGTCCCTGAAAACCATGTTGGCTGCCTGTTGATGAGATCAAACTTCCTTCTAGATGTTCCAACCCAACATCTTCTCCTGATAATCTTCTCCATGATTTTGCATACTATACATCAGTGACACTGGTCTGTAGTTTAATACTTCATGTCCTGTGTCTCCAATTTTTAAAGATTGGACTACATTTGTCTGTCTTCCATGCCTCAGGCAATCTCCCTGTTTTCGATAGATGGTATTGAAAAATTGTTGTTATGGGTACACATAAGCAGCGCCTCAGCTCCCTCTCCTTCAAGACCCATGGGTAATGTTATCTTGCCCCAATGCTTTGAAGTATCTAGCTCACTCAGAAGCCTCTTCACTTCTTCCCGGTTGTGTGCACTGGTCCAGCACATGGATGGTGTGCCCCACCTCGTTCGTCTCTGGAGCCCCTTCTGTCCTCCTCTGTGAACACTTCTTTGAATCTCTTTTGAGTTCCTCACATACGTCACGGTCATTTCTTGTTGTCTCTCCTCCTTCCTTCCCTTAGGCCTGAATACCTGTCCTTGACTGTTGTTTTCCTCCTGATGTGGCCTGTCAAACAGTTTCGGGTCAGATTTGGCTTTCGCTGCTATGTCATTTTTCATATATTCTTTGGCTTCCCTTCTTATCTGTGCATATTCGTTTCTGGCTCTACACAGCTCTCCTTATCTCCTGGGTCCTTTGCCTTCTATATTTCTTCCATTCCCTAGCACACTGGTTTTGCCTCCCTGCACCTTTGGTAAACATGGGCTCATCCTAGCTTTTTCATTATTCCAGTTTCCCTTGGGTACAAACCTCTCGCTCAGCCCTCCTTGCATTTTGTTTGCTACATATTCCATCATCTCATTAACTGGCTTCCCTGCCAGTTCTCTGTCCCACTGAGCCACGTTCAGAAGTTCCTCATTCCTATGTAGTCCCCTATCTTGTAGTTGGCTTCATTCGTCCCTGGCCTTCCTGCTTCCCCTCAATTGTAGCTCTACTGTGTATTCGAAGCTTAAAACCACATGGTCACATACCCAAGGGGTCTTATTAATATGTGATGGTCCTCGATATCTGCACTAATCTCAAGTGAATACTAATGTCCAGCCATGCTGGTCATCCTCTCCTCTCTCGTCTTGTAGTGTCCCTTACGTGTTGGCACATGAAGTTTTCCATACGCCACCTCCGATCATCTTAGCGCCTCCATGTATCTTGGCCCCCAGTGGGTCCAAGTTCTCCCAATCGATCTCCTTGTGTTTAAAGTCAACCCATGATCAGAGCTTTGCCCTGCATGCATGAGCTCTCTGGCCACTCTAGCCAGTGTTTCAACCATCGCTCTATTGCTCTCGGTCGTACTCTTGCTTGGCCTCCTGCGTTCTGTGGTGGGTTAAACATCACTGCTATTACACCTTGGGGACCGTCCCAGAGTGAAGCGTTCCTCTATGAAATCACTTCCTCTCCGCTGTCCCTCTCCCAGCTCATCAAAATTCCACGATTTTTGATCAGCAAATGCCACTCCTCCACCCCCCCCTGTTCCCTCTGTCTTTCCTCGATTTGTATCCCTTGGAAAGATGGCATCTGTTATCATACCTGAAGCTTGGTTTCCTGTGAGAGCTATGATTCCGGTGATGCTTCTTTGACTTCTTTCATGCCACACCTCCCACTTATTTGTTATTCCATCAGCGTTTTGGTGTACCATACTTTTCAGTTTCCTTTCCCACACTCTGTGGTTTGGGGGGCCTGTGGGGGTGGGAGACCTGGTGGCATACTGTGGGATTCTATAGCTCGATGTTGGGTGGAGGCTGTGGGTATGGATTGTAGTGTGTGTTGGGATGGTGTGATAGGTTGTATGGTTCTGAGAGTAGTTGTGTGTGTGCTTGCCCTTGCTGTTCTGTCCTGCTCTGACTGACCTCTGCTGATTCCCTCCTTGTCTCTTTTCCTAGCTCCTTTCGTTTTTTTTGTCCTCTCCTCAGCTGCTGTCGTTCTGATTTTGTTCTGTCTCTGTCTAGGAACACCCTCTTGTACTCTTCCGAGTATTTCAATCGTGGTTTCTCTTGGAGGATCCTGTTCCGCACTGTTTCCGTCCTGAGAATCAGCTTGATTGGTCGGTTTCTCCCCTTCGAGTACCCCCCTATTCTCTGAAAATTTACAATGTGTGTGTGTGTGTGTTGTGTGTGTGTGTGTGTGTGTGTGTGTGTGTGTGTGTGTGTGTGTGTGTGTGTGTGTGTTACTCACCTAATTGTACTCACCTAATTGTGGTTGCAGGGGTCGAGACTCAGCTCCTGGCCCCGCCTCTTCACTGATCGCTACTGGATCCTCTCTCTCTCTCTCTCTCTCTCTCTCTCTCTCTGCTTCCTGAGCTTTGTCATACCTCTTCTTAAAACTATGTATGGCTCCTGCCTCCACTACTTCACTTGCTAGGCTATTCCACTTGCTGACAACTATGACTGAAGAAATACTTCCTAACGTCCCTGTGACTCGTCTGAGTCTTCAGCTTCCAGTTGTGACCCCTTGTCCCTGTGTCCCCTCTCTGGAACATCCTATCTCTATCCACCTTGTCATTCCCGCAGTATCTTGTATGTCGTTATCACGTCTCCCCTGACCCTTCTGTCCTCCAGTGTCGTCAGTCCGATTTCCCTTAACCTTTCCTTGTACGACATTCCCTTGAGCTCTGGGACTAGCCTTGTTGCATACTTTGACTTTCTCTAACTTCTTGACGGCTTGACCGGGTGTGGGTTCCACACTGGTGCTGCATACTCAGTATGGGCCTAACATACACAGTTTTACAGTGTCTTGAACGATTCCTTATTAAGGTATCGGAACGCTATTCTCAGGTTTGCCAGGCGCCCGTATGCTGCAGCGGTTATTTGGTTGATGTGTGCCTCCAGTGATGTGCTCGGTGTTATGGTCACCCCAAGGTCTTTCTCCCTGGGGTGAGGTCTGTTTGTCTTTGTCCACCCAGCCTATACTCTGTCTGCGGTCTTCTTTGCCCCTTCCCAATCTTCAGACTTTGCATTTGGCTGGATTGGGAAATTTGAGAAGCCAGTTGCTGGACCACATGTCCAGCCTGTCCAGGTCTCTTTGCAGTCCTGCCTCATCCTCGTCCGATTTAATTCTCATCAACTTCACGTCATCTGTGAACAGGGACACTTCAGTCTATTCCTTCCATCATGTCGTTCACATACATCAAAAATAGCACTGGTCCTAGAACTGACCCCTGTGGGACCCCGCTCGTAACAGGCGCCCACTGTGATACCTCTTCACGTACCATGACTCGTTGCTGCCTCCCTGTCAGGTATTCCCTTATCCATTGCAGTGCCCTCCCTTTTATGTGCGCCTGATCCTCCAGCTTCTGCACTAATCTCTTGTGGGGAACTGTCAAAGGCCTTCCTGCAGTCTAGGAAAACGCAAGCTACCCACCCCTCTCTCTCGTGTCTTACTTCTGTTACCTTGTCATAAAACTCCAGGAGGTTTGTGATACAAGATTTGCCTTCCATGAACCCATGCTGGTTTTCATTTATAATCTTGTTCCTTTCCAGGTGTTCGGCCACTCTCCTCCTGATAATCTTCTCCATGACTTTTGCACACAATACATGTCAGAGACGCAGGTCTGTAGTTTAGTGCCTCGTTTATGTTTCCTTTCTTAAATATGGGGACTACATTAGCTGTCTTCCATTTCTCAGGTAGTTGCCCAGTTTCAAGGGATGTTTTGAAGATTGTGGTTAGAGGCATGCACAGCATCTCTGCTCCTTCTCTAAGGACCCATGGGGAGATGTTGTCCGGTCCCATCGCCTTTGAGGTGTCAAGGTCACTTAAGAGCTTCTTCACCACCTCCTCAGTTGTTCGTATGTCATCCAACACTTGTTGGTATATTCCCCCTTGATGTTCCCTTCTGTGCTGTCTTCCCACAGCCCTTCCTGTGTCTACTGTAAAAACTTCCTTAAATCTCCTGTTCAGCTCCTCGCATACCTCCTGATCATTTCTTGTGAGTTCTCCACCTTCTGTCCTTAATCTGATCACCTGGTCTTCGACTGTTGTCTTCCTCCTGATGTGGCTATACAACAGTTTCGGGTCAGTCTTGATTCTCGATGCTATGTCATTTTCATACTGTCGCTGGGCTTCCCTCCTTACCTGTGCGTACTCATTCCTGGCTCTGCGACTGATCTCCCTATTTTCGTGTGTTCTCTGCCTTCTGTACTTTTTCCATTCTCTATTGCACTTTGTTTTTTGCCTCCTTACACCGTCGGGTAAACCAGGGGCTCATTCTGGTCTTCCCGTTGTTACTGTTGCCCTTGGGAATAAACCTTTCCACTGCCTCCTTGCATTTTGTTGTTAATATTCCATCATTCATTTACTGGCTTTCCTGCCAGTTCTCTGTCCCACTGGACCTCCCGCAGGAAGTTCTTCAACCCTATGTAGTCCCCTCTTTTAAGTCAGCTTTTCCATTCAACTCCTGTTATTCTCTCACACTTGCAGCTGCTCTATGTATTCAAACACAGAACCACGTGGTCCCTAGCTCCTAGGGTACTATCCATACTTGATGTCCTCAATATCTGAGCTGCCCAGGGTGAACACAAGTCCAATCTTGCTGGTTCATCTATCCCCATTCAACTCTGGTAGTGTCCTTAACATTTGGATGCATGAGGTTTTCCAGCACACCACGTCCAACATCCTGGCTCTCCATGTTTCGGGATCCTCCATGTGGCTCCAGGTTTCCAGTCAATCTCCCTGTGGTTGAAATCCCCCATAACCGGAGCAACTTTGCTCTGCTGGAGTGAGTCTTTCTTGCCACCCACTCAGCCAAGTGGTCCACCATTGCTCTGTTTGCTCTCTTCATATTCCTCTCTTGGACTCCTGCAGTTCTGTGGGATTATACATCACTGCAATGACCACTTTGTGTTCCCCAGACTGAAGTGTACCTGCTATGTAGTCTCTTTCTCCCGTCTCATCTATTCCTTCCATTTTCTCGAATTTCCATCTGTTTTTACGAGCAGAGCAACCCTACCTCCCCCCCTGCCCCTTCTATCTTTCCTCATGATCTGGTATCCTGGTGGGAAGATTGCAGCTGTTGTCTCCATGAGTTTTGTTTCTGTAACTGCTATGATGTCTGGGGACTTCTCATTGATTCTTTCTTGCCATTCCTCATGTTTATTCGTTAATCCATCTGCATTTGTGTACCAAACCTTCAACTTTTGTTCTAATACTGTAACTGTGGTGTGGGGGGTGGAAACAGAGGGATCAGTGTGTGATGTTTGGTTTGGATTGTTCAGTTGCCTTGGGGGTGTCGTGGCTGGAGTCCTTCTGCAGGTGTTTCTGGGGGGTGCGCTTGTCCTTCCATTTGATCCTGGGTTATTCTGCTTTTTTTTCATTTCCTCCCATTTCTCCTTTCGTTTTTGAACTCTCTCTTCCATTGTCTTCCTTTTGTCCTGTGTTCTGTCTCGATCGAGGTACACACTCCGGAACTCCTGCTTGCCTCTCAGCCGTGCTTTCTCCTGCAAGATCATGGTTCGGGTTGATTCTGCCTTGAAAATTACTTTGAGAGGCCGATTCCTTTTCTTTGTGAACCACCCAATTCTCCAAAAATTTGCCACCTGGGTCATGTCCCCCTCGCCTATCACCTTCATGATATCTTCAATCGCTTTTTTCTCCTCCTGCTTTCTTTCATCATAAGTTTCCCCTTTAGCTTCGTCTAGCCCATAGACAAACACGGATCTTTCCCTTTCCACCTCCCACTGTGACTCCCATTGCATCCTCTGATGTGTTTTAGTTCCTTCCCGTGGCGTGTTCCTTCCTTCAGTCCCTTCCCTAGTTATGGCCCCTATGCTTCTTGGTTTATCCTTCCTGCTCACCTGCTCCTGGCCCCCACAGGTATCTGGTAAGGTCCTTGCACATGTCCTAGTTCCTTCAATGTCTTCCAACCTCTCATTCTGTCCTAGTGTGCTCCCTGTCTTTGTTTTGGCCCCATGTGGGTTTGACAGGACCTCTGCATACAGTTTAGTTTCCATGCTTCCTTCAGACCTGTTGTCTGATGTAGCCATTGCCGATGCTACTTCTGTAATATCTTTGTCTCTGTGCTGTTTCAGATGTCTCAGCTCCTCTTCTAATCTCTCTATCTTGATTTCTGCTGCTGTGACCTGTTGCTTCCACCTTCTGCATTCTGCTGCTAACCTCTCTTCCATCTTCCTTTCCAGCTCATCTAGTCTCCTTCCCCAGTCTTCCTCCCTTTTTTTGAGCTCTACCTCCCATTCCTCCCTCCCAGATTCGTCCTTGGAGCCCCATGTCCTCATCCTGGTTAGGGGGAGGGGAATAGATGGTTAGGAGAGGGGATGGATGGTTGTGGGGGAGGATGGTTATTGGAGGGGTAGAGATAGTTGGGGGAGGGGGTTAGATGGTCTGGGGGGAGAGGGGATGGATGGTTATGGGGGAGGGGGAGGATGGTTATTGGAGGGAGGGAGGTAGTTGGGGGGGTTAGACGGTTTGGGGGGGGTTAGACGGTTTAAGGAGGGGTTAGGTGGTTTGGGGGAGGGGTAGGTGGCTAACGTGAGGTGGTTAGGGAAGGGGGAGAGGTGGTTAGGGAGGGGGGGTATGTGTTTGTCAGGTGTTTGTGTCAAGTGGTGGAGGATGTGTTGTGTGTGTAGTGTGGGGTATGTGTGTGGTGTGGGGTATGTGTGGTGTGTGTGTGGTGTGGGGTGTGTGTGTGTGTGGGGTGTGTGTGGGGTGTGTGTGTGTACTCGCCTAGTTGTACTCGCCTAGTTGTACTCGCCTAGTTGTACTCGCCTAGTTGTACTCGCCTAGTTGTACTCGCCTAGTTGTACTCGCCTAGTTGAGGTTGCGGGGGTCGAGTCCGAGTTCCTGGCCCCGCCTCTTCACTGATCGCTACTAGGTCACTCTCCCCGAGCCGTGAGCTTTATCATACCTCTGCTTAAAGCTATGTATGGATCCTGCCTCCACTACATCGCTTCCCAAACTATTCCACTTACTGACTACTCTGTGGCTGAAGAAATACTTCCTAACATCCCTGTGATTCATCTGTGTCTTCAGCTTTCAACTGTGTCCCCTTGTTACTGTGTCCAATCTCTGGAACATCCTGTCTTTGTCCACCTTGTCAATTCCTCTCAGTATTTTGTATGTCGTTATCATGTCCCCCCTATCTCTTCTGTCCAGTGTCGTCAGGTTGATTTCCCTTAACCTCTCCTCGTAGGACATACCTCTTAGCTCTGGGACTAGTCTTGTTGCAAACCTTTGCACTTTCTCTAGTTTCTTTACGTGCTTGGCTAGGTGTGGGTTCCAAACTGGTGCCACATACTCCAATATGGGCCTAACGTACACAGTGTACAGGGTCCTGAACGATTCCTTATTAAGATGTCGGAATGCTGTTCTGAGGTTTGCTAGGCGCCCATATGCTGCAGCAGTTATTTGGTTGATGTGCGCTTCAGGAGATGTGCCTGGTGCTATACTCACCCCAACATCTTTTTCCTTGAGTGAGGTTTGTAGTCTCGGGCCCCCTAGACTGTACTCCGTCTGCGGTCTTCTTTGCCCTTCCCCAATCTTCATGACTTTGCACTTGGTGGGATTGAACTCCAGGAGCCAATTGCTGGACCAGGTCTGCAGCCTGTCCAGATCCCTTTGTAGTTCTGCCTGGTCTTCGATCGAGTGAATTCTTCTCATCAACTTCACGTCATCTGCAAACAGGGACACCTCAGTCTCTCTTCCTTCCGTCATGTCGTTCACAAATACCAGAAACAGCACTGGTCCTAGGACTGACCCCTGTGGGACCCCGCTGGTCACAGGTGCCCACTCTGACACCTTGCCACGTACCATGACTCGCTGCTGTCTTCCTGTCAAGTATTCCCTGATCCATTGTAGTGCCTTCCCTGTTATCCTTGCTTGGTCCTCTAGTTTTTGCACCAATCTTTTGTGTGGAACTGTGTCAAACGCCTTCTTGCAGTCCAAGAAAATGCAATCCACCCACCCCTCTCTTGTCTTGCTGCTGTCACCATGTCATAGAACTCCAGTAGGTTTGTGACACAGGATTTCCCGTCCCTGAAACCATGTTGGCTGCTGTTGATGAGATTGTTCCTTTCTAGGTGTTCCACCACTCTTCTGATAATCTTCTCCATGATTTTGCATACTATACATGTTAGTGACACTGGTCTGTAGTTTAATGCTTCATGTCTGTCTCCTTTTTTAAAGATTGGGACTACATTTGCTGTCTTCCATGCCTCGGGCAATCTCCCTGTTTTGATAGATGTATTGAATATTGTTGTTAGGGGTACACATAGCGCCTCTGCTCCCTCTCTCAATACCCATGGGGAGATGTTATCTGGCCCCATTGCCTTTGAGGTATCTAGCTCACTCAGAAGCCTCTTCACTTCTTCCTCGGTTGTGTGCACTGTGTCCAGCACATGGTGGTGTGCCCCACCTCTCCGTCTTTCTGGAGCCCCTTCTGTCTCCTCTGTGAACACTTCTTTGAATCTCTTGAGTTCCTCACATACTTCACGGTCATTTCTTGTCTCTCCTCCCTCCTTCGTTAGCCTGATTACCTGGTCCTTGACTGTTGTTTTCCTCCTGATGTGGCTGTACAACAGTTTCGGGTCAGATTTGGCTTTCGCTGCTATGTCATTTTCATATTGTCTTTGGGCCTCCCTTCTTATCTGTGCATATTCGTTTCTGGCTCTACGACTGCTCTCCTTATTCTCCTGGGTCCTTTGCCTTCTATATTTCTTCCATTCCCTAGCACACTTGGTTTTTGCCTCCCTGCACCTTTGGGTAAACCATGGGCTCATCCTAGCTTTTTCATTATTCCTGTTACCCTTGGGTACAAACCTCTCCTCGGCCTCCTTGCATTTTGTTGCTACATATTCCATCATCTCATTAACTGGCTTCCCTGCCAGTTCTCTGTCCCACTGAACCCCGTTCAGGAAGTTCCTCATTCCTATGTAGAACCCTTTCTTGTAGTTTGGCTTCATTCGTCCTGGCCTTCCTGCTTCTCCCTCCACTTGTAGCTCTACTGTGTATTCGAAGCTTAGAACCACATGGTCACTGGCCCCAAGGGGTCTTTCATATGTGATGTCCTCGATATCTGCACTACTCAAGGTGAATACTAAGTCCAGTCTTGCTGGTTCATCCTCCTCTCTCTCTTGTAGTGTCCCTTACGTGTTGGCACATGAAGTTTTCCAGTACCACCTCCATCATCTTAGCCCTCCATGTATCTTGGCCCCCATGTGGGTCCAAGTTCTCCCAATCGATCTCCTTGTGGTTAAAGTCACCCATGATCAGGAGCTTTGCCCTGCATGCATGAGCTCTTCTGGTCACTCTAGCCAGTGTCAACCATCACTCTATTGCTCTCGTCGTACTCTTGCCTTGGCCTCCTGCTGTTCTGTGGTGGGTTATACATCACTGCTATTACCACCTTGGGACCTCCAGAGTGAAGCGTTCCCGCTATGTAATCACTTTCTTCTCCGCTGTCTCCTCTCTCCAGCTCATCAAAATTCCAGCGATTTTTGATCAGCAATGCCACTCCTCCACCCCCCCTGTTCCCTCTGTCTTTCCTCAGGATTTGGTATCCCTTGGAAAGATGGCATCTGTTATCATACCTGTAAGCTTGGTTTCTGTGAGAGCTATGATGTCCGGTGATGCTTCTTTGACTCTTTCATGCCACTCCTCCCACTTATTTGTTATTCCATCAGGTTTGTGTACCATACCTTCAGTTTCCTTTCCAACACTGTGGTTTGGGGGGCCTGTGAGGGTGGGAGACCTGGTGGCATACTGTGGGATTCTATAGCTCGGTGTTGGGTGGAGGCTGTGGGTATGGATTGTAGTGTGTGTTGGGATGGTGTGATAGGTTGTATGGTTCTGAGAATAGTTGTGTGTGTGCTTGCCCTTGCTGTTCTGTTCTGCTCTGACTGACCTCTGCTGGTTCCATCCTTGTCTCTTTTCCTAGCTCCTTTCGCTTTTTTGTCCTCTCCCTCAGCTGCTGTCGTTCTGATTTTGTTCTGTCTGTCTAGGAACACCCTCTTGTACTCTTCCGAGTATTTCAATCGTGGTTTCTCTTGGAGGATCCTGTTCCGCACTGTTTCCGTCCTGAGAATCAGCTTGATTGGTCGGTTTCTCCCCTTCGAGTACCCCCCTATTCTCTGAAAATTTACAATCTCGTCCATCTCTTCACCTATTTCCGTGATGATTTTCTCAATCTCCTTTCTTTCTTCCTGCTGCCTTTCAGTGTGTGTCCTTTCCTCTCTCTCCTGAAGCCCATGGATAAACACTGATTTTGCCCTTTCCTCCTCCCATTGCCTCACCCTCTGTGACTCTGGATCCTGCCTGTATGTGGTCAGTTTCTCCCTTGATTTTTCCAGTGGCTCTTGATAGCATGGTTGTGCCTCAGCATTCGACCTATCACCCTCTCCATCTGCAACCAGCTGTTCTTCCCTTTCACTCCTTGGTCCTCCTTGGCAGGCTGATATGACCTTAGCATAATTCATAATTCCTTCCTTCCTGTTCGGCCTCGCAGCTTCATATGCTGTGTCTTCTCTGGTCACTGCCCCTGTAACTCGCTTCAGCCTATTTATCTCAACTTCTAGGACCCTTATCTTGGCTACTGCAGTTTCGACTTGTGCCTCCCAATTCTTTGTCTCCTTCTCCAACCTCTTTTCCAATTTCACAGAGAGCTCTTTCTCCATTTTTTCAGAAAGCTCTCCTAATTTTCTCTCCCACTCTTGTTCCATCCTTTTCCACTGCTCCTCCATCCACTCCTCCCTACCAGAACCATTCTCATCTGATCCTTGGTTCCTGCGAGTCCCCACCATTTTTTTTTTTTTTTTTTTAGAGAAGAGAAAGGTAGAAGGAGAGAGAGAGGGGAAGAGTGAGAAGGGAAAGGGGGAGAGAGAGTGTGTGAGGGGAAGAGAGAGGAGGGAAGGAATGGAGAGGGGAGGAGTGTGAAGGGAAAAATGGAGAAGAGATGGAGAGAGAGAGAGAAGGAAAGGAAAAAAAGGGGAGAGATTGAGGTGAGAGAGGAGGGGGAGAGGGGTGAGGAAGGTAGGAGAGGGGGAGAGTTAGAAGGGAAAATGGAGGAGAGAGAGAGCAAGAGAGGGAGAGAGAGGGAGGAGAGGGGGAGCGAGTGAGAGAGGGGGAGAAGAGAGTGAAGGGAAGGGTAGGAGAGGGGGAGAGTTAGAAGGGGAAATGGGGAAGAGAGAGCAAGGGTGAGAGAGAGAGAAGAGGAGATGAGAGAGAGAGAGAGAGGAGAGGAGAGAGAGAGAAGAGAGAGAGAGAAGAGAGAGAGAGAGAGAGAGAGGGGGAGAGGAGAGAGAGAGCGGGTGAGAGAGATAGGAGAGAGAGAGGAGGAGAGGGAGAGAGAGGGGAGAGAAGAGGGAGAGAGAGGGGGAGAGAGGGAGAGAGAGGGAGAGAGAGGGTGAAGAGGGAGAGAGAGGGAGAGAGAGGGACGAGAGAGGAGAAGAGAGGGAGAGAGAGGGAGAGGAGGGAGAGAGAGGGGGAGAGAGGTGGGTGAGAGGAGGGAGAGGGAGGGAGAGAGAGGGAGAGAGAGGGAGGAGAGAGGGAGAGGAGGGGAGCGAGAGGGAGGAGAGAGGGAGAGGGAGGGAGTGAGAGGGAGAGGGAGGGGAGAGGGAGGGAGAGGGAGAGTCGGAGGGAGAGAGAGGGAGAGGAGGAGAGGAGGGAGAAGAGAGGGAAGAGAGAGGGAGAGAGAGGGAGAGAAGAGAGAGGGGAGAGAAGAGAGGGAGAGAGAGGGAGAGAGAGGGAGAGAGAGGGAGAAGGGGGAGGGAGAGGGGGGAGAGAGAGGGGAGAGAGAGAGGGAGAAGAGGGAGAGAGAGGGGAGAGAGGGAGAGAGAGGGAGAGAGAGGGAGAGAGAGGGAGAGAGAGGGAGAGAGGGGGAGAGGGAGAGAGAGGGAGAGAGAGGGGAGAGGGGAGAGAGGGGAGAGGAGAGGAGAGGGGAGAGGAGGGAGAGGAGAGGAGAGTGAGGGGAGGGGGGAGAGAGAGGAGGAGGAGAGAGAGGGAGAGAGAGGGAGAGAGAGGGAGAGAGAGGGGAGAGAGAGGAGGAGAGAGAGAGGAGGGATGAAGAGGGAGAGAGAGGGAGAGGGAGGGAGAGGGAGGGAGAGGGAGGGAGAGGGAGGGAGAGGGAGTGAGAGGAGTGAGAGGGAGTGAGAGGGAGTGAGAGAGGGAGAGAGAGGGAGAGAGAGGGAGAGAGAGGGAGAGAGAGGGAGAGAGAGGGAGAGAGAGGGAGAGAGAGGGAGGGAGAGGAGGGAGAGAGAGGGAGAGGAGAGAGAGGGAGAGAGAGGGAGAGAGAGGGAGAGAGAGGGAGAGAGAGGGAGAGAGAGGGAGAGAGAGGGAGAGGGTAAGAGGGAGAGAGAGGGGAGAGAGAGGGAGAGAGAAGGCAAAGAGAGGGGGAGAGAGAGGGAGGAGAAGGGGGAAAGAGGGGGGGATGGAAGAGCGAGAGGGGAGAGGCTAGGGGGAGAGGGAGGGGAGGAGGGGAGAGATGGGGAAAGGGAGAGGGGAGAGATAATGGGAGGGGAGAGATGTTAGAGGGGGAGAGATGTTAGAGGTAAGAGATGTTAGAGGGGAGAGATGGGAGAGGGAAGAGAGAGAGAGAGATAGGTAGAGAGTGATAGGTAGAGAGAGAGATATAGGTAAAGAGTGAGGAAAGGTAGAGATAGGTCTAGCTAGGATTAGGAAGAGAGGGAGAGAGAAGGAGCGAGGTTCAGATGGTCAGTTCACAGGACGGTGTGAAATCCTGTGTGTGTGTTTGCGTGTGTACTACAGCTTACAAGTGCTTGTTCCTGTGTGTGTGTGTGTGTGTGTGTGTGTGTGTGTGTGTGTGTGTGTGTGTGTGTGTGTGAATGTATGTGTGTGTGTGTGTGTGTGTGTGTGAATGTGTGGAATGTGTGTGTGTGTATATGTATGTGTGTGTGTGTGTGTGTGTGTGTGTGTGTGTGTGTGTGTGGTGTGTGTGTGTGTGTATGTATGTGTGTACTCACCTAATTGTACTCACCTAATTGTGGTTGCAGGGGTCGAGGCTCAGCTCCTGGCCCCGCCTCTTCAATGATCGCTACTGGATCCTCTCTCTCTCTCTCTGCTTCCTGAGCTTTGTCATACCTTCTTAAAACTATGTATGGTTCCTGCTCCACTACTTCACTTGCTAGGCTATTCCACTTGCTGACAACTCTATGACTGAAGAAATACTTCCTAACGTCCCTGTGACTCGTCTGAGTCTTCAGCTTCAGTTGCGACCCCTTGTCCCTGTGTCCATCTCTGGAACATCCTATCTCTGTCCCACCTTGTCTATTCCCCGCAGTATCTTGTATGTCGTTATCATGTTCCCCTGACCCTTCTGTCCTCCAGTGTCGTCAGTCCGATTTCCCTTAACCTTTCCTCGTACGACATTCCGTGTGTATGTGTGTGTGTGTGTGTGTGTGTGTGTGTGTGTGTGTGTGTGAATGTGTGTGTGTGAATGTGTGTGTGTGAATGTGTGTGTGTGAATGTGTGTGTGTGAATGTGTGTGTGTGAATGTGTGTGTGTGAATGTGTGTGTGTGAATATGTGTGTGTGTGTGTGTGTGTGTGTGTGTGTGTGTGTGTGTGTGTGTGTGTGGTGTGTGTGTGTGTGTGTGTGTGTGAGAATGTGTGCGAATGTGTGTGTGTGAATGTGTGTGTGTGGGTGTGTGAATGTGTGTGAATATGTGTGTGTGAATGTGTGTGTGTGAATGTGTGTGTGTAAATGTGTGTGTGTGAAAGTGTTGTGTGTGAATGTGAATGTGTGTGTGTGAATGTGTGTGTGTGAATGTGAGTGTGAATGTGTGTGTGTGAATTGTTGTGGTGTGTGAATGTGTGTGTGTGAATGTGTGTGTGTGAATGTGTGTGTGTGAATGTGGTGTGTGAATGTGGTGTGTGTGAATGTGTGTGTGTGAATGTGTGTGTGTGAATGTGTGTGTGTGTGAATGTGTTGTGTGTAATGTGTGTGTGTGAATGTGTATGTGAATGTGTTTTGTATGTGAATGTGTGTGTGTGAATGTGTGTGTGTGTGAATGTGTGTGTGTGTGAATGTGTGTGTGTGAATGTGTGTGTGTGAATGTGTGTGTGTGAATGTGTGTGTGTGAATGTGTGTGTGTGTACTCGCCTAATTGTGGTTGCAGGGTCGAGACTCAGCTCCTAGCCCCGCCTCTTCACTGATCGCTACTAGGTCCTCTCCCTCTCTGCTTCCTGAGCTTTGTCATACCTCGTTTTAAAGCTATGTATGGTTCCTGCCTCCACTACTTCACTTGCTAGGCTATTCCACTTCCTGACGACTCTGTCCGAAGAAATACAAGCCTAACATCCCTAAGACTCGTCTGAGTCTTCAGCTTCCAGTTGTGACCCCTTGTTTCTGTGTCCCCTCTCTGGAACAACCTGTCTGTCCACCTTATCTATTCCACGCAGTATTTTGTATGTCGTTATCATGCCTCCCCTGACCCTCCTGTCCTCCAGTGTCGTCACTCCGATTTCCCTCAACCTTTCTTCGTACGACATTCCCCTGAGCTCTGGGAATAGCCTTGTTGTAAACCTTTGCACTTTCTCTAATTTCTTGACGTGCTTGACCAGGTGTGGGTTCCAAACTGGTGCTCCATACTCCAGTATGGGCCTGATGTACACAGTGTACAGTGTCTTGAAAGATTCCTTACTAAGGTATCGGAACTATTCTCAGGTTTTCCAGGCGCCCATATGCTGCAGTAGTTATCTGGTTGATGTGTTCTTCCGGAGACATGCTCGGTGTTATGGTCACCCCTAGATCTTTCTCCTTGAGTGAGGTTTGCAGTCTTTGGACACCTAGCCTAAACTCTGTCTGCGGTCTTCTTTGCCCTTCTCAGATCTTCACGACTTTGCATTTGGCAGGGTTGAATTCAAGAAGCCAGTTGCTGGACCACGTGTCCAGCCTATCCACGTCTCTTTGAAGTCCTGCCTGATCCTCATCTGATTTAATTCTCCTCGTTAACTTCACATCTACAAACAGGGACATTTCTGAGTCTATCCTTTCCATCATGTCATTCACATATACCAAAAACAGCACTGGTCCTAGGACCGACCCCTGTGGGACCCCGCTCGTCACAGGTGCCCACTGTGATACCTCATTCCGTACCATGACTCGTTTTTGCCTCCCTGTCAGGTATTTTCTTATCCATTGCAGTGCCCTTCCTGTTATGTGTGCCTGATCCTCTAGTTTCTGCACTAATCTCTTGTGAGGAACTGTGTCGAAGGCCTTCTTGCAGTCCAAGAAAATGCAATCTCTCTCTCTCTCTCTCTCCTCTTGTGTTGTCTTCTGTTACTTTTCATATAACTCCAAAAAGGCTTGGGGCAAGGTTTTGTTTTCCCATGAACCCGTGTGGTTTCGTTTTTATTCTTGTTTTTTCCAGGTGCTCCACCACTCTCCTGTTTTTTAGGGGTTTGTTTGTGGGGTTGGTGTGTTTGTGTGTTGGGTGTGTGTGGGGGTGTTGTGTGGGTGTGGTGTGTGTGTGGTGTGTGGGTTGGTGTGTGTGTGTGGTGTTTTTTGGGGGGTTGTGTTTTTGTGTGGTGGGTGTTGTTTGGGTTTTTTTTGTGTTGTGGGGGGGTGTGTTTTTTTTGGTTTGTGTGTAATTATATTTGTATGTTGTGTCTAAAGAAAAAAAGGGACCAAGAAATTTTAAAAAACTTTTAATTTTTTAAACATTTAGGAAACAAAGTTTTCCAAAACTAGTGGAAAAAACCTGGGGGGAATTTTAAAAAGGAAAATCCCAAAGTTTTTAATTAATCTAGAATAAAACATGTGAATACAAAATTTCCTTTGGGAATATGAACCGTTTTTTTATTTTAACCTAACAAGTGGGGGAACTGTAACCCCACTTTGGAATATGAATCATAGGGGTAAAATATGAACCCCCTAGTGGTGGAATATGACCTCCTAGTGGGGAATATAAACCCTCACTAGTGGTGGAATATGAACATCCTAGTGGTGGAACTATAAACCTCCTAGTGGGGGGGACTATGAACTCCTAGTGTGGAACTATAAACCCTAGTGGGGAACTATGAACCTCCTGGGGTGGAATATAAACCCTCCTAGTGGTGGAACTAGTAAACCTCATGTGGTGGAACAGTGAACCTCATGTGGTGGAATAGTAAAAACCCACTAGTGGGGAAAGTGAAACTCACTAGTGGTGGACTAGTGAACCTCATAGTGGGGGAAACTGTAACCTCATAGTGGTGGAATGTAAAACTCATAGGGGTGGAATAGTGAACCCCCTAGTGGGGGAAAATGTGAACCTCATAGTGGTGGAATAGGAACTCCTAGTGGGGGAACTAGGAACCTCATGTGGTGGAACAGTAAACCTCACTAGTGGTGGAATAGTGAACTCACTGTGGTGGAACTAGTGAACTCACTAGGGGTGGAACTAGTGACTCACTAGTGGTGGAACTAGTAAACCCTCCTAGGGGTGGAAAAAATAGTGAACCTCACTAGGGGTGGAAAAGGAACTAAAAGTGAACCTCATTTGGGGTGGAACTAGTAACCCATAGTGGTGGAATAGGAACCTCATAGTGGTGGAATAGTAAACCTCACTAGTGGGGGAAAACTGTGAACCTCATAGGGGGAACTATAAACCCCCAAAGTGGTGGAATATGAACCTCCTAGTGGTGGAATATGAACCTCATAGTGGTGGAACTAAACCTCACTAGTGGGGGGGCCTCAAAATATAAAACCTCATATGGTGGACTATAAAACCTACTGGGGGGAATATGAACCCTATGGGGGAAAATATAAACCCACTAGGGGTGGAACTATGAACCTATAGTGGTGGAACTATGAACCTCCTAGTGGGGAACTGTGAACCCACTAGGGGGGAATATAAACCCTCCTAGGGGTGGAATATGAACCTCACTAGTGGGGTTGAAAACTTGTCGAACCCCCTAGTGGTGGAACTATAAACCCTCATGTGGGGGAACTATAA
This sequence comes from Cherax quadricarinatus, assembly GCF_026875155.1. Classification (NCBI taxonomy): domain Eukaryota; kingdom Metazoa; phylum Arthropoda; class Malacostraca; order Decapoda; family Parastacidae; genus Cherax; species Cherax quadricarinatus. Next base: position 10,473,282 of record NC_069459.1, on the reverse strand, counting down.
AAATCCTAGGGGGGTGGAATATAAACCTCACTAGTGGTGGAATATGCCCCTCATAGGGGTGGAACTACTGAACTCCTAGTGGTGGGAACTACTGAACCCTCCTGTGGTGGAAACTATAAACCCTCACTAGGGGTTTGGAACTACTGAACTCCTAGTGGGGGAAATTTTTAACCCTCATAGTGGGGGAACCTATGACCTCCAGTGGTGGAACTAGTGAACCCCCCCTAGTGGTGGAATATAACCCACAATTAAAAAAAAAAAAAAAAAAAAAAAAAAAAAAAAAACTAAAAAAAAAAAAAAAAAAAAAATCACCAAAAAAAAAAAAAAAAAAAAAACAAAAAAAAAAAAACCATATTAAAAAAAAAAAACAAAAAAAATTTAAAAAAAAAAAAAAAAAAAAAAAAAAATTTAAAAAAAAACAAAAAAAAAAAAAAACCCCAAAAAAACCCCAAAAAAAAAAAAAAAAAAAAAAAAACAAAAAAAAAAAACTCTGAACCTACTAGTGGTGGAATAGTGAACCTCACTAGGGGTGGAATACTGAACCCTCATAGTGGTGGAACTATGAACCTCTGTGGTGGAAAACTACTGAACCTATAGGGGTTTGGAACTCTGAACCTCACTAGTGCTGGGATATAAAACCTCACTAGTGGGGGAAAAACTACTGAACCTCATAGTGGTGGAACTACGAACCTCACTAGTGGGGGAAATACTAAACCCTCACGGTGGTGGAACTAGAACCTCACTAGTGGTGGGTTACTAAACCCTTTCCCCGGGAAAAAGTGGAAATATGCTCTTTTCCACTGGGGCTCATAGCCAAGACAGCCTACGAAAGGTGCCTGGTTCCTGATTCGTTGTAAAAATCTTGAAGTGGTTCCTATGCTTCGCGTGGGGATGGACTTCATGATCTTTGAAAAAACCCCCCGGGAGTCACCTGGGTAACCGAGGGTCCCCGGGGCTAGCATTAGGGTTTAGGTTTTTTGGGAGGGCAGACATCTTTTCCAGGGTATTCTAACCTTGCTAGTGTTTCGGTGCCCTTCTGTCTTAGGGTCTCAGAAACCCCCGACTATGTGGGTTTAAACTAAAATTTTGTCCGTGTAGCACTGAGGGTTTTCAAAAAAAATTATACCTGTAAACTAAATTAAAAAATAAAACTACGTACGTTTTAAAGCGCCCCTACAAACATGCCATGCCCAATTTTTTTTCGAAAAAAAGTAAAAATCCCGTATAAGCCAAAAAATGTAGAAAAATGGGATATGCTGGTCTTCTAGTCAGGTCCTTCCCTTGAGGGAAGCATCGGTCACACCCCAACACCCCCTTAAGATATCCGCGCTGAGGGGAGAAATTCTGGTAATAATGGCAAAGGGGAGTTTTAACAGGTAGTCAAAAAAGAAGCCGTGGTACTGCAAGCTACCCGCCAAAAAAGCTAAAACATAATAAAATTCTCATTTTAAAAGTTCAAACAGCCCCCAGTTTCATCATCCTGCAGACAAAAGAAAACATTTAAAAAATTGTGTATGTAAACGCAACACCCGCCATGCAACGAATCGGATTTTAAAAAACAAAAAAGTCACATCTGTGGCTTTTTGTCTGGTGTCTCTGTCTGGCTTGCTCAATTACTTTCTTTCAGTGCTGTCACACAAGAGGGGAAATAAGGCTAAGTGAGAGAAAGAAGTTTACGGTTTTGCGACGCCCTGGCCAGCAAACGTCCCGGAAAAGTTGAAGCCCAGGTCAACTTGTTGTGTAGTTTTCTTGGGGACGAGTATATAGGCCCTGTCCCCCGGAGGCTGGTCATGAACCCGGGCCGCGGGTGCGTTGATCCCTGGAATGACTTCCAGTCCAGATACCCGTCATGGAAAACCCGTGGCAATTGATGACAATAGTAACAAAAAACATAAGGAAGAAGGAACATTGCAGCAGGCCCACTGGACCATGCGAGGCAAGGCCAAGTCCCCACCAGCCAAGCCATGCCCCAAAACCCGTGGGTCAAGTCACATTCGCTTAGGGGAAAGGGGCAAGGGTTTTGCCTAGTAGCACAAGCTGCAGGTCAACTCCACCCCCCACATCCCCTTATGTATTTTTAACCTATTTTTTTAAAATACACAACGGTTGTTTTGAGGTATTGGGGTTTGTTCCCTTTATCCACAACTATTACCAAAACCGGGACTTTCCATATCCTTCCTGAATCTGATTTTTCCAATTAAAACCATTACTGTGAGTCCTGTCTTGGCAGTATTTTTAGCATGTATTTCATCCCCCTTTTTTTTATTCTATTTTCCTTTATACACCTCAGTTTTAAACCTCCCTAATTCTACGCCTTTTGAGAGGCAGATTAGGGCCCTCAGTCTTCCTCATAGGGGGATTTCTGTACTGGATCAACTTTGTCATCCTCCTTTGTCGTTTTCCAGAGCATTTATATCTTCTGTAATACGGTGACCAAAAATGTGCAGCATAATCTAAATGGGCCTAACCAAAGGGTATTAGAGTTAAAAACAATGAGGATTATTTGTTTTCTTGTATGAAGCCAAAAGGGTTGTGTTAGCTTTATTGCGAACATTAGCACTGTTGTCTTGGTTTTTGATTTGCTAACCAGAAATCCTAAATCCTTTTTGTAAAAGTAAATTAAGATCTACTTATTTAATTTATATGTGGCATGGTTATTTTTCTGTCTGTTTAAATTTGCATTTGTCTTATTAAACTGCATCTGCCACTTTTTGACCTTTGCTAAAAACTATAGACCAAAAGCTTGAGTCCCCATCATAAAAATCTTGAAGAGTGCTAAGAAGCGGATTGCAAAATCACTGGGTTCCCCAAATCTGCCCCAAACCAGGGCAACTGGGTTCAGGGAGGTCGCTCCTGCCTCTAAAACTACTGGATTTTCCCATGACATGGCCTTGGTGCACTGGAAGAAAAAACGAATGTAGATGTAATACACACAGACTTTGCAAAAGCGGGGAGATGGATCTTCAACTTCCTAACAAATCGAACACAAAGAGTAGTGGTCAACAGAGTTAAATCGGAGGCTGCCATAGTGAAGAGCTCTGTTCCACAAGGCACAGTACTCGCCCCATCTTATTTCTTATCCTCATATCAGACATAAACAGAGATATACACCACAGCACCGTATCATCCTTTGCGGATGATACTAGGATCTGCATGAGGCTGTCATCTGCTGAGGACGCGGTTAACCTCCAGAAGATATATAAACAAAGTTTTCCAGTGGGCAACGGTAAACAATATGATGTTCAATGAGGACAAATTCCAACTACTCCGTTTATGGAAAACTGGAGGAGATAATAACTAGAACAGAGTATACTACTGACTCCGGCCATACAATAGAGCGGAAAAATAATGTAAGGGACCTGGGAGTAGTAATGTCTGAGGATCTCACTTTCAAGGATCACAACAGTGCCACGATCGCACGTGCAAAGAAAATGATAGGATGGATAATGAGAACTTTCAAAACGAGAGATGCCAAGCCCATGATGATCCTTTCAAATCACTTGTTCTCTCTAGGCTGGAATACTGCTGTACATTAACATCTCCATTCAAAGCAGGTGAAATCGCAGATCTAGAGAGTGTACAGAGATCCTTTACTGCACGTATAAGTTCTGTCAAGCACCTTAACTACTGGGAACGCTTGGAAGCACTTGACTTGTACTCGTTGGAACGCAGGAGGGAGAGATGTATCATAATCTACACTTGGAAAACCTTGGAAGGAATGGTCCCAAATCTGCACACACAAATCACTCCCTACGAAAGTAAAAGACTGGGCAGGCGATGCAAAATGCCCCCAATAAAAAGTAGGGGCGCCATTGGTACACTAAGGGAAAGCACCATAAGTGTCCGGGGCCCAAAACTGTTCACCAGCCTCAAATCAAGCATTAGGGGAATTGCCAATAAACCCCTGGCTGCCTTCAAGAGAGAGCTGGACAGATACCTAAAGTCAGTGCCGGATGAGCCGGGCTGTGGTTCGTACGTTGGACTGCGTGCGGCCAGCAGTAACAGCCTAGTTGATCAGGCCCTGATTCATCGGGAGGCCTGGTTATGGACCGGGCCGCGGGGGCGTTGATCCCCGGAATAACCTCCAGGTAACTGCAACAGTCTATTTAAATCTTGCTGGGGTGTTCTAATGTCCTCTTCAAAATGAATTCGTCGGTCTATTTTGGTGACATCGGCAAACTTGCTTACATCGCTATTTATTCCCACATCTATGTCGTTTGTGTAGATTGTGAACAACAGGGGGCCCAACACTGACCCCTGTGGAACACCGCTCGTGAAGCTTCCCCACTCTGATTTCTCCCCATTTATGTAAACTCTCTGCTGCCTATTTGCCAACCATGCCTCTATCCAGGAAAACATTTCTCCTCCCATTCCGTGTACCATAATTTTCCTCAATAGTCTTTGATGTGGGGACTATCAAAGTCTTTACTGAAGTCCATATTCACAATATCACATTCATTACCATGATATACCTCCGCAAATACCTTAGTGAAAAAGAGTTAATAAATTCGTAAGGCAGGAACGCCCCTTTGTAAAACTGTGATGAGATTCGTTGATCAATTTATGATTTTCAAGGTGGCTACGAACTGTCTCGGCAATTATTGATTCCATAAATTTTCCCACTGTGGAGGTTAGACTTATTGGTCTATTTTTTTTTTTTCTCGCCGGTATTCTCCCGGCCCGGGTCTTTTCCAAGTAGTGGTGACCCGGCCTTGGCTCCCTATCTGGGGAGTGTCTCGAGACTTAAGTCTCCCATGGGAGGAGGTACAAGTACCTCCTCATCTTTGGGACCAAGTGTCCCCAGGCCTAGCCACATTCCCCGCCCTCACGGGGCTCGTAGGGAGAAGCTAGGCCTCTGGTCTGCCATCTACCCCGCCTCAAAGGGGCTCGTGGGGATGGCAGTCTTATGAGCTGCAGATGGTAGCAAGCTCAGGCCTCATAATTTATTATTATTGGTCTATAGTTCGAAGCTAAGGAGACTGTGGAGACTGATGACACACTAGAAGTGGGACATTGATGGAACCTGGTCATTGATGACATTTCCCCCCCCCCTCCCAATAGGTCTCAGCCCAAATTGAAAACAAAATATTGAAAACAAATTGAAAATATTACAAGAATATTACAAAATATTACAAGAATAAGAAGCATTAAGCAACACACAGAGAAGTCAACACACTCCACGAGTGCACTTCAAGTTCACAAGAGAAGCCAATATTCCTGTCAGAGGGCAAAACGTGTAGCAGGATTAATTTTCACACATTTCTATCGCCTAGTCTTATATGAAACCTATTTATTTAATCTTGCAAGACGAAGAGACCGTGAAAATGAAAGAAAATCAGACGGGGGAGGAAAAAAAAAAAAGAAAAAGAACGGTAGTCAGTACATTTCGACCTCCAGGTGAGGTCCTCTTCAGCAGAATAATATTTATTAGTGTTCACTTTTTTTTTGCGCCACCATAGGCCATTAAAATCAATGTCTTAATATTTATTAACTAAGGATTTCAAAGTAAAATACTTTATTTTTGAATTGGAAGACAAACTTATGAAATAGTTTATCATACAAAATAATTAAGATCATTATCGTACATAAAGGTGCTAAGCCAATGAAAAATAATTAATACAGTGGGAAGTATGAACCGGTTAGGTCAGACTTTATTAAGCAGTGCAAAGCTTGAGGACTGGACCAGTCAGGTCAGTCCCGAGGAGGAACCGATTAAATCAAACGTCAAAATGGACCAGTTGGATCAAACGTCAAAATGGACCAGTTGGATCAAACGTCAAAATGGACCAGTTGGATCAAACGTCAAAATGGACCAGTTGGATCAAACGTCAAAATGGACCAGTTGGATCAAACGTCAAAATGGACCAGTTGGATCAAACGTCAAAATGGGCCAGTTGGATCAAACGTCAAAATGGACCAGTTGGATCAAACGTCAAAATGGACCAGTTAGATCAAACGTCAAAATGGACCAGTTAGATCAAACGTCAGATCGACCATTTATGTAAAACGCTAAACTAAATACGAACTCTAAAAGCAGTTAACACTTATTACAAAGAGAAAGAGAGGGTGAGAAAGAGAGAGAAACCAGAACATGTTTTGAAAATAACGTGAAATGTGAAAGCAAATGCACGAGAGAGGAATGAAAAAATAAATCTTTTATAAATTAAAAACAAAATGATTAAAGTAACGATGAAAACCCAGCGCTAAGGTCAAGGGGACATACGAAAGGTCAATAAAAACTAACAAAAGGTCAAATATGGTGACACGTAAGGTGACAGCTGCACTATTAAGTTTCTTGCGACTACATTTTTGTATAAACAGCACATCACCGCTGTAATATATATAAAATTTATAGTTTAAGATGACTAACTTATTTAGCCATCAGAATTTTGGGGTCCCAGACCTCTGGACCCACTGTGTGCCTCTAATATTCTCACTATCGCCCACAGGATGGATATAAGGGGCGTAATACAGATAAGATAACTGAGAAACACCGAGAACACCAAGAACGGTAAATCTAATGAACAGTAAAGTATTTATGAGGGAGCGAGATGAAGCAGGAGTGAAACTATGGGCGGAAAATCATTAAAAATGAAATGTTTGGTAACTAAACGAAAAACGGGACATGGGTAAGAAGTGTCACATGCCAGCAATGGCATACTGGGCGAGTGTTAATTTCAGCTTCCCAAAAATATTTTTGTTCTGAATAAGAATAACAACATTAATATCAAATAATAACAATAAAGAAATTATATATATATAATATATATATATATTTATATATATATATATATATATATATTATATATATATATATATATATATATATATACACACACACACACACACACACACACATTATTGTAACCACGAACGAGTGGTATTGATCAATAACAACACTGCGCTAGGCAAGGATTCGAACCCATGTTGTACTGGCCTGCCTCATGGTAAGCAAGAACCACATGACGCTTTAAACCACAGGACCACCCAACCCTACTACTGTAGGGTTGGGTGGTCTCCTGGCAGTGAAGGCACCAAAATCAGGAGATTTCCTGTTAGCTGTTCCCAATTCCTCCTTGGGCACCCGTCTCGACCCACAAGCCATTCGGATTGGTGTTGCTCTTCACCTAGCCGCCCCCATCCTCACCGAACTTAGATGTATTTGCGGCAGGGCGACAGCTGATCAATTCGGACTTCATGGTCTCGTGTGTCACACAGAAGAAGGGAAGTATGCCAGACATGAGGAGGTCAATGACATAATAAAGAGAAGCCTCGCCACAGCCCGTTGCCCAGATCAACGGGAACCCCAAGTGCAGAGGTCTGATGGAAGTCTAAAGCGTCCTGATGGAGCCACTATGCTACCTTGGAAGGATGGAAAGCAGATTGCCTGGGACTACACCTGTGCCGCTACATTGGCAGACACTACTTGCCATACTCCGTAGTGGAAGGGGGTGGAGCTGCCAGCCACAGGGAGACCCAGAAGATCCGAAAATATGAAGACCTTCCCCCTTGCTATAACTTCATCCCAATAGGGTCGGAGACCCTTGGAGCATGGGCAAGTGTGCTCTAAAGTTCCTCAAAGAGCTGGGTGAAAAGCTCATCATAGAAACCAAGGACCACAGGGCGACCAGTTTCCTCTTTCAGAGACTTAGTGTTGCGATCCAGAGAGGAAATGCCTACAGCATTCTGGGCACGCGGCCCACCGCAGGGGAGCTGGACGAAGTATTCGAGAGGTAGCTCTGAGTTACCTATGTTGTTTAACTTTCTATTGTATTTTTGTGAATGTTTGATCCATTATGGAGCGTGTCTGAGTTCAGAATAACTGTATTATGGAGAGGAAATATTCTGGCCGAATGGAAATCTTAAGAGGTGAAACAGACTGAGCAATTATGAACCATTTTGAAGAACTTCGGGTTTCGAAAATTGAAACTTGGAAATTGAAATGATTTTCATAGGTTTGCGATACACTGGATATCAAAAGGAGTATGAAAAAAAATACATTTAAACATATTGAACTTAAGACAGCGAGAGAGAGAATCACCACTGTAGGCCTACTGGCCCATGCTAGGCATGACTAACTCACACCCACTCGTGTACCTATCCAACGTCTTTCTTAAAGCTACCCAAAATTCCCGCTGCATCTACCCAACTTGAGTTCTTTTCACTCATCCACAACTACTGCCAAACCAGTGCTTTCTAAAATCCTTTCTAAATCTAAACTTGTCTACCTTTAATCGGCTGTTCAGAGTCTTGTCCTGGTTGCGTATTTTCATCACGTTATTAATATCCCCTTTCTTTATTCCGGTTTTCCATATGTACGCTTTAGTCATAACTCCCCTAAATTCTGTGCCTTCCCAGAGAAACCAAAACCTCGCTAATAGTTTTTTTTTTTTTTTTTTTTTTTTTTTTTTTTTGTCAGCTCCATAGTCTATGGGAAATCTGGAGTTGAATACTTCTGAAGGCTGAGGCACCTAAAAACTACTTCATGGCCAGTTGACTGATCATGTCATCTATATTTCTCCATTCCTTCTGGCGTCAACGATGTTTCTTCCCCTTGTATTCGACTGAAGAAGACTGAAGGTGTCATCGGTAATGCAACAGGATCAGAAGCAGCAACAGTCACAAACAGGAACAGCAGCAATAATTACAACAGGAATAACAACAGCAGAAGTGATGTGCAGAAACAGCATCAGCAATAACAGTTACAAACAGAAACAGCAGCAACAACAGTTACAAATAGAAACAGCAGTAACATATACAAACAGCAACAGCGGCAACATATACAAACAGCAACAACAGCAATATATACAAACAGCAACAACAGCAACATATACAAACAGCAACAACAGCAACATATACAAACAGCAACAACAGCAACATATACAAACAGCAACAACAGCAACATATACAAACAGCAACAACAGCTACAAACAAATAACAGCAACGACAGTTACAAACAGCAACAACAGCTACAAACAAATAACAGCAACGACAGTTACAAACAGCAACAGCTACAAACAAATAACAGCAACGACAGTTAAACAGCAACAACAGTTACAAACAAATAACAGCAACGACAGTTACAAACAGCAACAACAGCAACAAACAAATAACAGCAACAACAGTTACAAACAGCAACAACAGCAACATATACAAACAGCAACAACAGCTACAAGCAAATAACAGCAACAACAGTTACAAACAGCAACAACAGCAACATATACAAACAGCAACATATACAAACAGCAACATATACAAACAGCAACAACAGCTACAAACAAACAGCAACAACAGTTACAAACAGCAACAACAGCAACATATACAAACAGCAACAACAGCAACATATGCAAACAGCAACAACAGCAACATATGCAAACAGCAACAACAGCTACAAGCAAATAACAGCAACAACAGTTACAAACAGCAACAACAGCAACATATACAAACAGCAACAACAGCAACATATACAAACAGCAACAACAGCAACATATACAAACAGCAACAACAGTTACAAACAAAGAGCAGCAACAACAGTTACAAACAGCAACAACAGCAACATATACAAACAGCAACAACAGCAACATATACAAACTAACAACAGTTACAAACAGCAACAACAACAGATACAAACAACAGCAACAACAGATACAAACAACAACAACAGATACAAACAACAACGACAGTTACAAACAGCAACAACAGCTACAAACAAATAACAGCAACGACATTTACAAACAGCAACAACAGCTACAAACAAATAACAGCAACGACAGTTACAAACAGCAACAACAGCTACAAATAACAGCAACAACAGTTACAAACAGCAACAACAGCAACATATACAAACAGCAACAACAGCTACAAATAACAGCAACAACAGCAACATATACAAACAGCAACAACAGCTACAAGCAAATAACAGCAACAACAGTTACAAACAGCAACAACAGCAACATATACAAACAGCAACTATACAAACAGCAGCAACAGCAACATATACAAACAGCAACATATACAAACAGCAACAACAGCTACAAACAAACAGCAACAACAGCAACATATGCAAACAGCAACAACAGCAACATATACAAACAGCAACAACAGTTACAAACAAAGAGCAGCAACAACAGTTACAAACAGCAACAACAGCAACATATACAAACAGCAACATATACAAACAGCAACAACAGCAACATATACAAACTAACAACAGTTACAAACAGCAACAACAACAGATACAAACAGCAACAACAACAGATACAAACAACAACAGATACAACAACAACAGATACAAACAACAACAACAGATACAAACAACAGCAACAACAGATACAAACAACAGCAACAACAGATACAAACAACAACAGATACAACAACAACAACAACAGATACAAACAACAACAGATACAAACAACAACAACAACAGATACAAACAACAACAACAACAGATACAAACAACAACAACAACAGATACAAACAACAGATACAAACAACAGCAACAACAGATACAAACAACAGCAACAACAGATACAAACAACAGCAACAACAACAGATACAAACAACAACAACAACAGATACAAACAACAGCAATAACAAACAATATCAGCAACAACAGTTAACAGGATGAGCAGCAGTGTCTCGAGACACAACGAACAAGTCACAAGTATTACCCTCAACACTTGCTCTCTGACCTAATCCTCCAGTGTGTAGTTTTTATTGTAGTTGTGTCATCCCTTGTTGTCCTTGGTTCAATTACACCAAACCGGGAATTATTATCATTAAATTTAGGGTAAATTCTAAACCCGTAAGGATCGAGAGTAATTAGATTCGAGCCCAGGAAGGGGAGCAGGTCCAATTCCTCGCATCAAGAGCCCCCTCACCAGCATCAAGGCATCTTCCCTGGAAAAACTGGGAGAAAGAGTGAATTATGACAGTTAAAAATAATAAGTAATTCATTACTTCTGGCAAGAAATTCAATAAAAAATGTGTAACATTTATCCTAGTAAAACCTAATTAATTATATCGACTCAAGATATTTTTTCTCGTATCCATAATTCTTTTTCCTTTAAAAAGATCTACCATACATTTTAAAGGTTTTCTGTATGAGGAATAATGTGGTGGAGAGAGGGAGAGAATAATATGTATAATAAACGAAATTAAAGATAATATAGGAAAAATAGGGAGATGTAGAAATCAGCATAAAGAAAAAAATTCTAATTCACTAAAGTTGCCCGAGATTTTTTTTTTTTTTTTTTTTAGATTTTTAAATAAGATAATACACTGGCTGTGTATACTGGCCTCTGTGGGAATACCTAAAGTGTATAATACATACGGCCATATTTATCACAACCACACACTGGACCGGTACACGCAACGTATTAAAGGGTAATATTAAGTAATAAGAGGGGAGCACAGACACAAAATCGCAAGTTTTGTGCATAGTGACGTTGACTGTCAGCCAGTCTCTTGGTGATCCAGTTTTATCCTCGACGACTGGCACCACAACATGTATGAAGCTGGCTGAAGAGAGTGTTTCGCTAGAAGGGGCGTCTGTCATCTGCTCGAGAGACTTGTGTTGATGTAGGAAGCATTTTAAATGTGTGCTCGCATTGACAAGCTGAGACTAACTGCAAGTGTTTGCTCAACAAGTGCTCACACCAACACTACAGATTTTAAACTTATTCAACCTCTTCTTTCCGTATTTTAATGTTAATGTTGCAGTTTTATAACTGTAGGGTCACCCTGCCTTGGTGGGAGACGGCCGATGTGTTAAAAATGAAAAAATGTAAACATTTATTACTTCCACAGCCGTTTCTCTCCAAGGCAAGGTGACGAGAGAATAAATTACATTCACCATCATTCATTCCATCGCTGCCTTGCCAGGAGTGTGTTTACGTCACATTTCAAAAGGTCTTCTGACTGTAGCATCTCCCACCCCTCCTTCAGTGCGCTCGCACTATTCACTATAAATAAGGTCTGGAATTATACAATCAAGGAACTGTTACAGAGCATTATTTTCCTCTATAATTAACTTCGACCCATGTTTCTTGCCTGACGACCCCTGCTGGGGGAGTTGTGCTTGCTTGACGACCCCTGCTGGGAGAACTGTGCTTGCTTAACGACCGCTGCTGGGATAAGCGCTGGGGAAGGAAGGAGGGCTGAACTTGCTCTGGGAAATGGTATCTCCGACGTCCTCCACAGCAGCAAATCTGCCTGATCAGGCCCTGATCCACCGTGAGGCCTGGTCACAGACCGGGCCGTGGGAGCGTTGACCCCCGAAACTCTCTCCAGGTACACCACACTCCTCTAGCGGATATACAACAATCAGTCTCACTCTTTGCAGTAATATTAGCTTGACTGGGTGTGAGTTAGACCTGCCTAGTATGGGCCTGTATGCTTGCAATAGTTCTCATTTCTTATGCTCTTTTTGGAGCATTTCTAAAAATTCAGTAATTTTGAGTAGCTTTATAAGAGCTGAATGTTTTATCATATTAATTAGATCCTCTGAATTCCATACAACTTTGAAAAGAGTATTTGGGAAATTATTTTATCTAGGAGGGGGTATTTTGAAAAATATATTATCCGGGAAATGATATTTTGAAAAATATATTATCCGGGAATTGTTATTTTGAAAAATATATTATCCGGGAAACGGTATTTTGAAAAATATATTATCCGGGAAACGGTATTTTGAAAAATATATTATCCGGGAAACGGTATTTGGGTAAACTTTGTGTACCCGGGGTGGGACAAGGCGGAATAATCCTCTTTGCGGACTCTTCTATTATCAGCGTCTTAAGCCGCCCATACAATCATCAATTCCCTTCCACTTTCTCTTCAGTTGATACTTGCCTTAGCGAGGCACAATGGAGGCAGCCAGGCGTGACCACCACCGTTATCCACAAAAGTTCTACTTAACATTGACATGTTTTTTTGTGGTTTTCAAGACTTTTTTTTAGTAAATTTGGAAAGTTTCGTTATGATGGATGGCTAAGAACCGAATGATTTGGGTTCGATCACGGAGCAAGTGGATGTCCCGTAGCTCGATTGCTAGCGCACTCAACTCTCACACTGAGGTCCGGGGATCGAATCCCCGTTACGGCTGGAAAACATACGACGTGTTTCCATAACACACCTGCTGTCTCCTCACCCATCAGTAAAATAGGTACCTGGGTGTTAGTAGACTGGTGTGGGTCGCATCCTGGGGACAAAACTGACCTAATTTGCCCGAAATGCTCAGCATAACAAGCGACTTTCTATGTAGTAGTATGTCAGTGATGTCAGCTAGGACTGTATACCTTGTACATGTACTTGTACAAATAATTATTATACGTGTTGTCTCCACCTAGCATTGCAGAGGTGCCTGGGTGTTGTCAAAATTGCTGTAGGGTCGCATCCTGGGGAAGAGAACTAATGGAAATAAGCCACACTGTCTGGCTTACTTCATTCTGGGTTAGTGTTCCTCGGGGGTAATCTGGGATAAATTCTCCTTCAGTGTGGTATGTTGCTTCTGACCTGGACAACATTCCTGCCCGCCCTCCCAGGCCTGCCCTCCCAGGCCCTCCCGGCCCGCCTCCCCGGCCAGCCCTCCCAGGCCTGCCCTCCCAGGCCAGCCCTCCCAGGCCTGCCCTCCCAGGCCCGCCCTCCCAGGCCAGCCCTCCCAGGCCAGCCCTCCCAGGCCAGCCCTCCAGGCCAGCTCTCCAGGCCGTCCCAGGGCCCTCCAGGCCAGCTCCTCCCAGGGCCAGGCCAGCCCTCCCAGGCCAGCCCTTCCAGGCCTGCCCTCCCAGCGCCAGGCCCTCCCAGGCCAGCCCTCCCAGGCCAACCCTCCCAGGCCCCCGCCCTCCCAGGCCCGCCCTCCCAGGCCAGCCCTCCCAGGCCTGCCCTCCCAGGCCTGCCCTCCCAGGCCTGCCCTCCCAGGCCAGCCCTCCCAGGCCCGCCCTCCCAGGCCTGCCCTCCCAGGCCTGCCCTCCCAGGCCTGCCCTCCCAGGCCTGCCCTCCCAGGCCAGCCCTCCCAGGCCAGCCCTTCCAGGCCAGCTCTCCCAGGCCAGGCCAGCCCTCCCAGGCCAGCCCTCCCAGGCCAGCCCTCCCAGGCCAGCCCTCCCAGGCCCGCCCTCCCAGGCCAGCCCTCCCAGGCCCGCCCTCCCAGGCCTGCCCTCCAGGCCAGCCCTCCCAGGCCAGCCCTCCCAGGCCAGCCCTCCCAGGCGCCCTCCCAGGCCTGCCCTCCCAGGCCAGCCCTCCAGGCCAGCCCTCCCAGGCCAGCCCTCCCAGGCCAGCCCTCCCAGGCCAGCCCTCCCGTTTAATTAATTTACAAAGCCCTACACAAGTATAATAATAATATTACTAAACATAATATTATCAACATAATAATAATCTTTGTTTCTACCAGTAATGAGACAACTTTATCACCAGGACCACTAGCTGACATCACTGACATCATCCATGTTACTGTCCCTGCCTAAGCGAACCATTTGGCACTCTATAGATTAATTGTGTCGCAGATGAGCCCACCAGCGGCTAAACCCCAGGTACCACTTACGCTAGGTGAATAGGTGCACCAGGTTGCCTTAAGGAAACATCACCCCAATGTTCCACCCGTTCCGGGATCGAACCACAGCCTCAGAGTAGGAGCTGAGTGCACTACGAGCGCTTTAAACATCTTGCATTTCAATGTTATCACAGTCACCTGTCATCAATAACTTGCTGCTGTGTCACTGTTCACCTACCACCTACCAACCAGCAAACCCAACCATCCTCCAGCAGACCCGGCGTTGCTCCGCCTCCAAGGCCCCCACCAGGCCCCCCCAGAAACCCTCCCAGGTCTGCCAGACCTCCCGGGCCCACCCAAGCCCCCCAGGCCTCCCCAGCCCCAGCCCCCAACCCCCCAGGCCAGCCTCCCTCAGGCAGTCCTGCCGGCAGGCCCCTCCCCAGTCCCCCCCCCAGGCCCCTCCCAGGCCCCCTCCCCCGGTCCCCCTCCCAGGTCCCCCCCCCAGTCCCTCCCGCGACACCTCCAGGCCCCATACAAAATAAGGAAATCCACCAACCCTCCCAGGGCCACCCCAGGCAAATTTTACCCGGAACGAAATTCAGAAACTAGCGGGCAAGGGGCCTCCCAAAAATCCCCCCACAACTACCCAGCGCCCGGCCAGGACCCCAGGCAGCCCCCAGGCCGTCCTCGGCTGCCTCCCAGGCCTCCCCAAAAGGCTTTAGCCGCTCCCGGCCGGGCCCGGCGGCTTCTGGACCCCCCTTCCATACCCTCCCCGGCCGCCCGTCACGGACCCCCTCCAACCCCGGCCGAGCCGCGGGTATTAAACCCCAAAAACCAAAAAATAAATGGAAATTAAAATTAAAAATTGTAAAATATAAATAAAATTAAAACTGATTTCTCCGTAAATACCAACAAGACCCGGGGACAGCTGCTCGTCATGCTGGTACCACACTACCAACATAAACCCTGGCGAGGGCCGCTGAGCGTCATGCTGGTACCACACTACCAACATAAACCCTGGCGAGTGCCACCAGGCATAATATTAACACTAGTGCGTGTCCAGGCACTCGCTTATAGGTGATTGCAGGGGCCGAGTCACTGCTCCTGGTCCCGCGTCTTCGCTGGTCGCTACACATACTCATCATCTCCATCTGGTTATTCCTGCCTTATTATGGTGGTGATCATGGGGAGCGCTAAACCCGTCGGGATTATATAGTCCCTGTGGGGGGGGGGTTTAGAAGGTATTCAGGCTCAATTCAGGGAACTGGAGTACAGATCCAATTCCCTAGATCAAGAGCCCCTCACCAGCGTCAAGGAACCTCCCATGAGGGGGCTCCTGTCTTCTTGTACAATCCCGTCCTATCTTTCTTACCTACAACTTCTTACTCCTACTTTCTGCCACTTCCTCCTCCTATCTTCCGCTTCCTACCTTCATCTTCTCACTTCTTCCTACCTCCTCCTCCTCGTCCTCATAGCCTACAGTTACCAGCAGACCCCTGGCTCCCTTCAAGAGTGTACTGGATAGTTTCTTAAAAGTCAATACCCGATCAGCCAGGCTGTGGTTCGTACATTGGGCATAATAACAATATTTTTATTTCTACAAGTACATGTACAAGGTATACAGACCATAGCTGACATCAGTGATATACTACTATATAGAAAGCCACTTGTTATGCTCAGCATTTCGGGCAAATTAGGTCAGTTGTGTCCCAGGATGCGACCCACACCAGTCGACTAACACCCAGGTATCCATTTTACTGATGGGGAACATAGACAACCAGTGCAAAGAAACATGTGCGCCAGCAGTAACAGTCAGGTTGATCAGGCTCCGATCCACCCTGAGGCCTGGTCAAGAACTCGGCCGCGGAGGCGACGACACCTGG
>NC_069459.1:10436914-10451914 GCF_026875155.1 Cherax quadricarinatus | reverse complement strand
ACAAATTATCACACATAGCAGCATATGTGTAAATTACCTAGGATAACCCCCAAAAATCTAAGTGACTTGTTTCCATTGGGGTCCTTGTCCGGTGTTAATATGATTAACCAATTCAGAACTAATTAAAACATTCTCAGTAAATCCTTTTCAATGGATCAAGGTCATCACGTCACAAGACAAACACCAGGTGTCTTCAGCACAGCCTGGGCTGCTGCTGCTGCTGCTGTTGCTGTTGCTAATTTTACCTTGGCTATGCTACAACTTATTTACATCTTCCTCTGTGGCTGTCAGCTACATGCTGACTAGGATTGTGTGTCAACAGTTATTCAAGATAGCCCTCACCATTGTTGGCTGGTTGGCTGTGGTTGTTACTGTTATTGTTGCTGGGTGGTGGTGGTAGTAGTAGACAGTGGTAGCAGTGGTGGTGGGCGGTGAAAATGGTGGTGATGGTGGTTTGGCGGATGCTACAAAGACCTCAGGCATCGTTCAAGATGAGAACACAACCTCAGGCACACAGGCCACTCACCAGGAGAGCAACGCATGTATCCGAGTACAACACTGCACAGGAAGCCTCCCACGATGAGGGGGGAGGGTGAACCAGCAAGACTGGACCTCGTGTTCACCCTGAGTAGCTCGGACATTGAGGACACCACATATGAAAGTCTCCTTGGAGCTAGTGATCACGTGGTTCTGAGCTTTGAATACATAGTAGAGTTACAGATGGGGGGGAGGGTAGCAGGAGTAGGATGGGGAAAACCAAACTATAAAAGAGGGGATTGCACAGGTATGAGGAACTTCCTGCAGGAGGTTCAGTGGGAAAGAATTGGTAGAAAAGTCAGTAAACGAAAGGATAAACTACGTAATAAAAAAAAATGCAAGGAGGCAGAGGAAAGGTTTATTCCCAAGGGCAACAGAAATAATGGGAAGACCAGAACGAGCCTTTAGTTTACCCGAACGTGTAGGGAGGCAAAAACTAAGGGCACTAGAGAATGGAAAAAGTACAGAAGACAAAGGACCCAGGAAAATAGACATATTAGTCAAAGAGCCAGAAACGAGTATGCACAGATAAGGTGGGAGGCCCAGCGACTGTACGTAAACAATATAGCACCGAAAGTCAAATCTGACCCAAAGCTATTGTATAGCCACATCAGGAGGAAGACAACAGTCAAGGACCAGGTAATCAGGCTGAGGAAAGAAGATGGGGAGTTCACAAGAAATGACCAAGAAGTGTGTGAGGAGCTCAACACGAGATTTAAGGAAGTATTTACAGCAGAGACAGGATTCTAGGAAGACAGAACAGAGGACACCAATAAGGGATATACCAACAAGTGTTGGATGAAATGCACACAACCAAGGAGGAAATGAAGAAGCTGATAAGTGACCTTGATACCTCAAAGGCAGTGGGACCGGACATCTCTCCATGGGTCCTTAGAGAGGGAGCTGAGATGCTGTGTGTGCCACTAACAATTTTCAACACATCTATTGAAACTGGGCAACTACCCAAGGTATGGAAGAAGGCAAATGTAGTCCCTATTTTTAAGAAAGGAGACAGAAACGAGGCCAGTGTCAGTGACGTGTATAGTATGCAAAGTCATGGAGAAGATTATCAGGAGGAGAGTGGTAGAGCACCTAGAGCAGAAAGTTTATAAACAACAACCAGCATGGATTCATGGAAGGTAAATCCTGTGTCACAAGCCTACTGGAGATTTATGACAAGGCAACAGAAGTAAGACGAGAGAGAGGGGTGGGTAGATTACATTTTCTTGGAGTGCAAGAAGGTCTTCAACACAGTTCCTCACAAGAGATTAGTGCAAAAGCTAGAGGATCGGGCACGTATAACAGGAAGGGGTTCCATAGGGGTCAGTCCTTGGACCAGTGCTATTTTTGATATACGTGAATTAACTTCACATTTGTTCGCAGATGATGTGAAGTTAATGAGGAGAATTACAACAGATGAGGATCAGGCAGGACTACAAAGAAACCTGGACAGGCTGGACGCGTGGTCCAGCAACTGGTTCCTCGAATTTAACCCCGCCAAATGCAAAGTCATGAAGATCAGGGAAGGGCAAAGAAGACTGCAGACAGAGTATAGGCTAGGTGGCCAAAGACTGCAAACCCCACTCAAGGAAAGAGATCTTGGGATGAGTATAATACCGAGCACATCTCCTGAAGCACACATCAACCAGATAAATCCTGCAGCATATGGGTGCCAGGCAAACCTGAGAACAGCGCTCCGATTCCTCAGTAAGGAATCGTTCAAGATTCTGTACACCGTGTACGTCAAGCCCTTACTAGAGTATGCAGCACCAGTATGGAACCTACACCTGTTCAAGCACGTCAAGAAATTAGAGAAAGTGCAAAGGTTTGCAACAAGGTTAGTTCCAGAGCTAAGGGGAATATACGAAGAAAGGTTAAGGGAAATCGGCCTGGCGACACTGGAGGACAGAAGGGCTACGGGAGACATGATAACGACATACAAAATGCTAAGAATAGATAAGGTGGACAGAGACAGGATGTTCCAGAGATGGGACACAGAAACAAGGAGTCACAACTGGAATTTGAAGACTCAGGTCAAAGAGATGTTAGGAAGTATTTCTTTAGTCATAAAATTGTCACGAAGTGGAATAATCTGGCAAGTGATGTAGTGGAGGCAGGAACCATACAGAGTTTTAAGACGAGGTATGATGAAGCTCATGGAGCAGGGAGAGAAAGGACCTAGTAGCGATCAGTGAAGAGGCGGGGCCAGGAGCCATGTATCGATCCCTACAACCACAAATCGGCGAGTACGATGAGCAAAAGATTCTCTCTCTCTCTCTCTCTCTCTCTTCTCACTACAAACCCCACAGGTTATGCTGGGTTGCCAGGTTTATGGTGAACCTAGATAGTTCAGGCCCAGTTCCTCACGAAAAAGATCCAGAGAAATTTCCCGAGACTCAACATTAAAGTTCTCAACGGAGAAAGTATGGATTTCACCCATATAGAGATGGATCCCTAGGTTATGAGCAGGATTTAGTAAGCACAGCAGAGAAGAACTGGTCGAGGGCAAGAACTGGTAGCCACAGTCTAGCTTGGAACATCATGAAGTTACATGCAGGCCCTCCTAAGGTACTGTAGACGAGCACTTCAAGAATGGAGCACCCACAGAGTATTTATTTTAAATAGTATTCTCACTTCAGTCTCCAATGAAAGATCATACCCAAAAATGCCACCTGCTATTCATTAAGACCACATCAAGGAACAACATTGGAAACAGTCTAACCCAGGATCAGGTAGTGTGTAGCTGCAGACTTTAGAGTGAAAAATCTGTTGTTTTTAGCAGAAGCTCACTCCATGTTGTCCACTTCCACCTGAAGCCGACGGCAGGGCACCATAAGAGCAGTACAAGGCAACATTCCAAAGCATATTTGGGTTATGTATACCATATTCTTAGCAAACAAAACCACTTTTTTATAATGGACAAACTGGAAATGTCATGTGTGGGGTTCGAAACGTGGATTGGGCAAGAACACTCATGTAGGCTGGCTAGTACGTATAATTATAACGGAAAATATGGGAAGCACAGACCCGCCCTGCCTCTCTGCTCTCTATCTTAAAACTGACTCACGAATGATGCCTAGGGGGTGAGTGGCGTTCAAAAACATGCTATAGTCACCAGAAACATGAACAACAGTCAGTGTCATAGTTCCTTGTCATAAAATCAGTTTGTCTTGGGAATTTAATGTATTCTGCATTCTCCCGGGTGCATGTTGCATTGCAGTTCATTCAGTTTCTAGCATGGGCCAGTAGGCCTCCTGGAATGTTCCTGTGTTCACAGTGTGAGCCAGTAAGCTTACCTCAGTCCATCTTTTTATAAGTTTAAACATGGAAGAATTGTCTCAACAAGGAACCCATAAAATATACTTTCCTTGATTTTTCTTTCTAGTTATATAAAGTCACTCATTTAAACTCTTGAAATCAGAGTGACAAAACTGCACATCAGTTCTGGAGGGCAGACAAACTGCAAGACGCTGATACAATGTTACACAGCAGTATATTGATCCTCTACTGCTGCTTCCAGGTCTCAGGAATTCATTGTAGCAGATATGTTTACAAGGTAAAACAAAAGACAAGCTTTCCAGTATTGTGAACGAGGAAGACAAAGCATGAGTCTTGCTAGTCAGCACACCACGCTGATCCAAGGTCCGCAGGCGGAACAGGAAATACTAATATACTCTTATTCTCTCATACTCATTCTGGCACGCAGGGAGGGAGGACGCAAGCGTCTATTAACAAGTGCCTTTGACAACTGTTAACTAACACAGGGTGATAAGGGTGTAAGGGAGGGTAATATTTGAATGGGAGATATGGGTGTGAGATGAGCGTAAGATGAATAGAAAAAAGTGATAACTGTTGAAAGGGAAGAACAGTACATACATATATATATATATATATTATATATATATATATATATATATATATATATATATATATAATAAATATATATATATATATATTATATATATATATTAATATATATATATATATATTTATTTTAGAGCACAGCACTGAAGCTTCTTATATATTCTCGTGTTGCCTGGATAATTTTCAGTATAGCAGCCACATCCCTCGTCCCTTGATGCGATTGCTAGATGCGTAGGGGGGAGGGGTGTTAAGGACGTAAGGTAATCCTAGTTAAGCTTAAACCAGTGGTTCCCAAACTTTTTCAGCTTGTTACCCAATTTAACATGCCACATAAAGCATGTTACCCCTTTCACAAAATGTTATTATTGATATATATGGCTAAACGTGAACGTATACAGCCTCGCATAACCATTGAAAACGTAAGAACCACACATACATTATATATAAAATTAATAATAGCTACAAATTCACAGTAACAGTGGGTAAATACTAACTATATACTGCACAGGGCAGTACACATACATACCAGCTTATGTCTACCTCGGCTGATGCTCACAGATAAACTGACAGTGTGAAATAGAGGCAGCCTCAGGAAGTGAGTGACGCGTACTGGACAGGTCGATCTGGGCTACTGAGTGACTTTTGTCCTGAAGAATACTTGTCAAAATACTTTTGGGTTTCCACACACTTAGCTATATATTTCTTTTCTAATACTGTATATTAGTTTTTGATGTTTATTGTTATTTGGTTTAACTTAATTACTTACTTATAATAGGTTTACTTTACAGCTTTATATACTAAGACAAAGTTAACAATAATCCTCATACCGGGTACCGCATTTTCTTCTTGATTTTCAGAATTCATAACTTTTTTTCTGTCACCCCTCAATTACCCCCCAAAAATGGTTAAATTACCCCCAGGGGGTAATTTACCCCCAGTTTGGGAACCACTGGCTTAAACGCTTCCCTGGCCCCGGGGTTCGACCCCCGGGGTACGACCCCATGGTTCAACCCCATGGTTCAACCCCATGGTTCAACCCCATGGTTCAACCCCATGGTTCAACCCCGGGGTTCAACCCCAGGGTTCAACCCCGTGAGCTGAACCCTCTTTCCACTAAGCTACTTGCCCCCTCCCCTCATTTTTTTTAAATTACTTAAATACGAGTAATATTGAGCAATAAATAAACAGCAGTGTCCTGCTGCCCTTCTCTATATAAAAGTTACTTTGTGGAATCAAATGTTCGCTGTGTCAACAGTCTACTAGCTGCGTGGTTCAAACGGGGGTCACACACACATGAGCTACTAAGTCTCTGCGAAAAACACACCTTAAGCCAGCAGATAGTGGAGCCAACAAGACTAGAAAACACACTTGACCTTATCTTCACAAATAATGAGGACCTGATAAGAGACATAAGAATATCAAAAACAACTAATTCCGATCACAATCTAATCGAAGTCCAGACGTACATGCATAGGGGTCCTGAACAGCAGAATGCATGTACCTGTGAAGGTGTCTTCACAAAATACAATTTCAACAACAAGAACATCAACGGGGACCAGGTAAACCATGTCCCTAAACGAAACAGTTGGGAAGATGTCTTAAATGACATGGATCCAAACCAGTGCCTTGAAAGGATCAACTTCCTGGTAGCCGAAGCATTTTTCTAGGCATATTCCCCTAAGAAAGAAGAAGGAAGGAGTAAACTGGAGAGAAAAAGACGCTCCCCTACAGAAGACGAACGAAGAGTTACTGAGCTCCTCAGGAGTGCTAGAATATCTGATACACGAAAGGAAGGCGCTGACCAGGGAAGTGGAAACTATCGAATTAAGCTAAATGACTCTTAAACGGGAACCAGTAGAGGCAGGAGGAGCTTAAAGCTATTAGTGAAATTGAAAGAAATTAAAAATATTTCTTTTCATATCCCAAAAAAACAAGGCAAATACCACATTTTTGTATCGGGCCTTACTCAGACAGGATGGGACTTAGACGACAACAAGGAAATGAGTGAAATATTGAAATCCCGTACGACTCTGTGTTTAGTGAACCACAAAATCGGTCTGAGTATCGACGACCCAAATGATTTCTTCATGAATGAGCCTCAAACTCCATAAATGTATGCCAGATTTCCGACATTACCCTAACTCCGATAGATTTCGAAAAAGCCATTGACAACATGCCTATGCACTCACCCCCGGGCCCCGGGGACTCGTGGAACTCTTTTTTCATTAAGAACTGCAAGAAACCCCTCCCCGCGTGCCCTAAGTACACTATGGAGGAGGAGCTTGGACATGGGTGAAATTCCACAGTCCTTAAAACAACGGATATAGCCCTGCTCCATAAAGGTGGCAGCAAAGCATTAGCTAAACCTATAGACCAATAGCTCTGACGTCCCACATCATAAAAATCTTTGAAAGAGTGCTAAGAAGCAAAATTGCAAATCACCTGGATTCCCAAAATCTGCACAATCCGGGCAACATGGGTTCAGGGCAGGTCGCTCCTGCCTCTCCAATACTGGATCACTATGACATGGCCTTGGATGCACTGGAAGAAAATCAGAATGCAGATGTAATATACACAGACTTTGCAAAAGCATTTGACAAATGCGATCATGGCGTAATAGCCCATAAAATACGTGCTAAAGGGAAAAACTGGGGAAAGTGGGGAGATGGATCTTCAACTTCCTAACAAAACGAACACAAAGAGTAGTGGTCAACAGAGTTTAAATCGGAGCTGCAATATGAAGAGCTCTGTTCCACAAGGCACAGTACTCGCCCCCATTTTATTCCTTATCCTCATATCAGACATAAACAGAGATATAACACCCCAGCACCGTATCATCCTTTGCGGGTGATACTAGGATCTGCATGAGGCGTCATCTGCTGGGACGCGGTTAACCTCCCAAAAAGATATAAACAAAGTTTTCCAGTGGCAACGGTAAACAATATGATGTTCAATGAGGACAAATTCCAACTACTCCGTTATGGAAAAATGGGGGGATAATAACTAGAACAGAGTATAAATACTGACTCCGGCCATACAATAGAGCGGAAAAAAAAATGTAAGGGGCCTGGGGAGTAGTAATGTCTGAGGATCTTCACTTTCAAGGATCACAACAGTGCCACGATCGCACGTGCAAAGAAAATGATAGGATGGATAATGAGAACTTTCAAAACGAAAAGATGGCAAAGCCCATGATGATCCTTTTCAAATCACTTGTTTTCTCTAGGCTGGAATACTGCTGTACATTAACATCTCCATATAAAGCAGGTGAAATCGCAGATCTAGAGAGTGTACAGACATCCTTTACTGCACGTATAAGTTCTGTCAAGCACCTTAACTACTGGGAACGCTTGGAAGCACTTGACTTGTACTCGTTGGAACGCAGGAGGGAGAGATATATCATAATCTACACTTGGAAAATCTTGGAAGGAATGGTCCCAAATCTGCACACAGAAATCACTCCCTACGAAAGTATAAGACTGGGCAGGCGATGCAAAATGCCGCCAATAAAAAGTAGGGGCGCCATTGGTACACTAAGAGAAAACACCATAAGTGTCCGGGGCCCAAAACTGTTCAACAGCCTCCCATCAAGCATTAGGGGAATTGCCAATAAACCCCTGGCTGCCTTCAAGAGAGAGCTGGACAGATACCTAAAGTCGGTGCCGGATCAGCCGGGCTGTGGCTCGTACGTCGGACTGCGTGCGGCCAGCAGTAACAGCCTAGTTGATCAGGCCCTGATCCATCGGGAGGCCTGGTCATGGACCGGGCCGCGGGGGCGTTGATCCCCGGAATAACCTCCAGGTAACCTCCAGGTAACGTGACTTAAGGCTTGGCCAGGGAGCCTTCCTGTAAATATTGC
The DNA here is from genome assembly GCF_026875155.1 of Cherax quadricarinatus. NCBI lineage: Eukaryota > Metazoa > Arthropoda > Malacostraca > Decapoda > Parastacidae > Cherax > Cherax quadricarinatus. The sequence goes on along the minus strand of NC_069459.1, from coordinate 10,443,654 downwards.
TAGGACATATATACTACACAAGAAATAAATTGTTGACATGCATCTCTTTCAAATTCCAATACAGATGGATTTCTTTAAATCGTGATATCTGTCAAGGTGAGCTGGGAGACCTTTGTATGGCAAGGATACCTGGAGTATACCTGGAGGGTGTTCCAGGGGTCAACGCTCCCGCGACCCGGTCCATGACCAGGATGTCTTCACGTGTTCCACTAAGGGTTCACTACTCAGGCATCTGTAAAGGTTTAATTCCAAAAGAGCCGGAGTTGCTACCACTTACGAATTACCATCTGTCAGTACGGTCTATCACTCACACGTAAAGTATAATTTATATTTGTTGATAAGAAAGACAAAAAGCTGTGAAATAAAAACATACAGGTTCATTTCGTTGATGCATCAATTTTTTTATAACAAAATTTAATGCATCAATTGTGTTCTGCTGATCCTGTATATTCCATCATACAGGATGTGTTTCATACAGTGTTGAAATATGTCAGCTGGAGATGGGAGACTTCGGTAGGCCAGTGGGTATATCGTCACTTATTCTATTAAATGCTCAGCAACTGTGGCAGCTTTAAAGGTTACGTTGCAGCAGAGTTGGGGTTACATTTACCTTGAGTTCCCAGAGTGTTTCTACTCCCGGAGCCCAGCCGGGAGCCAGGTTTGTGAATTACTCTCTTAGGATGCCCTATCCCATACAAAGGAGAAGCGAAATTTTAAGATATTCCCATCCCAGAGAGGGAGGGAAGAGGCAGCAAGTGAGATGTTGGGGGTGGGGAGGCAACTATTGAGATGAGGGGGGTGAGCTTCAGTGAGGAGCGCAGACCACGCCACTACAGGCGCCTCACTGGCTTCTGACGGTCAATGCACCCGTGGGTATAAACACAACACGCTGCAATGCCACATTTGTGTTGTGATACCTTCAGGCTAGACCACTCACATATACACGTCTTCCACACCTCACTAGCCGCTACCTCAAGCACCTTAACTGCCATCACCTATGGCAGGAAGTGTATACCAGCGCCTTGCTTCACCAGCAGAAGGACATCCGTATGACCTTCAGAGGCGTGGCATCAAGTATTCATGGAGGGGACGCGGGAGGTTGCTAAGGATATCCCACCAGTCCCTCCCACCAACAAATTAAGTGCCTATTTGAAGCTCGTTGCTGCACGGTCGCTTCGTCCAGCACACCCGCGACCAAGTTGTTCTGGTTTAAAAATATATTCAAGGATCATAACTTGTTGGAGAGTTTTTTCTATTGCTCATGTTTTTGTTTGGCAGTACCTCTTGTGATAGCTACATCTGCTTGGTACCAAGGGTCTTCTGGTACCTCACAGATTCTTACTGCTACAGGAATAGTGTGATACCTAGTAAGTTTATTTAGGTACAGGTACAGAACAAGCCACATGGGGATGAAAATCTTTAGTGTGTCGTCAGGAGCTGCTCGTGCTGCAAGACAGCAACAGATAGGAGGGGAAATTCTTTGAGGCAAGACAGAACGTATCAGATCTAGAGCTAAAAGATTTCCATCCTCATGTGGCTTGTATAAGACTGACGAAGCCACTGTGTGGTGAAACGTTTCTTCAATAAAGATTCCTATGTGTTGTGTGTGTCTCAATTCTTCAAGCTGTCGGTTTTCAATGCCATTTATCATTCTTTTTTCTATATTGCATCCCTGTTGACGTCACTTATTACTAGAGATTATTATTACTAGCAATACCATTAAATACTACAATCTTCCTAATAATGGTAGAATTACCGACAAAATGTTAGGTAAATGTGACACTGTGGCAACGTTTCGCTCTCCAGGTAACTGCTTGACAAAGCTCCTGGAGAGCGAAAAGTTTTCACAATAAAATATCACATTAGTTGCATGTGTATATTTACCTAAAATAAAATCTTCCTTCGTCTCCCCCTACATGTACCCAGTGTACTTGCTGTTAAACATTTCCCGACAGGAGGAACACAGTGACTGTTGAACTTTCTCCTCCTTCAAGGTCTTCGTTAATATTTTCTGAACACCTGGACTGAATGGCATTAAATATTCAGTGTTAGTGTACGGTATCATGGGAACAGGTACATAATAGTGACAGCCCGAACATCCCCCTGTACCTCACATTTAAGTTTGAAGGTGACCGAAAGAGGCGTTATGAAGTTATTACATGAAAATCATAGTTATATGGAAACCAAAATCACATGGGGGATTTCTCAAGACGACGAACGAGCACTAATACTCATTTGTCGTTTTGAGAAATCCCCCCCCCCATGTGATTTTGAAAATCACTCTCTACGAAAGCAAAAGACTCAGCAGATGATGCAACATCTCCCCAATGAAAAACACGGGTGTCACTAGCACGTTAAGAGACAACACAAGTGTCAGAGGCCCAAGACTGTTCAACTGCCTCCCAGCATACATAAGGGGGATTACCAACATACCCCGGGCTGTCTTTAAGAAGCACTGGACAAGCACCTAAAGTGCTTGTCCAGTGGGCTTGACCAGCTAGGCTGTGGTTCGTATGTTGGATTGTGTGCAGCCAGCAGTAACATCCTGGTTGATCAGGCCCTGATCCACCATGAGGCCTGGTCACAGACCGGGCTGCGAGGGCGTTGATCCCCGGAACTCTCTCCAGGTAAATTAATTTTCACTAAACACTGAATAATAATTTTTCTAAGAAACAGAACAATAAATTTCATGGTACATATTTTTCCATGTTCTGTTTCTTAAACTACACAAAACTTCCAATATTTATTTAACTCTTGTCATAATATTTGTATGCTCTCCATTAAATAATTCTCTAGGTGCATTCAATAATTCTTAAGGTATTTTTTAACATGGTCTTATGTAGTATTAAGGCATATTTCCTTAAGACACCTGCTGTCCTTGTTCACCTAGCGGTAGACAGGTACCTAGGTGTTAGTCGACTAGTGTGGGTCGCATCCTGGGGACAATTGATCTAATTTGCTCTTAATGCTCTGCATGATGGATTGTAAAGGACCTGCCTAGTATGGGCCAACAGGCCTGCTGCAGTGTTCCTGCAGTGTGGGCGAAGAAACTGGGGTTAATACCGCAATTTTTTATATAATGGAATAGGCTACCCACTCTATAGTATATTTGTCAGCATAGTTGCTGATCCCTGTATCAGCAACTATGCTGACATATTAACTCATTTGTAATGTTGAACGTTTGACACAATAAGCTCTATCTGTGACTGTGAAGTTTACATATATAAAAAATGGTTATAACTAAGACAATAACTTTTAAAGGGGTGGGCAGGTAAGCCAGTGGAAGGACTGTCAGATGACCAAAAGCTCAAACGATGGGTCATCATATGACTAAAATCCGCGTCAGGAAACACTTGTCCTGTTTCCTGACTAACCTTACCTAGCCTAACCTATGAAGCTCACTGCATGGGCGAAACGCTGCCAATAACTTCCAAATAACGGCGTGCGTTTCTCCTTACAACCAGTGGAACAGATTATTACGTCACCAGTGTTCGTGTTTACGTCCTACGGAACACCAGACACCATTCACTATCATAAGAAAACGCTAATTACTGACAAGCCTTGATTGGTACAACGTTTCACCCTCACTGGAAGTGGGTGAAACGTTGCACCAATAAAGTTTTTCTGTCATAAAATTTAATGTCATAGTCTGTAGACATTTTACGTCTTCTGCAAATTTTCTACTCCATATATTAATTACAGTCGTTTTCCCCACCTTTTTTTTCCGTTCATATTTAATGTCTTTACGAACTAGCGACATTGTTTATGGGAAAGTTCTATTTCCATACATCGCTGAAATTCCTTGGATCAAATGCCCGTTACCCTCTTAAATGGCATTAATAATCCCTATTAGCTTCGTCGTTTTTCATATTTTCTTACCAACATTATATTCATGTCTGCAATCTTCCCTCCGCTTCATAAAGTGCAAGTCTTACCCGAGGATCTCAGGGCTCAACACAGGTGTGATCTGATACTGCCTATCACCTTCCTATCTCTCACCTGATAACCAGTAAGCCGAGAAAGGTTTATATCTCAGTGTGTATATACACAGGATTTACTGTAATCCTCATATTAGGGATTAAAATATTCTTGATTTGGTGATAAACAGGTTACATGTAACCTTAAAGATCCTCGTCTAGTCTCTATAGGTTTTTTTTTAAGGCCCAGTTAACCAGTCAACCAGCCAGTAAACTTGGTTCTTGTAGGCTGGATACGAGCCTCTTCTTGAAAAGTATTTTCTAACACTTTCACCTTTGTTCATTGAAAATAAGCCTTGAATAGGCCTATTTTGATACCGACAGGATATTTAATAAATGTCCTGAATTGGACCCGAGTGTTATTTAAATCCACACGAAAATCTTTATTGACTGGGTGGGTGAGCAGATATGCCTAAACAGAACTTTCATAAAAGGCACAATAATACATTCAGCGGATGATGGATTTGACAAGTGTCAGGTGTGGCCTGGGCACCTCTAAGCCCACACTTGACAACATCTGATAATTAACTTCTGGGCCTTGTGATGGAAATTCCCCCTCCCCCCTGTGTGACTAACAGTGCCATGTCAAGCCATAATTTCTTTTAACACTAATCTTTGAACATATAAGCAAAAATACTTGCGAATATGGACTTGGACGATAGTAGTGAAATGGTGGGATTAATTTTTGCACCGAAGCTGCTAGTTTACAGTGCACCCTATATCCATCCTGTGGATGGTAGCGCAGGAGCATATGGATACACAGACTTGAACTAGGCTTCAAAAGAGTTAACAGGCACACATCTGAATGCATATATACTATTTAGGTGTCGTAGATTGCAAACAAATTCATGACATTTGCTTAATATACCTGGTATATACAGAGAAAGATCGCAGTCAGCTGGATTCGAAGTCACGACAGGAAGACTGGCAAGGTTCCCCAGGTGATGCTCTAGTGAGGAGCGTCACTTGGGGAACCTTGCTAGTCTCCCTGTCGTGACTTCGAATCCTGCTGACTGCGGCCTTTCTCTGTATATACTCGCCTGTTTCTGCGTGGTGCAATGATACCTGGTATATTTTCATTAATAATATACCTGATCATACCACATAGGTTATTATGCAATCTACATTCTCAAAATGGACAAAGAACACAAAAACTGTTATGTAATTTCAAGAGCGTTCATGCCCAGCTGTTTATGTCAGTATTGTCAACATGGCTCCACATTATTGCCAACAACATGTGCAACACCAGAGATCTTTTCAATGTTCATTCGTTTTTGAGTTGGTAGCGAAGGCGTCTGAGCAAACTCATTCTGGACGTTTTTATAGGAAAGTGATAAACCCGCGTGGGGTCTCAGAGAGAGAGAGAGAAAGAGAGAAAGAGAAAAAGAGAAAGAAAGAAAGAGAGAGAGAAAGAGAAAGAGAAAGAGAGAAAGAGAGAAGAAGAGGAAGAGAAAGAGAGAGAGAGAGAGAAAGAGAAGAAGAGAGAGAAGAGAAAGAGAGAAGAGAGAGAGAGAAGAAGAAGAGAGAGAAAGAGAAAGAGAAAGAGAAGAGAGAAGAGAAAGAGAGAGAAAGAGAGAGAAAAGAGAAAGAGGAGAAAGAGAGAAGAAGAAGAGAAAGAGAGAGAAGAGAGAGAGAAAGAAGAGAGAAAGAGAGAGAAAGAAGAGAGAGAAGAAGAGAGAGAAAGAGAGAGAAAGAGAGAGAGAGAAGAGAGAGAAAGAGAGAGAGAAAGAGAGAGAAAGAGAGAGAAAGAGAGAGAAAGAGAGAGAGAGAGAAAGAGAGAAAAGAGAGAGAAGAGAAGAGAGAGAAGAGAGAGAGAGAAAGAGAGAGAAAGAGAGAGAAAGAGAGAGAAAGAGAGAGAGAGAGAGAAAGAGAGAGAAAGAGAGAGAGAGAGAGAAGAAGAAGAGAGAAAGAGAGAGAGAGAGAAAGAGAAAGAGAGAAAGAAAGAGAGAAAGAGAGAGAAAGAGAGAGAAAGAGAGAGAAAGAGAGAGAAAGAGAGAGAAAGAGAGAGAAAGAGAGAGAAAGAGAGAGAGAGAGAGAGAGAGAGAGAGAGAGAGAGAGAGAGAGAGAGAGAGAGAGAAAAGAGAGCGCCTGAGAAATGGAAGACAGTCCCATCCCGAGAAAGGAGAAGGTAGCTTCAATTTCTTAGATCACGGGACCTTCACCAGCATCAAGGTCACCCCCCCCACCCTCAGGGCTTCAGGTCATATCTCACTCGGGTGACTTACTTCCAGTGTAATGTTCAGGTTCAAACAGGTGAATCAGCCAAAGTGGGTGAATCAGCCAAAGTGGGTGAATCAGCCAAAGTGGGTGAATCAGCCAAAGTGGGTGAATCAGCCAAAGTGGGTGAATCAGCCAAAGTGGGTGAATCAGCCAAAGTGGGTGAATCAGCCAAAGTGGGTGAATCAGCCAAGTGGGTGAATCAGCCAAGTGGGTGAATCAGCCAAGTGGGTGAGCTACTGTAAGTTCTCGAAACTCGCGTAAGATTTTCTGACAAGAAGTAACAATAGTCTATTATGCAACTGTGTATCCAGGCAGTGACACGGCCTCACAAGAGGTGCTACACGGCCTCACAAGAGGTGCTACACGGCCTCACAAGAGGTGCTACACGGCCTCACAAGAGGTGCTACACGGCCTCACAAGAGGTGCTACACGGCCTCACAAGTGGTGCTACACGGCCTCACAAGTGGTGCTACACGGCCTCACAAGAGGTGCTACACGGCCTCAAGTGCTGCTACACGGCCTCACAAGAGGTACTACGCGCCT
>NC_069459.1:10427635-10436414 GCF_026875155.1 Cherax quadricarinatus | reverse complement strand
CTGGAGGTTCAGTACCCACCACTAGTGAGGTTTTAGTAGTTCCACCACTAGTGAGGTTCAGAGTTCCACCCCCTATGAGGTCAGTAGTTCCACCACTAGTGAGGTTCAGTAGTTCCACCACTAGTGAGGATCAGTAGTCCCAGCACTAGTGAGGTTCAGTAGTTCCACCACTAGTGAGGTTCAGTAGTTCCACCACTAGTGAGGTTCAGTAGTTCCACCACTAGTGAGGTTCAGTAGTTCCACCACTAGTGAGGTTCACTAGTTCCACCACTAGTGAGGTTCAGTAGTTCCACCACTAGTGAGGTTCATAGTCCACCCCTAGGAGGGTTAAGTAGTTCCCCCCACTAGTGAGGTTCAGTAGTTCCACCACTAGTGAGGTTCAGTAGTTTTCCAACCCCTATGAGGTTCATAGTTCCACCACTAGGAGTTCAGTAGTTCCACCACTAGTGAGGGTTTAGTAGTTCCACCACTAGTGAGGTTCATAGTTCCCACCCCTAGTGAGGGTTTATAGTTCCCCGCCCTAGGAGGTTCAGTAGTTCCACCACTAGTGGAGGTTCATAGTTCCACCCACAGGTGAGGTTCAAGTCCACCACTAGTGAAAGGTTTCACTAGTCCCACCCCTAGTGAGGTTCATAGTTTCCCCCACTAGTGAGGTTCATAGTTCCACCCCTAGTGGGGGTTTCCCAGTTTCCACCACTAGGGGTTCAGTAGTTCCAACCCCCTAGTGAGGTTCGTAGTTCCACACTAAGTTCAGTATTCCACCACTAGGAGTTCAGGTAGTTTCCCCCACTAGTGAGGTTCAAATAGTTCCACCACAATGAGTTCAGTAGTCCACACTAGTGAGGTTCAGTAGTCCACCACTAGTGAGGTTCAGTAGTTCCACCACTAGTGAGGTTCAGTAGTTCCACCACTAGTGAGGTTCAGTAGTTCCACCACTAGTGAGGTTCAGTAGTTCCACCACTAGTGAGGTTCATAGTTCCACACCACTAGTGAGGTTCATAGTTCCACCACTAGTGAGGTTCATAGTCCACCACAGTGAGGTTCTAGTTCCCACCACTAGTGAGGTTCAGTAGTTCCACTAGTGAGGTTCACTAGTTCCACCACTAGTGAGGTTCACTAGTTCCACCACTAGTGAGGTTCACTAGTTCCACCACTAGTGAGGTTCACTAGTTCCACCACTAGTGAGGTTTACTAGTTTTCCCCCACTATGAGGTTCACTAGTTCCACCACTAGTGAGGTTCATAGTTCCACCACAGGGGGTTCATATTCCACCCCCTGTGATTCAGTATTCCCCCAATCATAGTTCCAACCACTAGTGAGGTTTATAGTTCCCCACTAGGAGGGTTTACTAGTTCCACCACTAGTGAGGTTCACTAGTTCCACCACTAGTGAGGTTCACTAGTTCCACCACTATGAGGTTTTCACTATATTCAACCACTAGTGAGGTTCATAGTTCCAAACCCCTATTTAGTTCACTATTTTCCACCACTAGGAGGTTCACTTAGTTCCACCAAAGGAGGTTTTAAATTTTCCAACTAGTGGTTATTTTAAAAGGTTCCTAGTTCCCCCATGGGGGGGGTTTCACTTTCCCCCCTTTTCCCTAGCCCCCCACATAAAATTTCCCCCATATAATACATTCCACCCAACACATTTTCCACCCCCAAACACACCACACAAACACACCACCACAACCCCACCAAACCCCCAACCACCCCCACAACACACCCCCACAACACACCACAACACACCACCACAACACACCACCACAACACAGCCACCACAAAGGGGCACACCAAAACCAGTATTTCACAGTTAATATATTCAAGTCCCCTGGAGGTTTTATTCCAAAGGGGGGTTTAGCCCCCCTGGGGCAAGAATATACACACCCCCAAGGATTTCATGAAAAAGCAATTCCACCACAAGGGGGCCTTTCCCCCTGGGGGTTTATTAAAAAGGGGGTTACAAAACCACAGGGGGGAAGAAAAAGGAGGTTCCTTTTTTCCCCCAACTGCAGGTTCCAAGTTCCCCCCCAAGAGGATTAGCCCCCAAACAGGGGGTTCAGCCCCCAAAACATGAAGGCCCCCCTGCATGGTATTTACCACAGGAGTTAATTTTCCAACAATGGGGTTTTCACTTTTCCACCTGTGAGGACTTTTTTCCCCACAGTGGGTTTCGTAAAATAACCAAAAAAGGGCTTGTTTTTTGATATGTATGAAGGGGGGACCAAGAAGAAAAATTTAAAATTCCCCGGTAATTAAATTTAAAAAATTAAATATGGGAAAAACGATTTCCGACCGGGAAGTGGACACTTGGTTTTAAAACGGCTTCTTGAAATTTTTTAAACCCTTTTTGCCCAAATAAATTTTTTTAAACCAAAACAAAAAACCCAACAAACACACCAAAACCCAAACCCACCAAAAAAACAACAAACACCACACCCCCAAAACACAACCAAAACAACACACCCCAATCCCCCAAAACCTAAAACCAACCTTAAACGGAATTTTAAAAGCAGGGAAAAAACGAATGTACCGGCAAACAAAATATAAAAGAAAACCGGGGTTTGGAAAAACAAACCTGTCACGCCCGGGGTTAAAAAAATAAAAAAAGGCAAAGGGGGGAAAAAAAAGGGCTTTCGGAGCAAGGGGAACGCCCCAAAGGTTGAAAAAAAATAGCCACAAACGGGAAGGGTAAAGGGAAAGAAAATACCGACAACAAAAAACTGGTGGAATGGGGATAAGGGGCCCCGGGACAGGGGTCCCCAGGGGGGCCAAAAACAGGGGTAAAATTGAAGCTGAAAAAATAGACTCAAAATTTTTTTGAAATTGGACAGAGTTTCAATGGAAGGGCAATTCAAAAAGTGATGGGTGGAGGGCCCAGAACCCAATCATAAAGCAAAGGGAAAAATTAAAAAGGGCAAAGGAGCAAAAGGGAGGCCAAAAGAAAAAATCATGAAAAAGCGGGGGGCAAAAAGGACTGAAAAAAAATCCCAAAAACCGAAAGGCCCCAAAAACCGAAATGGGGCCGATACCAAAAATCCAACCAACATTTACACACCCAAACATTTCACCAAACCATTAAACACCAAAAATTAAAAACAAATTTTAAAACAACACCCAACCCAAAATTTCACAAAAATTAAAAACATACACACACATTAAAACAAAAACCACAAAAAAATCCAAAAAAACAACACCAAAACACAGAAAAAACACAAAAGCAAACTAACACAAACTTTTTTTCCCAAAATTCAAAAACCAAAATTATACCCAAAAACAAAACAATAAAAAAACTCAAACAAAAAAACCATACACAAAACCACATTCCCCCTAAACCACAAACTTTTCACACACCCCTTTTACACACACACATTACAACACACATTCACACCCCAACTTTTCACACACACACCACACCACACCATTAAACACACACACATTCCACAAAACCCTTAAACAAACACACCACAAACCCAACACACACCACACACAACACACACCAACCACACACACACACACCAATTCAAAAACCCCACTTTCAAAACACAACATTCACACACACATTCACACACCACATTCACACACACACATTCACACAACACATTCACACACACACTTTCACACACACACACAAACCACACACACACACACACAACACACAATCCTTACAAAATTTAAAACATTTTTTTAAACCAACAAAAAAAACATTAAACCAAATTCCCCAAAATAACAAATACAAAAACCAAATTACCAGAAAAAATTCGCAAACATTTACACACAAACACACAACAAAAACCACAAACACCCAAAAACCACAAAAACAAACCAACATTTTTAAAAAATAACAAACTTCAAACAAAAAAAACCCATTACCAAAATTCCCAACATTTTCACCCCCACACTTAACAAAAACACACAACAACACACACACACACAACACACAAATGTCACAGAAATAAAAATACACAACCAAAAAATTAAACTTAACACCAAACCAAAAAAAAACAAAAAATTTTTCCAAAACAAAAAAACCAACGAACAACCAACACACAACAAAACCACAAACACAAAAACCACAAAAAACGGGAACCCAACAATTTTTAAAAAAAAGGGGTAAAAAAGCCAAACAAAAGGGGAAAAACCGTCCCTTGGAACGGGCCACTGACCTCGCCCCTCCCCTTTTCTTTATCCAATCAAAACCCCAACCACCCCCACCCCAACCAAACCCCCCAAACCACACTCTTACCCAACCCTTCCCTTCCCACCCCACCCCCCTCTTAAAAACCCCCCACCCAACACCCCCCCCCCAAAAAACCCCCCCCCCTAATTATCCCCCCCCCTTTCCCCCCCTTTCCCTCCCCCTCCCTTCTCCCCCCTTTTCCTTCCTCAAACCATCCCCTTTTCCCTTTCCTTTTCCCTCTCTCTCCCCCTCTCTCCTATCCTCCTCCTCCCCTTCCCCTCTCTCCCTCTCTCTCCCCTCCCTCTCCCCCCTCTCTCTCCCCCCCCTTTCTCTCCCCTCTCCCCCCCCTCCCCCTTTCCTCCCTCCCTCCCCCCCCTCCTCCCCCCTCTCCTTTTCCCTCCCCCCTTTTCCCCCCCTTCTCCTCCCTCCTCTCCCCCTCCCCCTTTTCCCTCTCCCCCCCTCTCCTCCCTCTCTTCTCCCTCTCCCTCCCCTTTTTCCCCTCCTCTCCCCCTCTCCCTCTCTTCCCCTCCCCCCCTCTCTCCCCCTCTCCTCCCTCCCTCCCCTCCCCCTCCCTCTCTCTCCCTCTCTCTCCCTCCTCTCCCCCTTCCCCCCTCTCTCCCCCTCCCCCTCTCTCCCCCTCACCCCCCCCTCCCCCCCTTTTCCCCCCTCCCTCCCTCTCCCCCCCCCCTCCCTCCCCCCCCCCTCTCTCCCCTCTCTCTCCCTCTCTCCCCCCTCTCTCTCCCTCTCTCTCCCCTCTCTCTCCTCTCCTCCCTCTCTCCCCCTCCCTCCCCCCTTTCTCCCCTCTCTCCCTCCTCCCCCTCTCCTCCCTCCTCTCCCTCTCCCCCTCCCCTCTCTCCTCCCCTCCTCTTCTCCCTCCCTTTCTCCCTCCTCTCCCTCCTCTCCCCCCTCTCTCCTCTCCCCCCTCCCCCCCTCCCTCCCTCCCCCCCTTCTCCCTCCTCTTCCCTCTCTCTCCCTCTCCCCCTCCCTCCCCCCTCCCCCTCTCCTCTCCTCCCTCTCTCTCCCCTCTCTCCCTCTCCTCCCCCCCCTTTCCCCCCCTCCCCCCCCTTCCCCCTCCCCTCCCCCCCCCTCCCCCCCCCCCCTCTCCCTCCCTCCCCCCTCTCCCTCTCCCTCCCTCTCCCCCCTCTCTCCCTCTCTCCTCCCTCTCCCCTCCCTCTCTCTCCCTCCTCTCCCCCCTCTCCCCCCTCTCTCCCCCTCTCCCCTCCCCCCCTCCCCCTCTCCTCCCTCTCTCTCCTCTCTCTCCCTCTCTCTCCCTCTTCTCCCTCTCCCCTCTCTCTCCCCTCCCCCCTCTCCCCCCCTCTCTCTCCCTCTCTCTCCCTCTCCTCCCTCTCCCCTCCCTCCCCCCCTCTCATCTCTCTCCCTCTCCCCTCTCTCCTCTCTCTCCTCCTCTCTCTCCTCTCTCTCTCTCTCTCCCTCTCTCTCCCCCTCCCTCTTCTCTCCTCTCACCCTTGCTTCTTTTCCCCCATTTTCCCCCCAAAACTCTCCCCCTCCCCTACCCTTTCCCTCACTCTCTCTCCCCCTCTCTCACTCGCTCCCCCTCTCTCCCTCTCTCTCCCCTCTTGCTCCCTCTTCCCCATTTTCCCTTCTAACTCTCCCCCTCTCCTCCCCTTCCCCCTTCACCCCTCTCCCCCTCCTCTCTCCCTCATCTCTCCCCTTTTTTTTCCTTCCTCTCTCTTCTCCATCTCTTCCTTTTTTTTCCCTTCCACCCCCCTCCCCCCCCCATCCTTCCCTCCCTCTTTTTCCCCTCCACACTCTCTCTCCCCCTTTCCCTTCTCACTTTTCCCCCCTCTCTCTCTCCTTCACCTTTCTCTCTCTAAAAAAAAAAAAAAAAAAAAATGGGGGGGACTCGCGGGAACCAAGATCAATGAGAAGATTCTGGTAGGGAGGAGTGGAGGAAAGGGCAGGGAAAAGGATGGAACAAGAGTGGGAGAAAAAAATTAGGAGAGCTTTTTTGAAAAAATGGAAAAAGAGCTCTCTGTGAATTGGGAAAAGAGTTGGAAAAGGGAGACAAAATTTGGGGAGGCACAATCGAAACGCAGTACCAAAAAGGGTCCTAGAATTAATAAATAGGGTGAAGCGAGTTACAGGGGCAGTGACCAGAAAACACACATAAATGCGAGGGGCCCAACAGGGAAGGGAAGGGAATTTTGATTATGCTAAGGTCATATCACCTGCCAAAAAGGCCCCCGGGGTGAAAGGGAAGAACCTGGTTGCAGATGGGAGGGCGTAGGTTGAAACTGAGGCACAAACCCCATCAAAAGGGCCCCTGGAAAAAAAAAAGGGGGAAAAATGACCACATACACAGGGCCAAATCACAGGGTGGGGAATGGGGGGGAAAAGGGGAAAATCAGTTTTTTTCCCGGGGTCAGAGAGAGAGGAAAGGGCACACACTGAAAGGGAGCAAAAAAGAAAAGGGGAATTTAGAAAATCATCACAGAAATAGGTAAGAGATGGACGAGATTTTTAAATTTCAGAGAATAAGGGGGACTCGAAGGGAAGAAACCACCAATCAAGCTGTTCCAGGGCGAAACAGTGCGAACAGGGTCCTCCAAAAGAAACACGATTTTAAATACTCGAAGATACAAAGGGGGTTCCTAGACAAAACAGAACAAAAAAGAACGCGCAGCTAGGAGAGGACAAAAAAAAGAAAGGAGCTGGAAAAGAGACAAAGGAGGAACCGCAGAGGTCAGTCAGACAGAAAAAACAGCAAGGCAACGCACACACAAACATCTCAGAAAACAACCTATCACACCCCCAACACACACTACAATCCAACCCACAGCCTCCACCCCAAAACCGAGCATAAACCCACAGTATGCCACCAGGTCCCCCCCCCCTCAAGGCCCCCCCAAACCACATGTTGAAAAGGAAAAATGAAGGTATGGTACCAAACGCTGATTGGGAAAAAAAATAAGTGGGGGAGGGCATGAGTCAAAGAAGCATCACCGACATCTACTCTACGAAACCAAGCTTACAGGGATGATAACAATGCCACTTTCCAACGGGGAACAAATCCTGAGGGAAAAACAGAGGGGGAAAAGGGGGGGTGGGGGAGTGGGATTGCTGACAAAAAACGCTGGGTTTTGAGACGGAGAGAGGGGAAAAGCGAGAAAAAGTATTTAAAAGCGGAACGCTCACCTGGGGTCCCCCAAAGGGGGAATAGAAAATGATTATAACCACCACAGAACAGCAGGAGGCCCAAAGGGAAGATACGACGAAACAATAGAGCGTGGTTGACACAAATGGGTAGAGTGGCCAGAAAGCCATGCATGCAGGGGAAAGCTCCCGATCATGGGGGACTTTAACCACAAGGAACGATTGGAGAACTTTGGGCCCACAGGGGGGGCCCAAAATACAAGGGCAAAAGATGGGGTGGTACTGAAAAACTTTATGGCCAAAACGTAAGGGCACACAAGAAGAGAGGGGGGGTGAACCCGCAAAGGGGAACTTAGTATTCACCTTGATAGTGCAGATATCGAGGACATCACATATGAAAACCCCTTGGCCAGTGACCATGTTTTCAAAACTTCAAATACACGTGGAGGGAGAAGCAGGGGAAAGGGCCCGGACAATAAGCCAAACTACAAAAAGGGACTACACAGGAAAGGGAATTTTTTTCCGAAAAGGGTTCATTTTGGACGAGACGGGAGGGAAGCCAGTTAATAGATATGGAATAAGAAACAAAAAGCAAGGAGGCCCAGGGGAGGGGTTTTTACCCCAAGGGGAACAGGAATAATGAAAAAAAACCAGGATGACCCTTTTACCCAAAGGTGCGGGAGGGAAAAACCAAAGGGCAGGGGAAAGGAAAAATATAAAGGGAAAGGGCCCAGGAGAAAAAGAAAAAGCAGTGTAGAGCCAAAAAAATAGCACAAAAAGAAGGGGGGCCCAAAGACAAATGAAAAAACATAGCACAAAAGCCAAAACTGCCCGAAACGTTGAAGCCACATCGGGGGAAAACAACAGTCAAGACCCATAAACAGGCTAAGGAAGGAAGGGGAAGACAACAAAAAGACCATGAAGTAATGGAACTCAACAAGAGATTCAAAGAAGGTTCACAGAGGAACAGAAGGGCCCAAAAGAGGGGAGGTGGGGGGACACCACCATGGGCTGGACACAGTGCAACAACCGAGGGAAAAAGGAAGAGGCTTCGATTAGCTAGATACCTCAAAGGCAAGGGCCCGAACACTCCCCATGGGGATTTAAGAGGGAGCAAACGCGCTAGGGGTACCCCTAACAACAATATCAAAACATCTATCGAAACAGGGAGATTGCCTGAGGCAGGAAACAACAAAGTAGTCCCAAACTTTAAAAAAAAGGGGACAGACGAACTTAAACACACCAGGGCCCCCTGAATGTATAATTTTCAAAAACAGGAGAAGATTACAGAGAAGAGTGGTGGGAAAACCTAGAAAGCAACGATCCAATCAACAGCAGCCAAAAGGTTTCAGGGGCGGGGGAAAACCTTGTCAAAAAACCCACTGGACATGACATGGGGACAGCAGTAAACAAAGAAGAGGGGTGGGTGATTGCATTTTCTTTTGGGCTGCAAGAAGGCGTTTGAAAAACAGTTCCACACAAGAAT
>NC_069459.1:10207635-10422635 GCF_026875155.1 Cherax quadricarinatus | reverse complement strand
GAGAGAGGGGAGGATGAGCCAGCAAGACTGGATTTTGTGTTCACCCTGAGCAGTTCAGACATCGAGGACATCACTTACGAGAGGCCCCTTGGGAGCTAGCGATCATGTGGTTCTGAGTTTTGACTATATAGTAGAGTTACAAGTGGAGAAGGTAACAGGAACTGAAGGGACAGGCCAAACTATAAAAGGGGGACTACAAGGTATGAGAAAAATTCCCGCAGGAGGTTCAGTGGGACAAAAGAAATGGTAGGAAAATCAATAAACGAGATGATGGAATATGTGACAACAAAGTGCAAAAGGGGTGCAGAGGAAAGTTTTGTTCCCAAGGGAAACAGAAATAATAGGAAGACCAAAAACGAGGGCCTTGGTTTACCCGAAGGTGTAGGGAGGCAAAACTAAGTGCAACAGGGAATGGAAAAAGGTACAGGAGGCATAGGACCCAGGAAAAAAGGGGAAATTTGTAGAAGAGCCAGAAAAAGAGTATGCGCAGATAAGGAGGGGGGCCCAGCGACAGTATGAAAAAAGACATAGCATCGAAAGTCAAATCTGACCCGAAACTGCGTATAGCCACATTAGGAGGAAGACAACAGTCAAGGACCAGGTGAAAAGGGTGAGGAAAGAAGGTGGGGAACTCACAAGAAACGATCAAGAGGTATGTGAGGAGCTCAACACGAGATTTAAGGAAGATTTACAGTAGAGACGGAAGGACTCTGGGGGACAGACAGATGGGGACACCAAGCAAGGAATACACCAACAAGTGTTGGACGACATTTCATACAGATGAGGAGGTGAAGAAACTGCTAAGGGACATCGATACCTCAAAGGCAATGGGACCAGACAACATCTCCCCGTGGGTCCTTAGAGAGGGAGCAGATATGTTGTGCGTGCCACTTACCACAATCTTCAACACATCCCTGGAATCTGGGCACTACCGGAGGGATGGAAGACGGCAAATGTAGTTCCCATTTTTAAAAAAGGAGACAGAAAAGAGGCAACTAAACTATAGACCTGTGTCATTGACGTGTATAGTATGCAAAAATTTGGAGAAGATTATCAGGAGGAGAGTGGTGGAGCCCTGGAACGGAACAGGAGTATAAATTTCCAACCAGCACAGAAATTTACGGAAGGCAAATCCTGTGTCACAAACCTTCTGGAGTTTTATGATAAAATAACAGAAGTAAGACAAGAGAGAGAGGGGTGGGTTGATTGCATCTTCTTGGACTGCAAAGAAGGCTTTGACACAGTTCCTCACAAGAGAATTAGTGCAGAAGCTAGAGCATCAGGGGCATATAACACGAAGGCACTGCAATGGATCAAGAGAATACCTGACAGGGAGGCAACAACGAGTCATGGTACGTAATGAGTATCCACTGTGGGCACCTGTGACGAGCGGGGTCCCACAGGGGTCGGTCCTAGGACCAGTGCTATTTTTGGTATATGTGAAAAGGGCATGACGAAGGGTTAGAAATCAGAAGTTGTCCCTGTTTGCAGATGATGTGAAGTTAATGAGGAGAATTAAATCTGATGAGGACCAGGCAGGACTTCAAAGAGACCTGGGCAGACTGGGACACCTGGTCCAGCAAATGGCCCTTTTCGAATTTAATCCTGCCAATGCAAAATCAATGAAGATGGGGGAGGGGGCACAGAAGACCACAGACAGAGTATAGGCTAGGTGGCCAAGACTGCAAACCTCACTCAAGAGAAAGATCTTGGGGTGAGTATAACACCGAGCATGTCTCCGGAAGCACACATCAATCAGATAACTGCTGCAGCATATGGGCGCCTGGCAAACCTGAGAACAGCATTTTCCCATACCTTAGTAAGGAATCATTCAAGACACGTACACCGTGTATGTCCGGCCCATACTGGAGTATGGGAGCACCTGTTTGGAACCCGCACTTGATAAAGCACGTCCCAAAAAACTAGAGAAAGTACAAAGGTTTGCGACAAGGTTAGTTCCAGAGCTAAGGGGAATGTCCTATGAGGAAAGATTAAAAGGGGAAAACGGCCTGACCACACTGGAGGACAGGAGGGTCAGGGGAGACATGATAACGACATATAAAATACTGCGTGGAATAGACAAGGTGACAAAAAACATGATGTTCCAGGGAGGGGACACAGAAACAAGAGGCCACAATTGGAAGTTGAAGACACAAATGAGTCAGAGAGATAGTAGGAAGTATTTCTTCAGTCATAGAGTTGTAAGGCAGTGGAATAGCCTAGAAAATGACGTAGTGGAGGCAGGAACCATACACAGTTTTAAGACGAGGTTTGATAAAGCTCATGGAGCGGGGAGAGAGAGGGCCTAGTAGCAACCGGTGAAGAGGCGGGGCCAGGAGCTAGGACTCGACCCCTGCAACCACAAATAGGTGAGTACAAATAGGTGAGTACACACACAAATATTATTGTAACGAACGAGTGGTATTTAATAGCAACACTGCGGCTAACCGAGGATTCGAACCCATGTCGTTTTGGTCCTCCTCATGGTTAGTGCAAATCACATGACGCTCTAACCCACAAGACCACTCAATCCTACAAGAATCACGCACCCAGCAGAGCTACGCGTTTTACCGTGATCCGAGGACATACATTTCGTTCACCATGAGGCGTGCCAAAACGACATGGGTTCGAATCCTCGGCTAGTCTGTGTTGTTATTGAATATATATATATATATATATATATATATATATATATATAATAAAATATATATAAATTATATATATATATATATATATATAATATATAATTTAATTAATGTCAAGTTGTTTTATTGATGAAAATAAGATACCAGTCATGTTCAGCGAAAATCCTAGATGTACACCTCTTAACCCCTTTCGGAGGTTCTTAAGCCTTTTGTGTATCCACTTGCTGCACCACTAGCCTCCACAAGGTGGATATGGGGTGCGCAGTAAACTAGCCGCTTCGGTGGAAATACCAAAAATCTTTGTATGTCAGCGTCTTCATGTTTCCAGTTTTTCAAATCTTTCTTTTAAGATTAGTTAGATTAATTTAGGTAAAGTTGGACGAGGTTGAGGTTAAATACATGGGACTGTGTGAACACATTGCCTGGGTTGTGTACAATGTTGTGTGTGGGTTGTGTACAATGTTGTGTGTGGTTTGTGTACAAGGTTGTGTGTGGGTTGTGTACAATGTTGTGTGTGGATTGTGTACAAGGTTGTGTGGGGGCTGTGTACAAGGTTGTGTGTGGGTTGTGTACAATGTTGTGTGTGGTTTGTGTACAAGGTTGTGTGTGGGTTTGTGTACAACGTTGTGTGTGGATTTTTGTAAAAAGGTTGTGTGTGGGTTTTGTACAAGGTTGTGTGTGGGTTGTGTACGAGGGTTTTGTGGGGGGTGTGTACAAGGTTGTGTGGGCTGTGTACGAGGTTGTGTTTTGGGGTGTGTACGAGGTTGTGTGTGGGCTGTGTACGAGGTGTGTGGGGGGCTGTGTACGAGGTTTGGGGTGGGGTGTGTACGAGGTTGTGTGTGGGCTGTGTACGAGGTTGTGTGTGGGCTGTGTACGAGGTTGTGTGTGGGCTGTGTACGAGGTTGTGTGTGGGCTGTGTACGAGGTTGTGTGTGGGCTGTGTACGAGGTTGTGTGTGGGCTGTGTACAGGTTGTGTGTGGGCTGTGTACGAGGTTGTGTGTGGGCTGTGTACGAGGTTGTGTGTGGGCTGTGTACGAGGTTGTGTGTGGGCTGTGTACGAGGTTGTGTGTGGGCTGTGTACAGGTTGTGTTGTGGGCTGTGTACGAGGTTGTGTGTGTGGGCTGTGTACGAGGGTTGTGTGTGTGGGCTGTGTACAAGGTTGTGTGTGTGGGCTGTGTACAAGGTTGTGTGTGTGGGCTGTGTACAAGGTTGTGTGCGTGGGCTGTGTACAAGGTTGTGTGCGTGGGCTGTGTACAAGGTTGTGTGCGTGGGCTGTGTACAAGGTTGTGTGCGTGGGCTGTGTACAAGGTTGTGTGCGTGGGCTGTGTACAAGGTTGTGTGCGTGGGCTGTGTACAAGGTTGTGTGCGTGGGCTGTGTACAAGGTTGTGTGCGTGGGCTGTGTACAAGGTTGTGTGCGTGGGCTGTGTACAAGGTTGTGTGCGTGGGCTGTGTACAAGGTTGTGTGCGTGGGCTGTGTACGAGGTTGTGTGCGTGGGTTGTGTACGAGATTGTGTGGGGGTTGTGTACAAGGTTGTGTGGGGGCTGTGTACAAGGTTGTGTGTGGACTGTGTACAAGGTTGTGTGTGTATATAAATAATATATATAATATATATATATATATATATATATATATATATATATATATATATATATATATATATATATATATATATATGTCAGTGATATTCAGTACCGACAAGATGATGATTTAGACACGTGTGCAACATTTGGGTATCTCTACTTGTAGACATTTCGTCATCCAGTGCCTTTATCAGTACTACGTTGCTCATCACCTGCTACCAGGCTGAGGGACTGATTATCTTATCTTCCACTATTTGCTATATATATTTCTAAGATGTCCATGCATTGTATTGAAAAATCCACTGGATGGCGAAACATCTACAAGTAAAGATACCCAGAGAGCTGCACATGTCTGTTCACCGAGGATGACTGTGTACTGAGGCTGGAGGAACGTTCTCAGTGCTTGCCCAGGACAGCAGGCACAAGGATGCATATTGCTGTGCTTGATCTCAGGCCCAGACTGACGTCTTATGATATGTCAGGTATTACAGGAGTGTCAGCCAGGCGTGGCTGACACGTGGACCAGGCGTGGCTGTCCACCACCACCACGTGGCCATAACACTCGCAAATTTGGCTGATAAGAGTTCCCGTCTGACATAGTAACCACGATACTTCTGTCTTGTGATTGTGGCTTCGTATGTAAACATGTGTGTGGTGCTAGATCTGAGTAGTTGATTTATTCGTGGAACCTACTTTTCTATCCATTAAACAGGTCCCACGGCCGAAACGTTTTCTTAGTGAATATGGTTTGCCACATATATATTTACTTGTTGGCACTTGATAGGATCCTTCACCTAGGTGTGGCTAGGTGTTTGTGTGGCTGTGTACTCGCCTAGTTGTGGTTGCAGAGGTCGAGTCACAGCTCCTGGTCCCGCTTCTTCACTCTTCCTGCTCCATGAGCTTTATCGTACCTCTTCTTAAAGCTATGAATGGATCCTGCCTCCACTACATCACTTCCCAGACTCACTTCCTGACAACTTCGTGACTGTGATTCATCCGAGTCGTCAACTTCCATCTGTGACCCCTTGCTACTGTGTTACATCTCTGGAACATCCTGTCTCTGTCCACCTTGTCGATTCCTCTCAGTATATTATATGTCGTTATCATATCCCCCCTATCTCCCCTGTCCTCCAGTGTCATCAGGTCGATTTTCCTTAACCTTTCTTAGTAGGACATACCCCTTAGCTCTGGAACTAGTCTTGTTGCAAATCTTTGCACTTTATCTAGCTTCCTTAAGTGCTTGTTTAGGTGTGGATTCCAAACTGGTGCCGCATACTCCAATATGGGCCTAACGTACACGGTGTACTGGGTCCTGAACGATTTCTGATTAAAGATGTCGGAATGCTGTTCTGAGGTTTGCTAGGCGCCCATATGCTGCAGCAGTTATTTGGTTGGTGTGCGCCTCAGGAAATATGCCCTGTGTTATACTCGCCCCAAGATCCTTTTCCTTGAGTGAGGTTTGTAGTCTCTGGCCCCCTAGACTGTACTCCGCCTGCGGTCTTCTTTACCTTTCCCAGTCTTCATGACTTTGCACTTGGTGGGGTTGAACTCCAGGAGCCAATTGCTGGACCAGATCTGCAGCCTGTCCAGATCCCTTTGTAGTTTGTGTGTGTGTGTGTGTGTGTGTGTGTGTGTGTGTGTGTGTGTGTGTGTGTGTGTGTGTGCGCGCGTGCGCGTGCGCGCGCACGTGTTCGTGCGCGCGTGCTCACCTAGTTACGGTGGGGGTCGTGTCACAGCTCCTGGCCCCGTGTGCGTGTATGTGTGTTTTTTTTATTCTAGCGACAGTTTTTTTTTTTTTTTCAATTTCGATGGACTATTCACGTCTACCTGGAGAGTGTTCCGGAGGGTTAACGCCCCCGCGGCCCGGTCCATGACCAGGCCTCCCTGTGGCTCTGCTCCTGATCAACCAGGCTGTTACTGCTGACCGCACGTAGTCTAACGTACAAACCACAGCCCAGCTGGTCAGGTACTGACTTTAGTAATCTTTCCAGTACCTAAGGTCTATGGGCAACACCACTCTGATGTCGTATTCCTGGTTATTTTCTAAATCAATTTAAAATATCAGCATTTTAAAGAGTCGGCTCCAATTTTGAGAAATGAACAACCGTAATAATCAAACCCCTCCATCATTAAATCAAGAAACACCTGCAAAAGATAAGACCTATGCTTGAATATCCTTGTGTACCAGTGTCACTAACAAGGAAATCGAACATGTTACAGCTACAAATAGTCCAGGATAGAGCACTCCGCTTTGTCACAGGCACGAGGAGGAGAGACAGAATCATGATGGAAGATTTACGTATCCGACAGAAGATAGACGCAATAAATGTCAGGCTTGATAAACTAAAGAAGAGACAACCATACAACATGCAAGAACTCTATATACCAGACAGAGAAAACCCTTCCAACCAACAAACACCACTGACTACATCAACACACCTCCCCAGGGGCGTTGACCCCCGGAACTCTCTCCAGGTAAACTCCAGGTAAACAGAACCCAAAGAATGACCCTCCAACAGAGTCCGTCGCTTCATCTACGAAGACAGTTTCTCCGAGACAGTGATACCGAGTCCCCTTCCAGAAGATGTAGAAGAATTGCTACCACCAGAACCTATGTCCATTATGGATAAAACCACCCCAATTTATGGAGACATTTCTAACTAATTAGCACTTACCTCTAACCATGTAACATCTGCAAACCTCCTACGGGAGGGCACCACCACAGAAACAGCTCAACCGACCAGTAACTCCAGGAAGCAGCCGATCTACATCAAACGCCCTGCTACCATCATCTCCAGCATACGCAATTGGCAATTACAAAGAAGTATACCCTCTACCAACTCAGTGTCATGTTGTTATACAACTGGTATAACTGTGTGAAGCTGATGGGTAGTGTGTTATACCCCATTATATGAATTTCATTAATTCATAAATAACACTATACACACACACACACACACACACACACACACACACACACACACACACACACACACACACACAGGGGCCAGGAGCTTGGACTCGACCCCTGCAACCTCAACTAGGTGAGTACACACTTGTATTAAAATGCACCAAAGTGGTCAGGCCACTTTTATTATCCCACTTCCCCTTAACCCCTCCCACCCCATCCCATGTTTCCATACCTACCCATCCTTCTTCCTTCCCCATCTTACTAAAACTCTGGTCATAACTCGGAACAACACTAATAAACCACGGACCGGCTGGGGTTTGAGCCCATTACGAGTGAGTCGTATAAGTTCAGGTCAGTGCGTTAACCACTGGACCAGCCGTCCGAAAATACACTACGAATGCATTGTTTTTGTAAAAATGAACACCCGTAATGTATGAAAATACACTGAGAATGTATTGTTTTTGTAAACTGGAAGTTTGGGAGTCATCTGGCTCGTGTATGCCGAAAATTGTGATTAAGTAAAAGCATGTCTCTTTTTTTTTATGAATATAACTGTACATACTTTCACTTGCTGTGACGGCTCCTCTTGTGCACTGAGGTTAATAACCCTAGTGGAAATAAGTCACTTTGACTTTTCTTTGGTTATCCTGGTGGGTAATTTACAAATATGTTACCATGTGTGATAATTTGTGTAACTGTTTGTGTAGCCGTACCTAAATACACTTAGTTATCTCGCTAACACTGCCCGCTGACACATCGACTCCAGACTGAGGGACTGATTACCCCAAACTCCTACTCCTTATCTTCCACTGTTATTCTCTGTATTGGACTGAAGCCACTGACTGGCGAAACGTTCGTAAATGTTACACAAGTGTCTCATTCTTCAGTAGCTACTGAGGAAACACTCGCATACGAATGTAGTATCATGTGAGCGTTTATTCGAAAAGTTCCCTGCGTGTGCGAAACGTCGTCTGTAAAAGCTTGCAGTAGTGTGTGTATATTTCCACTTCGTCGGTATTTTACAACATTTCTCTCTAGTATCTATTGGTTTCGAGAACCAAGGTATCAGTTGCAGAGCAAGCTTTTACTGGGGCAAAGTTTCGCTCTATGTAGAGCTTTGTAGAAACTACATAAAGCTCTACATGTAACACTGCAACTTGTACGTTTTCATATTTGCAGTACGTTATTCCATCCATCTACTGAGTTTATAGGTTCAGGTTCAGAAAGACACGTCAGCAAACACTAGGACATATCAGAAAATGTTTCGGTCCTGAGACCTTGGTCACTTTTAACATAGAAGCTAAAAAAAGAAATTATATATAGGCGGAGAGTGAGGTGTGAGTGACAGTGACCTGAAGAATGATATATTGAGATGAGGACAGGTAGACAATGTGATCATATGACTCCTGTGTTGTTAGGTAGGTGGTACTTCGCCTGGTTGAGTATCATATATGCTAATGTTTTAGAAATGTTGCAAGTCGCGTCTGTTAATTATCCAGTTTGAGTACTCAAAGTGGTGTGTTTCTGTGGTTATCTTGTAAGATCTGATCACATCCGCTGCTCTTGTGTCGTGAGGTTTAGTTCCTTCTGTTAGTCTTCGTAACTCGTGTAGGTTAGTTTGGATGCCAGTCTTGAGACAACTCTCTGTACCTTAGTTATAATCGCATGTTTACCTAACAAGGTGTGGACTACACGATGGAGGGTAGTAGTCTTGTGCCACATCAGTCTTAAGAATATATGATGTAAGTGTCCAAAATGCTTTTAGATTCTTGGTTTCGTTCGTGTGTTAGTAAGGCGTTTGCCGACGATGTTTCCGGGGATAGGTTTAGTGTGTAGTTGTTACCACGGTCCCTCCTTGTTTTGATTAAGCAAACTCTTTTTCACCCTTGTAGTTGTTCTGTCTGTCTTTGCGCCCTTGCCATGCCCTTGTAACCCCGTCAATCATATTTTGATGGGGGGGAGGGAAGGGTAGGAAGCGGTTCAGTCTTCGTCTTTCAAAGTTTTCCTCACTAGCATAGCCTACGCCTCAAGCCCTACGAGGGCTTGAGACGTGTATCAGAAATAATTGTGCGTACTAGGAGGGTTCTTGTGAGACTAGCAACCTTTATATAAAAAAATGGTTCTACATGACCATAATTTTTAAAGAGGTGGACCTTTAAGCCAGCAGAAGGCCTCGGTCAGATGACCAAAAGCTCCAAAGGCGGGTCATCATATGACTAAAACCCGCGTTAGGAAACATTTGTCCTGTTTCCTGACGAATCTTGGTACCTAACCTAACTAGCAACCTTTGCCAATGACGTTCTCTCTTTCTCATCATGACTCCCTGTTTTGTTGTTCATGTATTCACTTATGTAATATGCATTTCCCATTATTCTGACCTGTTTTTCAAGTCTGTGTTTTGGTATTTCGTGTGCAGTAGAAAGCTCTTATTATCTGGGAGTATGTCAGCTCATTTTCCTGTTTCCTGTATAATTTTCGAGACAGGATTTCTTATTTCATAATTCATTCTGCTGAGATAAATTCTGTTCTCTCTAGGTATTTTTAAAATTTTCTGTTTTTCTCTACAAATTGACAAGGAATGACTGTCAAAAATATGGACATGGAATTTATTGATATTTTTACTCTTGTTGTTAATAAGAATACATATACTATTTCTCCAGTGCTTAGTGTTTTACTTATCTGTTAATTTAATGAACATTAGCGTTAGCAATTTTTTTCAGTACGGTAACATTTGATGTACTATTTCATGCTAGTACAGTCTATGCTGTCTAACTCTATGAGCCGTTCTTGACGTCTGTACTCACACTCTGTTGTATATAATTTTATGAGTAGGTTCTGGACGTTGTCTGCTAGTTCTGTGTACACTATTTTTTTTCTCTTTTTACTGATTTTCATTATCAGTGGTCTCGTATTAAGGCCTCGTTCCGTTATACAAATACTCGAAAATTCGTATCCTTCTCATTCTTTCCCCTTGAACTATCCTTCCTCTTACGTCATATTAATTGATCTTTCATTGTTATTTTCCTTCGGATGTTGTAGCTTCATACGTGTCTGTTTTTGTTTATATTATTTGCAACTGTCTTTGCATCCTTCCCAGTCCTAGTGTATTCGTTTTTAGCCATTCTGCAAGTTTCTCTATCATTTTAGTGATGGGTTCTTCGTGCACTTTTATTCTGTCTAGTTTCGTCCACTGGCTGTCCCCATAAATTGAAGCTGAAATTAAACTAGGCTTCCGTTCCCTCTGAACAATTGTTATATCGCCAATTTAAAAAAAAAAAAATAGTTTAGTAGCATTTTCAGATTGAGGGTTGTCAACGTAATTAATAAAGCGCAGAGGTAATATCCCAGAGAAACTGTGTTTTCCGAACGCCCTTGAAACTTCCACTGGAACTTGGGTTCTTGTTTCTCGTGTTTTCCTCGCTGAGGCGAATTAATCTTCCCAACTCTTCTCGTTTCATAGTGTCATTGTTATTGTTTCCTCCTGTGTGTGTGTGTGTGTGTGTGTGTGGTGAAGCAGCAGTAGCCGCAGTCTCTCAGAGTTGTATTCTATTTCTGTTGTCTGAGTCACTCAAAAAAAAAAAAAGGGGGGGGGGGTATCCAATACAAGTGGTGAATTAATTCTCAATAGTTTTATTTCGAAATACAGCAATTTACATTTATTTGGTGTAAGAAATTGTTCTTTAGTATCACGCAGCTTGGAAAGCAGTATTAGCCATAGTTCAAATTTATCCCTTTGAAGCACGAGTTGAAAAACGTGTATTTTATGCCGACCTTAAATGCTTACAATGAGAATATTGAGACATATTGAGACAGATATTGTGGCCAGCCGTAACTAAGTGCAAGATTATTTTGAGTCATTATGTAGTCTTTATCTTAATGTTTCTTTACAAATATAAACCTGTCAAAATATATATTGCAAACTATATTTATTGATACTGCACACATTTAATCATGTGGAGAATATAACATCTTAACGGCAATAAATTTGATGAGTATTTACTAAACACTAGGTGTGAGGCTCCCTGGCATGTCGGCCTCTCAGTGATGCTGAGATAGAAGTTCCAAGTGTCTGAGGTATATTGTATTCAGAGAGGCGCAAAACCCTAAATTGTCATAGTGCCTGTGGAACGGTGTAGACAGTATTATACTTCTAGCAGTGAGGTGCAGTCTGTCTCTCACTGTGAGGAGGCTGTAGGTGGGGAGGTAGCAACGGGTACCAGCAGTGAGGTGCAGCCCAGCACCTGCTACAGGTGGCGAGTTGTTCACAGTAATGGGAGGCGCATCAGAGTAAGGAAAGTTAAGAGTGAAGATCTGAAGGTAGGAAATCGCTTCTCTGTTCTCCAGGATGAATGTACTTCAGTGGCCAGTGAAGGTAAGGGTACTACTGCCCCTGCTAATGAAGGTAAGCGCATTCTTGTGGTTGGTGACTCTCAGGTAAGATATGTTGACCGTGCTTTTTGTAATAGGAATAAGAAGATGAGAGATAGAGTGTGCTTCCCTGGAGCTGGTGTTGGGGACATTGTCAACAGACTGGATAATATCATGTCAGGTAATGGGAACAAGCCCATTATCTGTCTCAGTGCTGGGGAAATGATATTGGGAAGGGTAGGAGAGAAGAGCTGCTAGATAAGTACAGGTCAGCTATAGATTTCATTAAATCTAAGGGAGGGATCCCAATCATATGTAGCATCTTGCTAGAAGGGGAGTAGGAAATGAATGGTTGTCTAGGGCAATTGGTGTAAATTGCTGGCTAGACAGATACTGCAAGGAACTTGCAATCCCATTCATTGACAACTGGAACAACTTTTATGGCAAACATGATATGTATGCAAGGGATGGGGTTCATCTCTCTGGGGCAGGGGTTGGTAGCACTTGCAGACTCGATTGAGAAGGCCATTGGTGAAATGCCTATGATTTTAAACTGATGGAAGATAGAGGTATGGGTGTGTGTGGGAAACAAGCAGGTTGCAACACTAGGGTTGGAAACAGTAAATGTATAAAAGGCATTCAGCATGAAGTTATAAATAAAGACAATAGAACAGGTCAAAAACAAGGGGGACAGCAGAGGGCAGCAAGGGACTAGCTCCCTTAAGGTTTACTATACTAATAGCAGGAGTGTTAGAAAAAGATAGATGAGCTAAGTTTAATTGCAAGTGCAGGAAACATAGATATTATTGCTATAACAGAGACCTGGCTCAATCTGAAAGATAGAGAGATGCCATCTGAATGTCACACACAAGGCTATAAATTATTCCACACTGACAGGGTCAACAGGAAAGGTGGTGGAGTAGCGATGTATGTCAGAGGGCAATTTAAATTGTTGTGTTAGACAAGATATTAAATTAGAAGCGTCAGCCACTGAATCTGTTTGGTTACAGCTTCTCGAGGGCCGAGAAAAACTAATTTTGGGTGTGATTTACAGGGCCCCAAATCTTGATAGGGAGTGCAGTAAACTTCTATGGGACGAAATTCGTAAGGCATCTACATACGAAAATGTTGTGCTAATGGGAGATTTCAACTATAGACAGATTGACTGGAGCAATTTGACAGGAAATTTAGAGTCGGGTGACTTTCTTGATACGATCCAGGATTGTTTTTTAAAACAGTTTTGTGACAGAGCCAACTAGGGGAAATAACCTCCTTGACTTGGTTCTTGCCAGTAGGGAAACACTAATTAATAATCTTGAGGTTAATGATGAGCTTGGGGAGAGTGATCACAAATCACTCAGTTTTAACATATCATGGAATTCCCTAATAATGGCAATCAAGTCTCCGTCCCTGACTTCGCTTGGGTGATTTCATAGGACTGAAAAATTACTTAGGTGGCTGAACTGGAATGACCTGACTAGGGGTCAGTAGGTGGTGATGGTTGCCGATATGATGCTTTCCAGGCATAGTTCTAGCTGCTCAGTCAAATTATGTTCCAAATAGGGAATCAGATCAAACAAAAATGATCCTAAATGGATGAACACTAGATTAAAATATCTGATTGGTCAAAAGAGAGGCATATATAGGCAAATCAAAAGAGGAGAGGGGCAATTAAGAAATCGATATATTCAGTTAAAGAGAGAAATAAAAAAGGGAATTAGAAAAGCAAAAAGAGATTATGAGGTTAAAGTTGCAAGAGAATCGAAGACTAACCCAAAAGGATTCTTTCAGGTATACAGAAGTAAGATCAGGGACAAGATAGGCCCACTCAAAAGTTCCTCGGGTCAGCTCACTGACAGTGATAAGGAAATGTTAGAATTTTTAACACATACTTCCTCTCAGTTTTTACACAGGAGGATACCAGTGATATTCCAGTAATGATAAATTATGTAGAACAGGACGATAATAAACTGTGCACTATTAGGGTCACAAGTGACATGGTCCTTAGGCAAATAGATAAATTAAAACCTAACAAATCCCCAGGCCCTGATGAACTGTATGCAAGGGTTCTAAAGGAATGTAAAGGGGAGCTTAGCACACCTTTGGCTAATCTTTTCAACATATCACTACAAACTGGCATGGTGCCAGATAAGTGGAAAATGGCAAATGTGATACCTATTTTCAAAACAGGTGACAGGTCCTTAGCTTCGAACTATAGACCAATAAGCCTAACCTCCATAGTGGGAAAATTTATGGAATCAATAATTGCCGAGGCAGTTCGTAGCCACCTTGAAAAGCATAAATTAATCAACGAATCTCAGCATGGTTTTACAAAGGGACGTTCCTGCCTTACGAATTTATTAACTTTTTTCACTAAGGTATTTGAGGAGGTAGATCATGGTAACGAATATGATATTGTGTATATGGGCTTCAGTAAGGCTTTTGACAGGGTCCCACATCAGTGACTATTGAGGAAAATTAAAGCACATGGAATAGGAGGAGAAATTTTTTCCTGGATAGAGGCATGGTTGACAAATAGGCAGCAGAGAGTTTGCATAAATGGGGAGAAATCAGAGTGGGGAAGCGTCACGAGCGGTGTTCCACAGGGGTCAGTGTTGGGCCCCCTGCTGTTCACAATCTACATAAACGACATAGATGAGGGCATAAAAAGCGACATCGGCAAGTTTGCCGATGACACCAAAATAGGCCGTCGAATTCATTCTGACGAGGACATTCGAGCACTCCAGGAAGATTTGAATAGACTGATGCAGTGGTCGGAGAAGTGGCAGATGCAGTTTAATATAGACAAATGCAAAGTTCTAAATGTTGGACAGGACAATAACCATGCCACATATAAACTAAATAATGTAGATCTTAATATTACGGATTGCGAAAAAGATTTAGGAGTTCTGGTTAGCAGTAATCTGAAACCAAGACAACAGTGCATAAGTGTTCGCAATAAAGCTAATAGAATCCTTGGCTTCATATCAAGAAGCATAAATAATAGGAGTCCTCAGGTTGTTCTTCAACTCTATACATCCTTGTTAGGCCTCTTTTAGATTATGCTGCACAGTTTTGGTCACCGTATTACAGAATGGATATAAATTCTCTGGAAAATGTACAAAGGAGGATGACAAAGATGATCCCATGTATCAGAAACCTCCCTATGAGGATAGACTAAGGGCCCTGAAACTGCACTCTCTAGAAAGACGTAGAATTAGGGGGGATATGATTGAGGTGTATAAATGGAAGACGGGAATAAATAAAGGGGATGTAAATAGTGTGCTGATAATATCTAGCCTAGACAGGACTCGCAGCAATGGTTTTAAGTTGGAAAAATTCAGATTCAGGAGGGATATAGGAAAGTACTGGTTTGGTAATAGAGTTGTGGATGAGTGGAACAAACTCCCAAGTACCGTTATAGAGGCCAGAACGTTGTGTAGCTTTAAAAATAGGTTGGATAAATACATGAGTAGATGTGGGTGGGTGTGAGTTAGACCTGATAGCTTGTGCTAACGGGTCGGTTGCCGTGTTCCTCCCTTGAGTCAATGTGACCTGACCTGACTAGGTTGGGTGCATTGGCTTAAGCCGGTAGGGACTTGGACCTGCCTCGCATGGGCCAGTAGGCCTTCTGCAGTGTTCCTTCGTTCTTATGTTCTTATGTTCTTATATAGTTATATACTGAACTACTCTCTGCTGGTTTGCATAACGATACCTGGAAAAGGTTTCAGGGTCAACGCCTCTTCTTAAAGCTATGTATGGATCCTGCCTCCACTACATCATTCCAAACTTTTCCCTTCCTGACTACTCTGTGCTGAAAAAATTTCCAACATCCTTGTGATTATCTGTTCTTAACTTCCAAGTGCCCCCTTGTTGCTGCGTTAAATTCTGGAACATCCTGTCTCTGCCCACCTTTGCGTTCCTTCAGTATTTTTTGTCGTTATAAATCTCCCCCATTCCCCGTCCTCCGTGTCATCGGTCGATTTCCTTAAACCCTCTCCTCGGGGACATCCCCCTTGCTCCGGGATGTCTTGTTGAAAACCCTTTTCACTTTCTTAGTTCCGAAATGTTGGGTAGGGGGTTCCAAACGTCGCAAAAACCCAAAGGGGCCTAACGTACACGGTGTAGGGGGCCGAACGATTCCTATTAAGATGTCGGAATGCTGTTTTTGGGGTTTGCAAAGGCGCCCATATGTGCAGCAGTTATTTGGTTATTGGCCTCAGGGATGGCCTGGTGTTATACTCCCCCAAGATCTTTTTCCATGAGTGAGGTTTTGTTCTCGGGCCCCCCCAAAGGTACCCCGTTTGCGGTCTTCTTGTTTTTTTTTGTGTGCCCCCGGCACCCCCTGTTGGGGTGAGGGGTCGATTCGTAGCTTTTGGCCCCCCCTTATGTGAGTATTTCACTTTTTCAAACTGTTTGACGACACATCGACTCCAGGCTGAGGGATTTTTACTCGTTCCCTCCTTCACCGTTTTATCTGTTTGGCTGGGAAAGCCATGAGGTAAGGTTCCTCCATAAGATTCCGGGTACCAAAAGGTGCCAATAATTTTTTTTTTGGGTAGATTAAAATGGGTTGGGCAAAATTTTTTTAGGGGGTTTGTTTTAAGGAAACCTGGAGTATGAGAGTTGAGGTAAATTGTTTCCTAGTTGTGTGTGTAAGTAAACTACGTAAGAAGAAGGTGAGGAAAGGGTATAAAGAGTTGTAGAATTGAAAACTTTTGGAGAGGGGAGTAGGGAAAGTGATGTTTTTTTTTTTTGGGGGTTGCCCAGGGAGGTTTTAGAAGGAGAGGTTAACCAAGTTGATGAAAAAAAATATGGTGGTGGAAAATTTGGGGTGGGGCAAAAAGTTTTTTGGGGCGGGGGAATGTAGGTTTTGAACCAAATTACTTGGGGTGAAAATTGGGTGGAAGGAGCGGGAGGGGGTGGAGGAGTGGAGAGGAAGGGAAGGGGGTGAAAATGAAAGAGAGTGGGGGAATTAGAAGGTGGGGAGTTTAAAAATTTTTTTTAAGAGGGGTGAGGGGGGAGGGGAGGTGAAAAATGGGGATTGGAGGGGATTAACGGAGTGGAAAGGGGAGAGTGGAGAGGAGAGGGAGGTAGGGGGTGGTCCTAGGCGGCCCGGATTAAGAAGTTCCGGGCCTAGGCTATTCAGATTGGGGGGGCCCCCTTTTGAGTTACGGGTAAGTAAAGGGAAACCCTTCCACTTGGGGGGGGGTGGGGGGTGGTTTTGTATTTTAATTTAAAATTAAATAATTCGGCTTTTTAGTTTAAATTTTAATAGGGAAAGTACTAAAGAAAAACCAAAAACCTTTTTTCCAAAGCCATTTAAACTATTTGTTTAAATCTCATTTAAAGAGAATAAACTCAAGACAGATAGTATTACTAGATTGGGTATTAAAGTGTGACATCTGTACCTATTTATTCAGAAAACCCACTAAAGCACATTATTCCCTTTAAAAACCCTGACCTTTATTGTTATCATTGCATCAGCATAAGCTATAAATTTTTAAACTCAAGAAAGTAAAAATTGTTTATATTCACGGCTTTTAATAAATTTTTTTGGATTTCATATTCAAAATATAAATTTATTTTTCTGAAAATCAATATTTTTGTTAGTCGACTCATGGTCAAAAGGCGGGTTCACAATTTGTCTTGGTCATTTTTGAAGGGACTTTTTTTTCACTCTTTTCACGGTATTGTCCCTTTTTTGTTTTCAAAAAATGAACGTTCTCCTTCACAGTTAGTTCAAAGTGTTAGTAAAGGCGATACCTTGCCAACATTGGGAAGGTTTCTGAGATCCCTGCATTTCTTAAATGTTTCAAAGCAGTGGGGGCGCAATTTTTTTCAGGTGGGCTTTAAATCTGATTCTATCCCCCAGAAAAATAAATTTTTTCAAAAAATGTTTGGACCTCTACCCACCTACCTGGGGTATCCCGGGGGTGAGCACTCTCCTGTATTCCCCAGGCTTAACAGAAAGGGAAAGCTTGGGGTAAAAAATAAAAATGGGAACTATGGCTAATTTTTCTTAATAAAAAAAAAAAGGGTAGAATCAACATACCTGAGGAAATTTACAAAATTTAAACAATTCCTATGAGATTTTATTACCAGGGGAAGGGTATTTATCATAACAGGATAGTACCCCTTATTCACCGCCCACGCCCGAGATTCCCAAGCGGGTCCACTACCACGGCTGTCCAAGCTCTCGCCCCCGGGGGACCTGTCACCAAACAACCTCTTTGCTCCGTTCCCTGGGCTTTATATCGTAGTCAAAGTCCCCCCTCCCCAATGGGTATGTACCAGTTTTACGACCTGCGCCGAGGTCTGACCCTTAAAGAACAAAAGACCTAACGGGGGCGTGATACCCAACTTTGCTAAGGCAGGGTGCCCATATTTTTAGGTCTCCCTAAGCCCCTCACAACCCCATCTGAACTGCACAAATGGTCCTAAACATCTGCTGAAAGGGTTTTTTGCAACTTTAATGCAGCTTCTCTCATTCTGCATCTTGCCCATTAGTAGTAATTTTGAACGTAATCCAAACTTTTATTGAGATTCTGGTAGATTTCTTTTCTTTTCACCGATTCTGTAATCATTGATCCAGAATGACGAAGTATGTAGCTTCTTACATTTCTGCTTGGTAGCAACCAATTTCATTGTAGGGCCTTATTCAATAAATTGCGTTTTCCTCTTCCTTGACCGATGATGAATCAGCCCGGTAACTGTAGTCTTTCACAGCAGTTTAGCTTTCTTTCAAACTTTCAAATGCTTCATCATTGCGAAGTCAGCTTACAATTTCCAACTAAGCTGCTTTGAGGTTGCACAAGTAGCCATTTCAATTTCTATTTTTCGAAGTGTCTTGTTTCGTGGAATTTAACAGTTCCATTTTACAGTCCCAAGACTCCAGAGTAAGGCCAATTCAAAATCTTCAATTTTGATTGCTAAGTGGCTCTGCTTCGCTTATTGTAGTTTGCTGTCTGGTCTTCATCCTTGCTCTTTGGATCAAAGCAGGGAACGTATTTCATGTGCAAAGCTGTCTTTCAAAGCATGTGTGCATCATGCTGGCACTGACCACCTTGTTGTTGATAATGTGATTGATGACATCTCCATGAAATGGTTGAATTGTGGTATACTAACCGAGCGTTTGAAGCAGAGGAGAAAAAAATTAAAGTGTGCTTGTAATAGTCCTAAAAATGAAACTGCAGTGACACAAAACATCCGCAGACATGACCCAAACAAGATTTAAGAGAATGTGCTGAGCAGGGGCACATATTCAGCACAGTGGGTTGATTTGCTTGATCCGGGCTTGCAATCCATTATATTTACCTGACATGTACTTGCATTGTCGTAGCTCTGGCCACGGCCAATTCCATAATAGTGAGATATGTTCAAGCAGGGAGTATCCAGTAGTAATACAGTCATCAGCGTTTCTCCATCATGCCTGAAAGAGGAAAGAATTTTATAAAGCGGCTATACAGGCTTACCACTGGAGTCGACAAAGCGAACAATGAATGTCAATGTCTGTATGTGATATTCGGTGTTGAATCTACACATCATTGCAAAAGTATTTAGCAGTTTTCACAGCTGTATGATGTTATGAGGACCTTCATAGTCATCAGTTCAAATAATTTCATTGCATATGTAGATGACAATGTAAGATACAGTTGCCTCTTCCTTATCCAAGGCGTGACACATTGTTTGCTAAGAAATGGATCGAATTGTGCTATCAGTTCTATGATCCTTGGAATTGCCATTGTTTTCCGAACCAAAAACCTCATTTTCTCACGGTGTAAGGCAAGTCCTCGTAGAGCTAAGAATTTTTACAACAGCAACAACTCTTTCTAGAACTTTTCTCAATAAGTGTGCTCCTTTTTCAGTTTGATTTCCAAATGAGAATCTAATAAGCCTTTTTTCTTGTGCACGAAATACAATGCTAAATGCAGCTCCTGTGAGTGTGTGTTTCGTGTTCCTCGAAACGCTTGAATTTGCCAGTCATTGAACCCCTGTTGAGGTATTTTCTTTGGGTAGGAAAGTAGACTTGCATGCTGAAACTTACACTTTTCTGAGCTTTCAGAGTGTTCCTCATGAGCTTTTCACTGTTTCTGAATATTTGCAATGCTTCTATAAAACATAGATGACTTTAAAACAACGACGACTTCATCATCATAAATCATTGTGATTTCCTAAAGTCATGTTCTGAGTTTGACTGAAGTTTTCTGCATTGAAACGCATTACGTAGAGAATCTGGGAGTACATTTGGCATGAGCAGGATCTTTTAAGACAATTCTGTGGATGAAATGTCCGTTGAGACATTGAGAGGAGACACAAAGGATGTAGATGCTGGCTGAGAAGAAATAATGGTGGGAGGGCTTCCGTATGATCTGACGTATCTGCAGATTCAACTGTACTGGTACATCAGACACTGTTTTCGTGAGCGTGTCTGATCTTTCTGCAGCTTCCTACATCTTTCTTTTTCTGTTCTTCTTGAATTTTCTTCTTTCTTTCTTGTGATCCACTCGCATAAGAACGTCCAAC
This sequence comes from Cherax quadricarinatus, assembly GCF_026875155.1. Classification (NCBI taxonomy): domain Eukaryota; kingdom Metazoa; phylum Arthropoda; class Malacostraca; order Decapoda; family Parastacidae; genus Cherax; species Cherax quadricarinatus. The sequence goes on along the minus strand of NC_069459.1, from coordinate 10,402,603 downwards.
ATCACGTTCACGAGATGCATAATAGGGTTGTATCACTGTCTGTAATCATGCAGATTCAAATTTTGCATTATCCAATTTTTATTAATTTTTATTTTGTTATTAATAAAAATTCTGTCAATGGGGATATGGCTTGTAGCCCCCGTTCCTCTGGCGAGCATCTAAAAATTCAAAACGTTACCAGAATGGGGAGTCATTATACAGTACTTTTACATTAGTTTTGGTTAGTGATTGGCTACGAATATTTTTCTAATTCATCCTCCTGATCTCCCAATTTACTTAAACAGAAATCCATTACTGAGTCCAAGAACAGACAAAATGGTATTTATATTTCCATTTTCATAACTAAACTAATCATTATGTTTTGCATGATATATGGCCTCCACATAGATAAGGACATGAGAATTAAAGAATGCAGGGTAAATTTTCAGTTTCACCCAACCAACTATTTTTGATGTGGCTTATGTGTTTATGGGGAAATATGTAGTAAATTAATTGATGTTTACATTCACTTCGTCTCAACTTGAAAACTAAGCATTTTGCTATGGAAGTGAGATGATGTAGAACATCAATCAATGAGATCTGTTATTGAAATGATAAAGACTTAAAGACAGGACAAAGTTGCTTATTTTAAAAACTTCAAACGGAAGTCAAGTTTGCGTTTTTAGGTTTTTCTTTTAGTATTTTTACAAAAATGCGTCTGTTTACTGGTCCATGGTCTTTACTGGTCAAGTAACCCTATCAGGTACCCCCTTATTCATTTAGAGGCGAAAACAAACATTGATCCATACACATCAATGTCTATCAAACAACACTTCAGTTAATTTTGTCACTGTACAAGTCTTGATAAAGTGTAATTACTACAGAAAATTGGAAGAGGAATCTCCCTCTCACCATTAGCGAGAAAACACAGCTGTACTGAATGTAAAAACAAGGCGTGTCGTGTTGAGTTTTGCCATCTATGGTTAGGTTTATTTTTATTTTATTTTATATCATTATTTATTTTTGTTTTGATTAATTTTTAAAAATCAATTTTACTCTCCAAACACTTGAACTTTTTAGGTAGGGACCCCTTTGCACTTGCACCATGTGCGCAGTCTTGGATGAGCCCCTGAACCCCTTGGACCGCGGGGCCCCCAAATGCACGGGGCCTTAGGCAAATGCCTAGTTTGCCTATGCGGTAATCTGGCCCTGGTCCTAGGAAAGGATAGAGGGAGGTGGTAAAAGAAGTTTTGTGTGCAAGGGACTTGGACATACAGCAGGTATGTGTGAGCATGTTAGATAGAAGTGAATGGAGACGAATAGTTTTGGGGACCTGAAGGGTTGTTGGAGTGTGAGCAGCGTAATATTTTGTGAAGGGATTCAGGGAAACCGGTTAGCCGGACTTGAGTCCTGAAGCTAGGAAGCAAAATGCCTGCTCTTTAAAGGAGGGGTTTGGGATATTTGCTGTTCAGGGTGAAAATGAACAGTCGTATCCGCGTACCTCTGGCAAAGAGGTCATTTTGCGTGACTGATGCGTGGAAAGTGTTTCTTTTATGGGTCACCCTGCCTTGGTGACGGGAGACGACCGACGGGTTGAATAAATTATTTATATAATATATATATATATATTATATATATATATATATTTTTATTAATTTATATATTTGATTTATTATTATATATAAACTCTGCAAACTAGCCGAGGGGATTAATACTGCTCGTGGAGGCTCTAGTACATAAACGGGGGAGTAGAATGAAAATTAGCTCAGAGGCTCCCAACCTCCACCGTATATGCCCTCGGATCATCGTACAACACCTAGCTTGCATGTGAGTCTTGTAGGATTGGGTCGTCCTGTGGGTTAGAGCGGCATTGTGTGATTGTACTCGAATGGAGGCGGGCCAAACGACTTGGGTTCGAATCTGGGCTAGTGTAGGATTGTGGATACAGTAATACTCGTGGTGGTTACAATAATTTTATTATATATATATATAGATATAATATATTATATAATATTTATATATATATATATATATTTATTATATAAATATATATATTTTTTATATATGTGCCGAATCAAGTTTATTCTCTATAAGGGTTACAATGTGGGGTTTACAGGATTTGGGTATTGTGTGGTTTACATGTTATAAAATACTAATTTCAGAGGGGGCCACTAGGACACCTAGCATGGCTAGGCATTTCGGGCAGACTTAGATTAATTCTTAACATTAAATCCTTACAGATTATGGTGTTAAGGCTAAGTGACTACATCATAATTTGTGAGTTTAGCAATGTGAATGCTTTTGTTTTAGCACAATACAAAGTGTCTATATTGGAGTATCATAGGCAAACTTATGACTAGTTAGGATTCATTATTTTAAGTATTTCTGTGTTTATAATCAGTGGATGAGTGTAATTATGAACCACCAGGCGGTTTTCATGTAGTTAGTTGTCGGGGTGTATAAAGGAGATAAGATGTTTTCTAACTGTATAGTTTTGAAAGTGATGAATGTGTCTGCAGTTCTAGAGTTTTCAGGTAGGGTGTTCCAGATTTTAGGTCCTTTGAAATACATTGAATTTTTGTAAAGGTTTAGTCGGACACGGGGAATGTCGTACAGATGTTTGTCTGGTGTTATGCCTGTAGATCCTGTCACAACTATCAAGAAAGCGTTTTAGGTCAAGGTTAATATTGGAATTTAAGGTCCTGTAGATATAGATTGCACAGTAGTAAGTGTGGATGTTCTGAACAGGGAGTAAGTTTAGATCTATGAAGAGTTAGGGCGTGTTGCCAGGGATGGGATTTAGTGATTATTCTTACTGCGGCTTTTTGTTGGGTTATTATTGGCTTTAGGTGTGTTGCTGCAGTTGAACCCCAAGCACAGATAGCATAGGTGAGGTATGGATATACAAGTGAATGGTATAGTGTGTGAAGGGCAGTTTGTGGCACGTAGTATCGTATCTTGGAGAGGATCCCCACCGTTTTGGATACTTTTTTTGTTATGTGTTGGATATGGGTGCTGAAATTTAGGTTGTTGTCGAGGTATAGGCCAAGGAATTTGCCCTCATTATGCCTGGTAATTAGTGTTGTCGATCTTAATGTTAAGTTGCGCAACACCTGCTCTGCTACCAAACATAATATAGTGGGTTTTGACAGTGTTAAGTGTAAGTTTATTGGCTGTCATCCAAGTCGATATTTTGAGGCAGAACTTGCGATCTTGGCTTAAATAGCAACGCTCATCTTGCCATATAGGACAAGTGAAAATTTGTGTATGCAATAATTTCGCCAAAATCATTCTGAACCTAACGAAAAAAATATATTTCACTGTGTTTGTTTAGTATTAAATTATTGTAAATAAATCTAAAATATATTTAGTTGGGTTAGGCTAAAATAAATTGCGCTTGTTATGATAAGGTTAGGTAAGTTTTCTAAGTTCCTTTTGGTGCAAAATTATAAATTTTTACATCAACATTAATGAAAAAATATATCTTTAAACGTATAAGAGAAAATTTTAGAAAGAACTTAATTTTAAATGAGTTCTTGCTAATTGACCAGTTTTAAATATTCGGCACGACATATATATATATATATATATATATATATATATATATATATATATATATATATATATATATATACAGTGGACCCCCGGTTAACGATATTTTTTCACTCCAGAAGTATGTTCAGGTGCCAGTACTGACCGAATTTGTTCCCATAAGGAATATTGTGAAATAGATTAGTCCATTTCAGATCCCCAAACATACACTTACAAACGCACTTACATAAATACGCTTACATAATTGGTCGCATTCGGAGGTGATCGTTATGCGGGGGTCCACTGTATATATTTATTTATTTATTTATTTATTTATTTATTGATTGGAGTTACTCTTCCATAAAAGAGATCGAATCCCTTTGCATTCCATTCCTCAAGACTCTCTATGACCTATACCGATGCAGTTTTACCCATTCATTGTACCGGACAAAGGCTGCATGAGTGGATGTCGAGTATTTGGGTGGAAGACGTCAAGGAAGGCGAGTGTGTTTACAATGTGTGGCAGTTGGTACGTTTCTAGGTTATCTGAGGTGGTTATCACGTCTAGCGAGACACTGTGATCACTCCATATCTTACCAGCACATTTAATCTGAAGCTGTTAGCGTCTTTATCTAGAAAACACTTCTGAAATGTCATAGAATATAGTTTGCCTGAAAATGAATCTAGTTTTGGAACACTGTCCTTGTAATGAGATTGACATACTTTTTTTTACAATAAGACATACGGGCAACACGTGGAATTTTTTATTGACGAGACGTTTCGCCTGGTCAGCAGGCTTTTTCTTTTTCAGTGAAACGTAGAGGCGACTTGTACACTGGAGATAGTGGAATAGGTGGAGATGTAGTTTCGAGGTGTTGATTTATTTAGTCTTGTCCCGTCTGAAACAGATGAATGAGATTTAAGATTTATGTGCTGAAGTCGGAGGCGAGGTGTAGCAGTCGAAATCATCGTCACAGGTGGGTGGGACCCACTAGGGAAAGTAGGTCACACCCTAATGGTGAGCCAGTAGAAGATACCAACTGTACCAAGATAACGTGGCGTTGTTGGGTCAGACAGGTATCATAGCATTGTGTCAACAGTGTAATATTTGTGTAATGTATATATTAAGTTAGTCCATTTATAGACAGGCTCCCGGGAAAAGCCTTTAAGTCATGTGACCCCCGTTTGAACCAGGCACCTAGGCTGGAGTCCTCTCCGCTTACCCTCGACCAGGCCTAGCAGACGGGCAGACGCGGATAGGCTGGGCTCTGCCACGATTACCAACACAACGCCTCTGACAGTTCATCAGTTGTTATCTTGTCGGTATTGTATACCGACAATTTAACTGAAATCACATATGAATCGAGATACAACTCCAGCCATGCTGGAAGACAAAAAATAAAACGTTACAAAACTGTGGCTGGAACAACTCAGTGGTCCGTTTTGGACCATGTCAATAGTCCAAATTTAGTTTAATATATTGCCCATCCCATACCCATCCTGTGGGTGGTAGCCAACAGATTACAGAGGTACATAATGGGTTCAGTAAGCCAGTGGAAAGCCTTGGTCAGGTGACTAAAAGCTCCAGTTGCGTCAGGAAACGCTGTTCCTTTTTCCTGTCAAACTTTACCTAACTTAATAATGGGTCCAGGGATTGGGTCGCTAAAGTTTTGATAGCTGAAAAAGTTAGTGGTAATGAACTACTTACAATCGCAATGAGTTGTTTATGCGGACATGAATGCGCGCGCGCGCGCGCACACACACACACACACACACACACACACACACACACACACACACACACACACACACACACACACACACACACACACACACACACACACACACAATTGAGAATAGCGTTCCGATACCTTAGTAAGGAATCGTTCAAGACACTGTACACTGTGTACATCAAGCCCATACTAGAGTATGCAGCACCAGTTTGGAACCCACACCTGGTCAAGCACGTCAAGAAATTAGAGAAAGTACAAAGGTTTGCAACAAGGTTAGTTCCAGAGCTCAGGGGAATGTTCTACCAAGGAAGGTTGAAGGAAATCGGACTGACGACACTGAAGAACAGGAGGGTCAGGGGAGACATGATAACGACATACAAAATACTACGTGGAATAGATAAGGTAGACAGAAAGGATGTTCCAGAGAGGGGAGAGGGGACACAGAAACATGGGGTCACAATTGGAAGCTGAAGACTCAGACGAGTCACAGGGATGTTAGGATTGTATTTCTTCAGTCATGGGTGGAATAGCCTAGCAAGTGATGTAGTGGAGGCAGGAACCATACATAGCTTTAAGACGAGGTATGACAAAGCTCAGGAAGGAGAGAGAGAGAGGGAGGGAGAGAGGGAGGACCTAGTAGCGATCAGTGAAGAGGCAGGGCCAGGAGCTGAGTCTCGACCCCTGCAACCACAATTAGGTGAGAACAATTAGGCGAGTACACACACACTTCATAAAGCCCCTCACATAGGTGCGAGTTTCTGGTCATTATGTTGGAAGCTCTTAGCGACGGATGATATACACGGTGCCCTGTAAGTCTGGAACCATAAAGTTTCTGCCAGCCAGCGTAAAAGATACTTCTGAGGACCATGCAGATATCTTTTGAGTATGTGATCTGATTTACACCTCCGTGGTTGTTTACTATCATGGTGCGTAAGCTCCACTTCCCGGGACGAAATAGAGTATCGTCCTTAAGAGCTCCTGGAAAAGTTAGTTTGATAAACAAGGCTGGTTAATAGACATACACGGACGTAAGAACAAGGAGGAACACTGCAGAACGCCTACTGACCCATTCTGGGTGAATTTATAGTTATCAAGGAGGCGGTTTTAAGTTAGGTTGACCACGAGGTATTAAGTATTTCACGAAAGTTATAAGGAGTGACGCACGGCATGCTGTCTTGACGCAAGGCCTGCCCTCTTAACGCAAGGTCTGCCCTCTTGACGCAAAGCCTCTCTTGCGTCAAGAGGAACAAATATCCCGTTACCCAGAAGGGGCTACAGATCTTTATATATATATTTCTTTTACATTTTTTCCCCACCTTTTAAGAAGCGTATCCTGGAGGACAGACAAAGGGTATGGGTCCTGGGCGTGCCCGGGGGTAGCTTGGCCCGTCTCTGTGGCCTTGGTTAGGGATTAGGCTGCCCGAGCCTCGTTGGTCACGCCTAGGGAGTAGATCTGCCCAAGGGACGCCCCTCACTGCGTTCCTTCCTTCCCACGATACTGCCAATAATAATAATAATTTTTATTTCTACAAGTATAAATACAACTGCTTGGTGATTTCAACCTAAGGCATACAAAATGGAAGAATGTAGCAAATAATGTTATAGCTGAAATAATCCCCGGAGGTAGCGAAGATGAAAGGTCACACACACACGAGCTACTAAGTCTCTGCGAAAAACACACCTTAAGCCAGCAGATAGTGGAGCCAACAATACTAGAAAACACACTTAACCTTATCTCCACAAATAATGAGGACCTGATAAGAGACATAAGAATATCAAAAACAACTAAGATCGATCACAACCTAATCGAAGTCCAGACGTACATGCATAGGGGTCCTGAACAGCAGAATGCATGTACCTGTGAAGGTGTCTTCACAAAATACAACTTCAACAACAAGAACATCAACTGGGACCAGATAAACCATGTCCTAAACGAAACATGTTGGGAAGATATCTTAAATGACATGGATCCAAACCAGTGCCTTGAAAGGATCAACTTCCTGGCAGCTGAAGCATGTTCTAGGCATATTCCCCTAAGAAAGAAGAAGAGCAGGAGTAAGCTGGAGAGAGAAAGATGCTCCCTCTACAGAAGACGATGAAGAGTCACTGAGCTCCTCAGGAGTGCTAGAATATCTGATACACGAAAGGAGGCGCTGACCGGGGAAGTGGAAACTATCGAACTTAAGTTAAATGACTCTTACAGGAACCAGGAGAGACAGGAGGACCTTAAAGCTATTAGTGAAATTGAAAGAAATTCAAAACATTTCTTTTCATATGCCAAAAACAAGGCAAATACCACATCTAGTATCGGGCCCTTACTCAGACAGGATGGGACTTACACAGATGACAACAAGGAAATGAGTGAAATATTGAAATCCAAGTACGACTCTGTGTTTAGTGAACCACTAATTGGTCTGAGGATCGACGACCCAAATGATTTCTTCATGAATGAGCCTCAAAACTCCATAAATGTATGCCAGATTTCCGACATTACCTTAACTCCGATAGATTTCGAAAAAGCCATTGACAACATGCCCATGCACTCAGCCCTGGGCCCAGACTCGTGGAACTCTGTTTTCATTAAGAACTGCAAGAAACCCCTCTCGCGTGCCCTAAGTACGCTATGGAGGAGGAGCTTGGACATGGGTGAAATTCCACAGTCACTTAAAACAACGGATATAGCCCCACTCCATAAAGGTGGCAGCAAAGCATTAGACCAATAGCTCTGACGTCCCACATCATAAAAATCTTTGAAAGAGTGCTAAGAAGCAGGATTGCAAATCACCTGGATTCCCAAAATCTGCACAATCCAGGGCAACATGGGTTCAGGGCAGGTCGCTCCTGCCTCTCACAACTACTGGATCACTATGACATGGCCTTGGATGCACTGGAAGAAAATCAGAATGCAGATGTAATATACACAGACTTTGCAAAAGCATTTGACAAATGCGATCATGGCGTAATAGCCTATAAAATACGTGCTAAAGGAATAACTGGGAAAGTGGGGAGATGGATCTTCAACTTCCTAACAAATCGAGCACAGAGTAGTGGTCAACAGAGTTAAATCGGAGGCTGCCTTAGTGAAGAGCTCTGTTCCACAAGGCACAGTACTCGCCCCCATCCCGTTCCTCATCCTCATATCAGACATAGACAGAGATGTAATCCACAGCACCGTGTCATCCTTTGCACACGATACTAGGATCTGCACGAGGCTGTCATCTGCTGAGGACGCAGTTAACCTCCAAGAAGGTATAAACAAAGTTTTTCAGTGGGCAACGGTAAACAATATGATGTTCAATGAGGACAAATTCCAACTACTCCGTTATGGAAAACTGGAGGAGATAATAACTAGAACAGAGTATACTACTGACTCCGGCCATACAATAGAGCGGAAAAATAATGTAAGGGACCTGGGATCTCACTTTCAAGGATCACTACAGTGCCACGATCGCACGTGCAAAGAAAATGATAGGATGGATAATGAGAACTTTCAAAACGAGAGATGCCAAGCCAATGATGATCCTTTTCAAATCACATGTTCTCTCTAGGCTGGAATACTGCTGTACATAAACATCTCCGTTCAAAGCAGGTGAAATCGCAGATCTAGAGAGTGTACAGAGATCCTTTACTGCACGTATAAGTTCTGTCAAGCACCTTAACTACTGGGATCGCTTGGAAGCACTTGACTTGTACTCGTTGGAACACAGGAGGGAGAAATATATCATAATCTACACTTGGAAAATCCTGGAAGGAATGGTCTCAAATCTGCACACAGAAATCACTCTCTACGAAAGTACAAGACTGGGCAGGCGATGCAAAATGCCCCCAATAAAAAGTAGGGGAGCCATTGGTACACTAAGGGAAAACACCATAAGTGTCCGGGGCCCAGGGCTGTTCAACAGCCTCCCATCAAGCATTAGGGGAATTGCCAATAAACCCCTGGCTGCCTTAGAGAGAGTTGGACAGATTCCTAAAGTCAGTGCCGGATCAGCCAGGCTGTGGTTCGTACGTTGGACTGCGTGCGGCCAGCAGTAACAGCCTAGTTGATCAGGCCCTGATTCATCGGGAGGCCTGGTCATGGACCGGGCCGCGGGGGCGTTGATCCCCGGAATAACCTCCAGGTAACCTCCAGGTAGGCAGAACACTTCAAGGAAAATAGGTAATTTTTTCCCAGGATGCGACCCACACCAGTCGGCTAACACTCAGGTACTTATTTTACTAATAGGTGAACAGGGACAGCAGGTGCCTAAAGGAAACACGCCCCAATGTTTCCATCTGGGAAATCGAACCACGGACCTTAATGTGTGAACCGAGTGCACCAGTACTGAAGCTACGTGAGGTCTCTTCTTAGAACTGTGTAAACATCTACTCTGAGGTACTTGGAGATCTTGTAGTCCATCCTTATGCTGGCTAGTGACATCCCAGGTGTGGGTGGGTGTGCATTCACCTGTTTGTAGTTTCAGGGGTCGATTCGCAGCTCCTGACCCCGCCTCTTCACTGGCCGCTACTGGGTCACTCTCCCTGCACCATGAACTTTATCATACCTCTGCTTAAAGCTATGAATGGATCCTGCCTCCACGACATTGCTTCCCAAACTATTCCACTTCCTGACTACTCTGTGACTGAAGAAATACTTCCTAGCATTCCTGTGATTCATCTGTATCTTCAGTTTCCAGCTGTGTCCCATCTCTGGAACATTCTGTCTCTGTCCACCTTGTCAATTCCTCTCAGTATTTTATATGTCGTTATCATCTCCTCCTATCTCTCCTGTCCTCCAGTGTCGTCAGGGGTGGGTGGGTGTGTGTGCGTGTGTGTGCGTGCGTGTGTGTGTGTGGGGGGGGTATGTACCTTGTAATGAAGTGATTAGAAATAACCTTAATGTGTGTGTGTGTGTGTGTGTGTGTGTGTGTGTGTGTGGAATTGTATGTGTATACATGCATGACATGTTTGCATATAGTGTTAAGTAATCTAGTCATCTGCACTCTCTAGAAAGGCGTAGAATTAGGGGGGATATGATTGAGGTGTATAAATGGAAAACAGGAATAAATGAAGGGGATGTAAGCTTGCTAAAAATATCTAGACAAGACAGTACTCGTAGCAATGGTTTTAAGTTGAAAAAATTCAGATTCAGGAAGGATATAGGAAAGCACTGGTTTGGTAATAGTTGTGGATGAGTGGAACAAACTCCCGAGTACCATCATAGAAGCTAAGACGTTGTGTAGTTTTAAAAATAAGTGGGTGTGGGTGGTTGTGAGTTGGACTTGACTAGTTTGTGCTTGTAGGTCTGATGCCGTGCTCCTTCCTTGAGTGGATGTGACCTGGAACTAACTTTGTTGGGTCAGTGGCATAAGCCTCGCATGGGCCAGTGGGCCTGCTGCAGTTAATAGATGATACAGGACACAGTCCTGTATCATCCATTAACTGACAACAATTCGATGTTCAGTAACGATAAATTTCAGCTATTACGTTATGCAAGAAGCGAGAAAATAAAAATAAAAAATCAGTGTACGAATCAAAACAACCCGGAAAGTAAGTCAAATGTGAGAGACCTGGGAGTGGTAACGTCAGAAGATGTATTGCTGTTTACTAACGTCCTCCTTGAAGGCAGACGAATGTGATGAATGGTTTTGAAAGCAGACAAGTTGAAGATTGAGACACTTACGCAACATATGGGAATCTTTATTGAGGAAACTTTTTTCAATGAAGATCCCCATATGTTGTATAAGTGTCTCAATCTTCTTCAAGGCAGACGAAATTTCTGAACTGAAAAATGTACAGAAAATCTTCACAGCTCGTATAAACTCAGTCAAGTGCTTCAGCTGGATTGCTTATAGTCCCTAGAACTGTGCTCCTTAGAACGTACGTGAGAAAGATGCATCATAGTCTACACCTGGAAGATACTGGAGGGATTGGTCTTAAACCTGGACACAGATTACTACTTGTAAACACAAGAGACTTGGCAAACAATTTTTCATTGGATATCTCCAATGAAAAACAGAGGAGCGAGAAGTACACCGAGAACTCAATAAGCGTTTAGGGTCCGCGACTCAACACCCTTCATGCATAAAGGGAAATGACAAACTCTTAGCTGTCTTCAAGAGGAAATTCTACAGATTACTCAAACCAGTTCCTCATCAACTGGGCTGTGGTGCATACGTTGGACTGAGGGCAACAGGTACTGGTTTGAGACAGGGTCACAGGGACAGTGACCCCCCCCCACCCCTCATTCCTCGATTTACAATTTGATATATTGTGACCATCATATTCCTGTCCCTGATAGATTATCATGTCCATGTATCTAATTTGCGAGTCCCCAACAGTGAGTATATTATTTCCTTTATCTGAGGATGCAATCATCCTATATTCTCTTCGCCAACATTTTTGCGCTCGTTCTGGAGATCAAAGTGATTTCTGTTCTTCAGCCATTGTTTTTCACCTTTTGCCTGTCCCATTTTACTCCCTTTAATGCAAGCCATTATTCATTCGTTAATGGTAACTTTTTTCGTCGTTACTGTTAGCTAGCGTGTTTCCCTTATCTTCCCTGCCTACTTTCTGTACTCGACTGAAGAAGCCTACTGTGTAGGAGAAACGTTTTGGAATAAAGGTACCTAACACCATTGTGAATGAGGAGCTGATTAAAATATCGACTTGGATGACAGCCAATAAACTTACGCTTAACACTGACAAAACTTACTATATTATGTTTGGTAGCAGAGCAGGAGATGCACAAATTAACATTAAGATTGACAACACTCTAATTACCAGAAATAATGGGGGAAAATTCTTAGGCTTATACCTTGACAATAACCTGAATTTCAGCACCCATATCCAGCATATAGCCAAAAAAGTATCCAAAACGGTTGGGATCCTCTCCAAGATACGATACTACGTGCCGCAAAATGCCCTTCTCACACTATACCACTCACTTATTTATCCATACCTCACCTATGCTATTTGTGCTTGGGGATCAACTGCAGCAACACACCTAAAGCCAATAATAACCCAACAAAAAGCTGCAGTAAGAATAATCACTAAATCCCATCCCTGGCAGCACACCCCCCCACTCTTCAAAGATCTAAACTTACTCCCAGTTCAGTACATCCACACTTACTACTGTGCAATCTATATCTACAGGGCCTTAAACTCTAATATCAACCTTGACCTAAAACGCTTTCTTGATAGTTGTGACAGAACCCACAGGCATAACACCAGAAACAAACATCTCTACGACATTCCCCGTGTCCGACTAAACCTTTACAAAAATTCAATGTATGTCAAAGGCCCTAAAATCTGGAATACCCTACCTGAGAACTCTAGAACTGCAGACACATTCATCACCTTCAAAACTACCATTAGAAAACATCTTATCTCCCTGATACACCCCATCAACTAACTACACGAATACCACCTGGTGGTTCACACTTGCACTCACTCACCCATTTGACCATAAACAGAAATATTAATCTCAGTCTTAAAATAATGAATCCTGTGATACTCCAATACTGAAACTATATACTGTGCCAAAACAAAAGCATTCACATTGCTAAACTCACAAAATAGTATTTAGTCACTTAGCCATAATACCAACTTACCTCATAATTTCTAATATTTTACATTTAAGAATAAAACTAAGTATGCCCGAAATGCCTAGCCATGCTAAGCGTTCTAGTGGTACACTCTGTAATCTCAATTTTACTACATGTAAACCAAACAACCAAATTTCTGTAAACTCAGCATTGTAATCCTTATAGAGAATAAACTTTGAATGAATTGAATGAACTGTTGCCTATGTGTCTTACCTACCTACCACCAGCCACTTCTCACTTGTTACATTTGCCCCACCTTCACCCAAACAAAATTTTTATTTCCTATTCTTCTCACTGACAGTTTGGGATACAAGTTAAAGGACCCCAATGGAAATAAGTCACTTTGTGTGACTTTTTTGGTTATCGTAGGTTCTCTATAAATATGCTGCTATGTATGATAATCTGTGTAACTGTGTTTGTGTATATCTAAATAAACTTACTAAGTTCCGAAGTGTTGAAAAAGCCACGTTAGCAAACTGTAACAGTCCACCCATATTCTCCGAGATGCGCACACCTGCAGTCTTGACCACTGACTTCGAGGAAATGTACCACTAGCTTTAGGTAGGTGGACCACTGACCTTAGGTGGACCACTGACCTTAGGTGGACCGATGACATTAGGTAGGTGGACCACTGACCTTGGGTAGGTGGACCACTGGGTAGATGAACCGCTGACCTTAGGTGGACCACTGACCTTAGGTGGACCACTGACCTTGGGTAGGTGGACCACTGGGTAGGTGGACCACTGGCCTTGGGTAGGTGGACCACTGGCCTTGGGTAGGTGGACCACTGGCCTTGGGTAGGTGGACCACTGGCCTTGGGTAGGTGGACCACTGGCCTTGGGTAGGTGGACACACTGGTTTGGGGTAGGTGGACCACTGGCCTTGGGTAGGTGGACCACTGGCCTTGGGTAGGTGGACCACTGGCCTTGGGTAGGTGGACCACTGACCTTGGGTAGGTGGACCACTGACCTTGGATTAATAGACCATTGTCCTCTTATTTACATGTCACTGACCGATCTAAACACGCTTAAAATTATACATTATGCACACACATACACCATCACGCACATGAACTCCTTCGAATGAGAAAAAAAAAAAAGCGCGCACGTACACACAAAATTCTTAATTCGTATCGGTTATTACTCCATGTTTGTGTTCCTCGATGCGGTTATCTCTCACGGTGAAGGAGATCACTATTTGACAAGGCTGTATCTCTGCTACTTCTTTATCTACGAGACTGATAACGATAGATAAAACCCCACTATGGCTCTACGATACAACCGATTAAGAATATTTCACAAAAATAGACAAGTTGTCCTTGAAAAAAAATTAACACAAGTTCTCTTAAGATCAATAACGCTCACGTTTTCTGTCTGCTTCTCAAAACTCTGGAATTTGATCTTTGTAGTTTTTGGTAAGTGTATTTAGGTACAGATAAGTAAACTTATCACATAATTTAATGTGTGTAAATTACGCAGGATACCTTAGTCCATACTTCAGAGTCCTCGAGAGGCACAGGAGCTGCAACTCAACCCATTCAAATGCTGTATATTTGCGATCTATTGGTCGCAGCATTAATAATCATTCAAACTAGGTTGGTCTTTTCTGTGAAAAAATTATAAAGCACAAATTTGGAAGGTAGACGAGGGTAAACTAGAGTAGTTTCCAACTAGAGTTCAGCCTTGATGCTGTACCATGGAAACCAATACACTTATCTTTGTGAAACCTGCACAAGTGAGTCTCCTTTGCCAGGGAATGTTGTCAAACTTAACATTTAAAAATAACGAAGAGGATACCTACAGTGACTGTTGAACTTATTGGAACCACGAGGCCTGGTCTCAGACCGAGCTGCGGGGGCGTTGACCCCTGAAACCCTCTTTAGGTATACTACAGGTATCCAGGCAAGCTCTTCGATATGATACCTGAGGAGGAGTGTGTCTCATGTTATCTCCGGTGATAGTCGAGCAGAACATAAATTTTTTATTTTATACTCGAGCATGATGCGACTTACCAGTGTACGAGAGCATGATGCGACTTACCAGTGTACGAGAGCATGATGCGACTTACCAGTGTACGAGAGCATGATGCGACTTACCAGTGTACGAGAGCATGATGCGACTTACCAGTGTACGAGAGCATGATGCGACTTACCAGTGTACGAGAGCATGATGCGACTTACCAGTGTACGAGAGCATGATGCGACTTACCAGTGTACGAGAGCATGATGCGACTTACCAGTGTACGAGAGCATGATGCGACTTACCAGTGTACGAGAGCATGAATGCGACCTTACCAGTGTACGAGAGCATGATGCGACTTACCAGTGTACGAGAGCATGATGCGACTTACCAGTGTACGAGAGCATGATGCGACTTACCAGTGTACGAGAGCATGATGCGACTTACCAGTGTACGAGAGCATGATGCGACTTACCAGTGTACGAGAGCATGATGCGACTTACCAGTGTACGAGGACATGATGCGACTTACCAGTGTACGAGAGCATGATGCGACTTACCAGTGTACGAGAGCATGATGCGACTTACCAGTGTACGAGAGCATGATGCGACTTACCAGTGTACGAGAGCATGATGCGACTTACCAGTGTACGAGAGCATGATGCGACTTACCAGTGTACGAGAGCATGATGCGACTTACCAGTGTACGAGAGCATGATGCGACTTACCAGTGTACGAGAGCATGATGCGACTTACCAGTGTACGAGAGCATGATGCGACTTACCAGTGTACGAGAGCATGATGCGACTTACCAGTGTACGAGAGCATGATGCGACTTACCAGTGTACGAGAGCAATGATGCGACTTACCAGTGTACGAGAGCATGATGCGACTTACCAGTGTACGAGAGCATGATGCGACTTACCAGTGTACGAGAGCATGATGCGACTTACCAGTGTACGAGAGCATGATGCGACTTACCAGTGTACGAGAGCATGATGCGACTTACCAGTGTACGAGAGCATGATGCGACTTACCAGTGTACGAGAGCATGATGCGACTTACCAGTGTACGAGAGCATGATGCGACTTACCAGTGTACGAGAGCATGATGCGACTTACCAGTGTACGAGAGCATGATGCGACTTACCAGTGTACGAGAGCATGATGCGACTTACCAGTGTACGAGAGCATGATGCGACTTACCAGTGTACGAGAGCATGATGCGACTTACCAGTGTACGAGAGCATGATGCGACTTACCATGTACGAGAGCATGATGCGACTTACCAGTGTACGAGAGCATGATGCGACTTACCAGTGTACGAGAGCATGATGCGACTTACCAGTGTACGAGAGCATGATGCGACTTACCAGTGTACGAGAGCATGATGCGACTTACCAGTGTACGAGAGCATGATGCGACTTACCAGTGTACGAGAGCATGATGCGACTTACCAGTGTACGAGAGCATGATGCGACTTACCAGTGTACGAGAGCATGATGCGACTTACCAGTGTACGAGAGCATGATGCGACTTACCAGTGTACGAGAGCATGATGCGACTTACCAGTGTACGAGAGCATGATGCGACTTACCACAGTGTACGAGAGCATGATGCGACTTACCAGTGTACGAGAGCATGATGCGACTTACCAGTGTACGAGAGCATGATGCGACTTACCAGTGTACGAGAGCATGATGCGACTTACCAGTGTACGAGAGCATGATGCGACTTACCAGTGTACGAGAGCATGATGCGACTTACCAGTGTACGAGAGCATGATGCGACTTACCAGTGTACGAGAGCATTGATGCGACTTACCAGTGTACGAGAGCATGATGCGACTTACCAGTGTACGAGAGCATGATGCGACTTACCAGTGTACGAGAGCATGATGCGACTTACCAGTGTACGAGAGCATGATGCGACTTACCAGTGTACGAGAGCATGATGAGGGGTCACTGCACGCTGATGTATGTTATTATTATTATTATTATTATTATTATTATTATTATTATTATTGGGATCATGCAGTGCCTAGGATATGAGAGAGAGAGAGGTCTCATTCTATGAAGGGAAGGGGGTACATAAGAACGTAAGAATGGAGGAACACTGCAGTAGGCCTAATGGCCCATACATGGTAGGTCTTTTCAAAGGCAACTATTCTCACCCACCCACTTGTGCAACTGTTGTCGGGGTTCGATGGGAAGAACAACGGTAATAAAGGAAACAACTGTTGACTATTATAGTCAATGTATTAATATTTAATAATAATAACAATCTTTATTTCTACGAGTACAAAGTAAACAGACCATAGCTGACATCACTGACAAACTACTATATACAAAGCCCATTGTTATGCAGAGTATTTCAGACAAATTAGGTCAATTTTGTCCCAGGATGCAACCTACAACAGTCGACTAACACCCAGGCACCTATTTAAACGGACAGCAGGTTTCTTTTAAGGAAACGCGTACTAATGTTTCCAGTCGTACCGGGGATCGACCCCCGGATCTCAGTGTGAGGGCTGCGAGCTATGGGGCACCTAAGCCTGATCAGATTTGAGGCAGAGGCCTGTAAAAGGCGACCTGTGTGTGAGGTTGGTCACGTGACTTGAAGCTTGAGGGAGCCTGGCTATAAATTGGAGCCATAACAATATATATATATTACACAAGTATTGCTTTGTTGACAACTTTTTCCCCTAAGGTACCAAAG
The DNA here is from genome assembly GCF_026875155.1 of Cherax quadricarinatus. Lineage (NCBI taxonomy): Eukaryota > Metazoa > Arthropoda > Malacostraca > Decapoda > Parastacidae > Cherax > Cherax quadricarinatus. Next base: position 10,385,100 of record NC_069459.1, on the reverse strand, counting down.
CATTTGCTTCTGTATCTTAGTTACTAATCAGACCCAGTTGAGATTCCTTTGATCAAGAGCCCTTCAGCAGTATCAAACCCCCGTCCTTGATACTGGGGAGAGTTTAGTGATCAAGGTATGGTGAATGTGCTGGTGACTTAATAAAATACTTGTGTGTATGTGAGGGATGTGTTAGATGCAGGACGTGAGAGATATTCCATACCAAGTGTCGCTAGTTCCTTAAAGATGTGTGTTGTCAACGAATAAATATTTTGAACTAAATTTTACTACAGCTGATATATATATATATATATATATATATATATATATATATATATATATATATATATATATATATATATATATATATATATATATATAATTATTAACACATCGGCCGTCTCCCACCAAGGCAGGGTGGCTCGAAAAAGAAAAACTTTCATCATTCACTCCATCACTGTCTTGCCGGAAGCATGCTTACACTACAGTTATAAAACTGCAATATTAACACTTCTCCTTCAGAGTGCAGACACTGTACTTCCCATCTTCAGGACTCAAGTCCGGCCGGCCGGTTTCCCTGAATTCATTTATAAATGTTACCTTGCTCACACTCCAACAGCACATCAAGTCCTAAAAACCATTTGTCTCCAATCACTCCTGCTAACACACACATGCTTGCTGGATGTCCAAGCCCCTCGCACACAAAACCTCCTTTACCCCCTCCCTTCAACCTCTCCTGGGCCGACCCCGACCCCGCCTTCCCTCCACTACAGATTTATACACTCTCGAAATCATTCTATTTCCTTCCATCATTCTCTCTCTCTCTCTCTCTCTCTCTCTCTCTCTCTCTCTCTCTCTCTCTCTCTCTCTCTCTCTCACACACACACACACACACACACACACACACACACACACACACACACACACACACACACACAATCAGGCGCATATAACAGGGAGGGCACTGCAATGGATCAGGGAATACCTGACAGGGAGGCAACAACGAGTCATGGTACGCTAAGAGAGATCACAGTGGGCGCCTGTGACGAGCGGGGTCCCACAGGGGTCAGTTCTATGACCAGTCCTATTTCTGATATATGCGAACATGATGGAAGGAATAGACTCTGAAGTGTCCCTATTCGCATATGATGTGAAGCTGATGAGAAGAATTAAATCGGATGAGGATGAGGCAGGACTGCAAAGAGACCTGGACAGGCTGGACATGTGGTCTAGAAACTGGCTTCTCGAATTCAACCCTGCCAAATGCAAAGTCATGAAGATTGGGGAGGGGCAAAGAAAACCGCAGACAGAGTATAGGCTAGGTGGACAAAGACTGCAGACCTCACTCAGGGAGAAAGACCTTGGGGTGACCATAACGCCGAGCACGTCCCGGAGGCACACATCAACCAAATAACTGCTGCAGCATACGGACGCCTGGCAAACCTGATAATAGCGTTCCGATACCTTAATAAGGAATCGTTCAAGACACTGTACACTGTGTATGTTAGGCCCATACTGGAGTATGCAGTACCAGTCTGGAACCCACACCTGGTCAAGCACGTCAAGAAGTTAGAGAAAGTACAAAGGTTTGCAACAAGGCTAGTCCCAGAGCTCAGGGGAATGTCGTACGAGGAAAGGTTGAGGGAAATTGGACTGACGACACTGGAGGACAGAAGGGTCAGGGGAGACATGATAACGACATACAAGATACTGCGGGGAATAGACAAGGTGGACAGAGATAGGATGCTCCAGAGAGGGGACACAGAAACAAGGGGTCACAAATGAAAGCTGAAGACTCAGACGAGTCACAGGGACGTTAGGAAGTATTTCTTCAGCCATAGAGTCGTCAGGAAGTGGAATAGTCTAGCAAGTGAAGTAGTGGAGGCAGGAACCATGCATAGTTTTAAGATGAGGTATGGCAAAGCTCAGGAAGCAGAGAGGGAGAGGACCTAGTAGCGATCAGTGAAGAGGCGGGGCCAGGAGCCGAGTCTCGACCCCTGCAACCACAATTAGGTGAGTACAATTAGGCGAGTACAATTAAATCAGATGAGGATCAACCAGGACTTCAAAGAGACCTGCTGGACACGTGGTCCAGCAACTGGCTTCTCGAATTCAACCCTGCCAAATGCAAAGCCATGAAGATCGGAGAAGGGCAAAGAAGACCGCAGACAGAGTATAGGCTAGGTGGCCAACGACTGCAAACCTCGCTCAAAGAGAAAGATCTTGGGGTGAATATAACACCGAGCATGTCTCCGGAAGCACACAACCAGATAACTGCTGCAGCATAGGGCGCCTGGCAAACCTGAGATTAGCGTTCCGGTACCTAAGTAAGGAATCTTTCAAGACACTGTACACCGTGTACGTCAGGCTCATACTGGAGTATGCAGCACCAGTTTGGAACCCGCACCACGTCAAGCACGTTAAGAAATTAGAGAAAGTAAAAAGGTTTGCGACACAGTTAGTTCCAGAGCTCAGGGGAATGTCCTACGAAGAAAGGTTAAGGGAAATCGGTGTGACGACACTGGAGGACAAGAGGGTTAGGGGAGACATGATAACGACATACAAAATACTGCGTGGAATAGACAAGGTGGACAGAGATGAGATGTTTCAGAGAGGAGACACAGAAACAAAGGGTCACTCTTGGAAGTTGAAGACTCAGATGAGTCACAGGGATGTTAGGAAGTATTTCTTCAGTCACAGAGTGGTCAGGAAGTGGAACAGTCTGGCGAGTGATGTAGTGGAGGCAAGAACCATACATAGCTTTAATTTAAGACGAGGTATGATAAAGTTCATGGATCAGGGAGGGAGAGGGGACCTAGTAGTGTTCAGTGAAGAGGCGGGGCTACGAGCCGAGTCTCGACCCCTGCAACTACAATTAGGCGAGTACACACACACACACGTCGGGGCCAGGAGCTGAGTCTCGACCCCTGCAACCACAATTAGGCGAGTACGTACACACACACACACACACACACACACACACACACACACACACACACACACACATACATACATACATACATATACATACATATATATATATATATATATATATATATAATATAATATATATATATATATATATATATATATAATATATATATATATATATATATATAATATAATGTATGTATGTATCCTAAATTAATGTAACTTATGTTATGTCTCTATGGCAACACTATTGTTCTCGTCTCATCAGCCAGGGATTGATCAGATAGGGACTCTCGTTCCACTCTGATTAACAGGTGGGGGTAGGTGAAGGCGGTGGTAGGTGAGGGTCGAGGGGGGGATGAAGGGGACGTGGGAGGTAGATGAAGTGCCAGTGTATGAGGGCGAGTTGGTCCATCACGAGGTGGAGTGAGGTCAAGAAACAGAAGTGTTTCCAGATCCAAGTCTTTTTCAGATGATGACCAGTGTTGTACCAGTACTGGGTATCAGTCAATCAAATTCTCTCTGTGGTACTATGTACTGGTGGTTAAGCGTGCTTACCTGATCGAAGAGTTGCACCCAATAAAAAACGTAGTTTTTTTGTGCTGTAGTGTTGGCTGGTTGAGAGTACTGTATAATAGTGGTAGATTGTGGGGGTACGACTACCTTCCTCGGAGTCTGCTACTCGTGGTGTTAATCTTTAGAGTAATTTTTAATTTTAGAGTGCTGTTCTAACTAGCCTTCTTTGCTAGTGATGGTGATCAGTGCTGCTGTTGGTAGTGTTTCCTAGTCATGTTGCTTACTGTTACGGCTGCTGTCGCGTTGGTACTGTTTGTGTTGCTGCTTGTCGCTGTAGGGTTCTGTACTGTTTTTATCCCTCGTCAATGGTGCCGGGAAGGCGTCTCGGTTTCCTGCCAGGGCCGGTAACTAGAACCCGCCTTTAGGCGTGTCAGCACGCAAGTCTGTGGACAAAGAACAGGCAGCGATTAACGACCGGAGTATCAAACTTCCACTATGAGTGATGCACAGTCTTAGTCTCCGTGATCTTGACGTCAGAGACCTACCGTCCACTGGGCTGTCTTCAGTCTTTCATCTTAACACAAATCAGGCATCACATTTCTAACCCTGAGATTAGGCATCACATTTTTTTAAAATAAAACAAGAAGTTAAAATATAGCTTGGATGCCCGTCACCCAATAAAAGAAAAAGTAATTTATTAATAAAATGAGATAACTAATATAACAAAAGTTTACATAAGGATACAAAAAATGGGAACAAGAATATCGCCCAAAACTAGACACTTAATTTACATACCATTTTTTATTCAAGGAAAATGACATTCGGTGTCTCGAATCGAATTTGGTGGGACACCAGTTCTCAAACCTACCGGGCCGCGGGGGCGTTGACCCCCGGAACACACTCCAGGTAAACTCCAGGTCTCCAGGTAATGCGATCTCTAATTGATAAATATGACAGGGAAATATAACTAGCTTTTGTTACCACTATGTAACTGCCATACAAGGTAGCAGCATACTGCTAATATATCTGATTTTAATAAAAACAGTAAATAAAAATCATTCCATGGTAGCGACGTGTTGGTTTTTCTTGGCCTAACCTGCCGGGAAATTTCTCCTTTCGTCAAATATTTGCTCGACTTGTTCCCCTACGGTCAGGAATGGTTTAAAGATACGAACAGTCAGGATCTGGAAAAATAAACACAAATGCCGTATAATGCAATTCTTTATTGACTACGTTTCGCCCACACAGTGGACTTTATCAAGTAATAAACAGATCTACCGGGGTAAAGAGTACATAAGTATATATAGTGTGGAGTCGGGTGGAGAATGTTGTGTAGATTGTATGTGAGACGGATTGTATTATACTGCATTTGTATTTATTGTATTTATTTTTCAATCGCGTGGATATTTTATACCATTTATCTCCGGTCAAGACCTGACTGTGTGTCCTTAGGTCCTGAGAAAGGGAATAAAAACACTGAACCGCTAGCACAAACAACACAGGTTAGAGAGCTACTTATAGAGACATGGAAAACGGCAAATGATTAAACAAGACGAAGGACCAGCAGCACTGAATTATAAACCAGTAGCTTTGACGAGCATTCTACTGAAAATGTGCTGGAGATAACGAGAGTGGCGGAGCATCTTGAGGTTAGGTAAGGTTTGTCAGGAAACAGGACAAGTGTTTCCTAACGTGGGTCTTAAGTTAAAAAATTTTATGTTGCAAACTTGCAATTGTTAATAAAACACACCAAAACAATTTTTTAAATTTAATATACAAACAGACAATATAAAAAACATAAATGGAACTTGAATCAAAACATTTTTTAATTGTTACAAAAATATAAAAAGGAAGCAAATCTCAACAATGACAAATTGCAAAGGGATGCAACTTTCAATCCCTATATTCCTGAGATTCATTTGGATGACCAATTATTCTATATTGCTAATTGATGGTATGGTAGTCGCTGAAGCAATTTCTATCACTCTTTATCCAGATTTACTTTGCATACAGAACACTGGAATGAGGATGTGACCAATTTCTTCGAGTGGCTGCAATAGTTGCAATCGTAATACCTTACTTTTTCTTCACTAATTTCTGTTTTTTGGCTGGCCTTTCTTCCTCCTCATCATCACTTGACACCTGTGCATCCGGTGGCAAGTATTCATCACCACTATCCAGCAATTCTGGTTCATCTACCTCTGCTTCTGAGTCACTCTCTTCAGAAACGCAGACATACCTCGACCTGCTGGTGGACTGCTCCCCATAAAACAACTTCTCATTGATCTGGAAGGACAATAGAAACCTCCTGTATAGATCCAGACCACTACAGAGTTCATATATGCAATTGAAATTTTTTTATAAATATTTATTTGACTAAAATTGGACATTCCCGGAAACTCGGGCAAGACCGAAATAATTCGGTATAAAATGCTTGCACTTTTTTCAACTGCATGCTACACTCATATTATGCTTCACACGGACTTTAGGTATATATCAAAATATGCCTAAACTATTCATGTAAGCACTAAACACAACAATCAGTACTTACCGACATTGTAGAATGTATAATCCAAGAGTAGATTAGTAAGGGTGGAGGGAAAAATGCGTGTGTGGGCGGAGCCAAGCCACCAGTGTTTATATTTTGATCTCTCAACCAATGGGAAGGCGGCAGAAGCGAACTGTACTTAGCTGAAGAGACTCAGGGAAGGCTTGTGATTGGTTGGAACTAAAGAACGGGAAGCTGGCCGCGCGGGGCACGGAGTATGACACGCCCCCAAAACACGTAATTAATACCGAATTTTCCCGGCCAAGCACGATAAAGGGTTATTCTCTTTGTCGGGCCCAGCCGAATATTTTCGGTCTTCGGAGATTAGCAATTGCTCGAAAACTAACCATCAGAAATCAATTTATATGGGATCAGTGACCTTGTATTGAGTTACTCTATCCACCATAGGGAGTTCAGTTCGAATTTCAAATTTTCGGACCCCTTGCACGATAAAGGGAACGACCCGCAGCTGGAGCTTTTGGTCATCTGACAGAGGCCTTCCGCTGGCTTACCCCTACCCCTTTAAAAATTATGGTTATGATTATAACCATTTATGGAGCATCTTCACAAACAACAGCTTTGCAAACAAATACAACACAAGGAGTAGCTTCACAAACAACAGCTACTACACAAGGAGCATCTTCACAAACAACAGCTACTACATGCTTAGAGTAAATAAGTAATCCTGTCTTTACTTTTGAGTTCTACGACGGAATAAGAGAACAAACATGAAAAGAGGGTTGGACAGACTGCATACCCTGTACTCTCCGACTGTTAGAAAACGTTTAAACTTTTCCTCACAAGTAACTAATTCATGAATTGGAGTAAGAAAAAATAAAAAAGAAACAGGTTTTGTTGGATCAAGAACGAGTGGGATTAAATTAACCAGGTCCTAAATAAGACAAGTTGGGAAGATATCCTAAACAACACGGATCCGATCCTTTGCCTAGAAAAAAAATAACTCTGTGGCACTTGAGGTATGACTCACGAAATCGTAATGACACGATTGCAAAACAAACCATACCACGGGCGGGATTTGAGGTATGTTCAAGGCACATTCCTTTAAGAATGTGTTGAAGTATCAGGAGGACAGAGAATGAGGGTCTTTCACAAGGATCTATCCTGGGTTCACTCATTGCTACGTTGTTTTCACCAATATTGCATACACAAATTTTTTTTTCACAAACTTACACTACATAAGTGCAATGCTAACCATCCCACCGTTTCACACAATTAGTGCTCATGGTTGAATCCCCGGCCGGGTGGAAACGTTGGGTATGTTTCCTTACACCTGCTGTCCCTGTTCACCTAGCAGTAAGTAGGTACCTGGTTGTTAGTTGACTGTTGTGGGTAGCATCCTGGGGGACAAGACTGAAGGACCACAACGGAAATAAGACACAGTCCTCGATGACGTTCTGAGTTAGATTATCCTGAGTGGTAACCATCCCCTACGTTAAAAATTCCAATGAATCTTAACTGTTTTTCAGTAGCTTATGCCACATTTTCCTGACTAAAATTCATTCTTCCTCTACATAAATGACATATCTGATGAAATATTTCTACTTACTCCTCATTGCAGATATCGAACTTAGGAGAATAAATACTGGAGAAGACAGGAAAAGGCTTTACGAAAAGCTGGGCACACGGCAGGACAGAAGTTCGTGAACCAAGTCATTGTTGGTTGAGGAGGTGAGGGCAGTTTATTTCTTCCTGGTAACTGCAACTGGCGAATACCATTTGGTGAGTACACACAATATACTGGAACTTGTAATTATTTTATTTTGAAATGATGCACTGCTTTTAATATCAGTAATTAGTCGAGGTTTTCCCAGATATCTAGAGGTTTGGAGACAGTGGCTGTTCATGAGTGTTGGTGGAGGTCATTACTGTATTTTCTGGCATATAAGGCGCACTTTTTCTCACACAAAGGCTTGGAAAATCAACCTGCATCTTGTACGCTCAAGGTCAGGGTCGAGGGTATGCTTTAGCAGTTGTTTACTAACGTTACGTTACAACTGCTTGGAAACAGTCCTGTGTGTCTTATATTCTCTTGCGCCTTATATGCCGGAAAATACGGTAGATTCATAAATTTCATTCTCTCATGTACGGGTTGTGTACTGGATTCATATTATGTTTAAACCACCATGAGGATGCCTGAAGGCTACGGCCTGGTTTTGGGCACTTCCTTCCGTGTGTAAAAGGGGAAATAATGATCAGTGTCACATCCTCAAACCCACCTTGGTGACCAATACATCTTTAAAGCGTTCAGCTGGTTTCGAAAACAACTGAGGCATTCGTATCTGGACATGTGTTAACCATACCAACTGAAAGCCATTTTTGAGAAAGACCTGCATTGTATGGGCCAGTAGGCCTGCTGCAGTGTTCCCCCATTCTTATGTTTATTTTTCACCAAACAGAAAATTACATAAGAGTGGGAAAACCCACTTGGAGACAGACGAGATTATATATTTCAACCTCCAATTAAAATCTTCAAGCAGAGGGTCGTAGCAAATCTTTCCTTATCTGTATTTGCTTGCATGTGAGTTGCATCTTCATACTGACGATCTTACAGAATATTGGATGAAAATTGAGACACTATTGCAACATATGGGAATCTTCAACCTGTCGGTTTTAAACCATTTACTATACAGAACACTGGATATTTAAGGAGATCCAGCATGGAGACAGCAACATCGAAAAACATTGACTTGTTTGTATATTTCAGTCTCCAAATGAAGTCATCTCCAGTTGCAAGTTTTCCTAAACGACGACAAGTGTTCATTGCACTTTCACTGTTATTCAAAAAGTTGTCTGCTAGTGTTAATGCACTTTTTTCGAAGTGTTGCAACTCATGACATAGTTCAAGGAGTTAAAAGTTTGGCAATATGTCTGCTGCACACCCTTGAGCCGGGCCGAGGCTGTTACTTAATACTGAACTTATAGGAAGTGAGAGAGAGGGAGAAAGCGAACCAACGAGGGGTGGAAAAAAAAGCAAATAAATAAACGAACGAAAACTATCTGACAAACAGGCGAAGAAGTGAAAGGGAACGAATGAGAACAAACGAACGAATGTGAAACGAGAATAAAAAAAAAACGCAAGAATGAATAGGCTAGGCATAGTTTAATAACATTTACTTTGGGTATATTCAATACATAGATATGTTGGTAATTCTACCAACATAATTACGACAATGTTAGTTTAAAAGGTACACACAAAACTAATGCGACATTTTTACTGTGGCAACGTTTCGCTCTCCAAAAGCTTAGTCAAACCGTTACAAATAAATATAACACACTCCATAACTCAAATTTTCATGCGGCCCCGTCTGTCTAGGCTTAGCAAATTGAAAAAAACAATTGGCCTCATGATTAATTTAATCAATTTCCCTTCAAGTGGATTATCTTTCTTCCAGTCAAGGAAATAAAGGCGGGTTTTCCTTGGATCAAACTTGATTATAGCTCATTCCCTGGGCGCCGTATAACCCTTATGGGTTTAGCGCTTCCTCGAGAAAATAGTGTCTTGATGGTTCAGTGAAGGTTTCCTGGTATGTGTTGTGTTCAAGACTGTGTTGTTCAGTGTTCATCAAGACTGTGTTGTTCAGTGTTCATCAAGACTGTGTTGTTCAGTGTTCATCAAGGCTGTGTTGTTCAGTGTTCATCAAGACTGTGTTGTTCAGTGTTCATCAAGACTGTGTTGTTCAGTGTTCATCAAGACTGTGTTGTTCAGTGTTCATCAAGACTTGTTCAGTGTTCATCAAGACTGTGTTGTTCAGTGTTCATCAAGACTGTGTTGTTCAGTGTTCATCAAGACTGTGTTGTTCAGTGTTCATCAAGACTGTGTTGTTCAGTGTTCATCAAGACTGTGTTGTTCAGTGTTCATCAAGGCTGTGTTGTTCAGTGTTCATCAAGACTGTGTTCAGTGTTCATCAAGGCTGTGTTGTTCAGTGTTCATCAAGGCTGTGTTGTTCAGTGTTCATCAAGACTGTGTTGTTCAGTGTTCATCAAGACTGTGTTGTTCAGTGTTCATCAAGCTGGGGTTGTTCAAATGTTCATCAAGACTGTGTTGTTCAGTGTTCATCAAGACTGTGTTGTTCAGTGTTCATCAAGGGCTGTGTTGTTCAGTGTTCATCAAGATGTGTTGTTTTAGTGTTCATTCAAGACTGTGTTGGGTTTAGTGTTCATCAAGACTGTGTTGTTCAGTGTTCATCAAGGGCTGTGTTGTTCAGTGTTCATCAAGGGCTGTGTTTTTTCAGTGTTCATCAAGAGTGTTGTTCAGTGTTCATCAAGACTGTGTTGTTCAGTGTTCATCAAGACTGTGTTGTTCAATGTTCATCAAGACTGTGTTGTTCAGTGTTCATCAAGACTGTGTTGTTCAGTGTTCATCAAGACTGTGTTGTTCAGTGTTCATCAAGACTGTGTTGTTCAGTGTTCATCAAGACTGTTGTTCAGTGTTCATCAAGACTGTGTTGTTCAGTGTTCATCAAGACTGTGTTTTCAGTTTTTCATCAAGGGCTGTGTTGTTCAGTGTTCTCAAGACTGTGTTGTTCAAATGTTCATCAAGACTGTGTTGTTCAGTGTTCATCAAGACTGTGTTGTTCAGTGTTCATCAAGACTGTGTTGTTCAGTGTTCATCAAGACTGTGTTGTTCAGTGTTCATCAAGACTGTTGTTCTGTCCTCAAAATTTGCTCCTTTGATACCCAGCGAAGGATGCTTTTTGTATTCTTTTTTTGTGTGCATCTGTTTGTATGTTAGTGCAGCTGTCAAGGACAGACTGACAAATAAAGTGCTTGTCTGCTGCTACAGTCACTTGTGGCAGGAACACAAATTATATCTTGAAGTTTTAAAAGGCTTTCAGGTGTAGTGTTGTCAGTAAGTAAGTTAATTATGGGGAGAGTGGAGGATTATATAGTTAAAAATTGGAAGGGAAAACTGCAGCAAAACCTACTCCGGCCCATACATGGCAAGTGTTTCTCAAAACCACCCTACTCCTATCCACTGTGGTTAGTTTTATTATGCAGGGAAGTGCCAATTAAACGGTGAAATTGACGTTGCAGAACTGTGGTGCCTGCAGACTTGACCTGTATAAGACAGGTTGTCGTTGTTTCCGGGGTTTAGTGTAGGAGATTTCAACACGAAGCCTCGTGTTTTCATTTTCCCGTCTAGTTTTACTTCAGAATAGCAATAGTCCTTGATTATGAACTGTGTATGTGTGTAATATAAAATAAATATATAATTTATATATACACTACACACACTTTATGACTCGACCCTGCAACCACAATTAACGAGCTCTTTCCCCACTCACACCACTCAAACGTACATATTATATTATATAATATATTATATATATTATTATATATATATATATATAATATATATATTTTTCATATATTATAATATTATATAAAATATTATATATATAGTATATATTATATATTTATGTATATATATATATATGCAAAACAAACACTCTGAAAGATGAGAAACCCAAGCGCTTTGTGACTACTCAATTTTCAAGGAACTATATATATGTATTATATGTATGTCGTGCCGAATATGTAAAATGGTCAAATTTGCAAGAACTCATTTAAAATTAAGTCCTTTCTTAAAATTCTCTTATACGTTTAAAGATATATTTTTTTCATTAAATGTTAATGTAAAAATTTTTATTTTTGCACCAAAGAATCTTGAAAACTTACCCAACTTATTATAACAAGAACAATTTATTTTAGCCTAACCAAACTAAATATATTTTAGATTTGTTTACATAATTAATCTAAAACAAACACAGTGAATATATTTTTTCGTTAGGTTTGGGAATGATTTTGGCGAAATTATTGATACACAAATTTTCACTTTGTCCTATATGGCAAGTGAGCGTTGCTATTTAAGCCAAGATCGCAAGTTCTGCTATTCGGCAGACATGTATTTTATATATATATATATATATATATATTTTATATATATATAATATATTTATTATATATTATTATATTAAATTATATTTTTTTAATATTATATATTTTATAATTTTTTTAATTATTTATTTAGTATTATTTATATTTAAAATATTTTAAAATATATATTTTTAATTTTAATTTTTATTTATATAGATATATATAAATTTTATTATTTTATTTTGTATATTATATATTTTAATATTTAATATATAAATATATTTATAGATATTATTATTATAAATATTTTATATATATTTTTATAAAATATATTTTTAAAAATATAGATATGATATATTTATATATTTTTTATATAGATTATATATATAATTATTTTATTATATATAAAATATATTTTTTATATATAATATTATATATATTATATTTAAAATATTATTATAATATATTTATAAAATTATTTATATTTAAATATATATTATATATATATTTATATATATATTATTTTTTAAAATTTAAAATTTTATAATATAATTTATATATTTTTATTTTATTTATTTTTTATATATATCTTTTTATATATATATCTAAAATTTTTATATATTATATATCAAATTTACTTTTTTATTTTATTTTTATTTTTCTTTTTATATTATAATTATATATTATTATTTTTATTTTATATTTTTTTTCTATATTTTAAAATTAATATATATATATCTATATAATATTTTTATATATATCTATTTTTTTAAATTTATTTTAATATCTAATTTTATTTTTATATTTAAAAAAATTTTTATATATATATATATATATCTATAATTATATTTATATATTTTTAAATATATATATTTTTATCAAATTTTCAAATATATATCTTTTTAATTTTTCTATTTATTTTTATTTTTTTAATATTATTTATTTTCTATATATTTCTTTATATATACTTTTTTATATATATATTATTTTTTATATTATCTATTATTTTTCTAATATATATCTACTATATTTTTTATATTTATCATTATTTATATATATATCTATATTTTATCTATTATATATTATATATTTATTCTATCTATTATATTTTTTTCCTATTATTTTAAATATTAATATATTTTATATTTTTATTTATTTTATCTTTATATAATATTATTTTTTTTTATATTTTTATATATATTTTTTATTAATAAAATTTTATATATATATATTTTATATATTTTTTTATATAGTTATATTATATATAAAATTTTAATATTATATAGATATATATATAGATATATAAAATTAATATATAGATTAATTATTATATAAAAAATATATAGTTTAAAAATTTGATAAAATTTTTAATATATTAAATTTTAATATATAAAATATATAGATTTTTAAAAATATTAGTTTTAAAATATATGTATATATTTTAATATATTATAAAATTAATTTTTTTTATATAATTTTATTTTATATATATATAATAAATCTATATATATATATATTATATATAAATTATTTTATTTTTATATAATATATATATATATATATATTTATATTATATACATTTTAAAATATTATTTAAATTTATATATTCTTTTGTATATTTTATATATTTATATATTTATATTTATATATTTTATATAATATATATATAGTTATATATTTATATAGATTATTTTATATATTTAAAATAAAATTTTATATTATATATATTTATATATTCTATATTTTCTATATTTTTTTCTATATTTATATATCATTATTATATATATAAAATCAAATATTTACTATATTTATATATCTATATTTATTTATATATATTTTTATTTTTATTTCTTTATATTTATTAATTTTATATTTATATATATATCAAATATATTTTATATATATTATTTTATATATCTATATTTTTTATATTATATTTTAAAATATATATATATATATATTTTAAATTTTTATATCTATATAGATTTTTTATATTAGATTTTAAAAAATTAGATAAATAAAAATATATATAAAATATATATATATATTTTTTATATATATATAATAAAATAGATATATTAAAATATATAGATATATTTATAGATATATATATATATAATATTTTGGGATTATATATTTTGTTTATTATTTATAAAATAAAATTTTGATATATATATATAATATATAGATATATATATATATGTTTATATAGTTTATAAAATATTTTAAAGTTTATAGATTTTATAGATATATATAGATATATATAGATATATATAAAATTATTTTATATTTTATATATATATATATATATATATAAAATTATATATATATATATATTTTAGATATAATTTGTAGATAAATTTTAGTTATATAGATATATATAAAATATATATTTTATAGATAATATATATTTTTTATATATATATTATATTTTTAATATATAAAAAAATAAGAACATAAGAAGAGGAACACTGCAAAAGGGGCCTATGGCCCATACGAGGCAGGCCCTTATAAAAAACGACATCTACCAAAAGCTATTCAAGAAAAAAACCCCCGCACCCCCCAACCCCAAAATAAAAAACCCAGCCCCTCCCGTTTCTATATTTGCCCGGGTCTTTTTTTAAAAAGAAACCCCCAAAGGCCCAAGCCTCTATCACCCCATGGGAAGACTTTTCCCACGCATCTCCCAACTCTGTTAGAAAACCAGAAAATTTACCATGCCCTTTTTAAATCTAAATTTATCCAACTTAAATACATTATTCCTGGTTCTTAAAAGATATTATTTATATAATATTATATATAAAATATTTTTTTTTTATAAATATATATATTTAATATATAGATATTTATATATAATCTATTTTATTATTATATATATTTTTATCTATATATATCTATATATTTATATATATTAATATCAAAATTTTATATCTCATTTCTAATATATATCTATATATATATATATATATATCTATATATTTTTAAAATATTATGTCGTGCCAAATATTTTTAAAACTGGTCAATTAGCAAGAACTCATTTAAAATTAAGTCTTTCAAAAAATTTTCTCTTGTATTTTTAAAGATATATTTTTTTAAATTTTTTGTTAATGAAAAAATTTTAAAAATTTTGGGCCCAACAGAATTTTTAGAAAATTTACCTAACCTTATTATAAAAAGGGAGAATTTTTTTTGGGCCAAAAAAAAAAAAAAAACCCAACAAAATATATTTTAAATACGTTTACAATAATTTAATACTAAACAAAAACTAACCCAAATATTTTTTTTTTCGTTAGGTTCGGAAGGCCCTTTGGGCAAAATTATTGCTTACACAAATTTTCATTTTTCCCCTTTAGGGCCCAAGATGAGCTTTTGCTTTTTAAACCCAAAGATCGCAATTTCTGCCTTTTGGGGCACGACATATATATATATTTTATATATATAATTTATATATATATTTTTTATATATTTTTTATATATATAAAAATATAGATATATAAAATATAAAAAAAGATTTATTTTAAAAGATATATATATAGATATATATAATAATTATATATTTATATAATATATATTTATATATATTTAGATATATTTTTTAATTTATATATATTTATATAAATATATATATTTTTTATCTATATCTATATTTTATTTTAATATTTTTCCTATTATTTTCTATAATTATATATATTTATCTTTTATTTTTTTTTTTTTTTTATTATCACACGGGCCCCGATTCCCACCAAGGCAGGGGGGCCCGAAAAAGAAAAATTTTTTCACCTTCATTCCTCCATCAGGGTCTTGCCAAAAGGGGTGCTTTAAACTACAGTTTTAAACTGAAAATTTTTAAAACACCCCCCTTTTCAGGAAAAAGGCACTGTACTTCCCATTCCAGGGATCAATTCCGCTGCCCGGGTTTTCCCCGAATCCCCTTTATAAAAAGTTTTCTTTGCTCACCCCTCCAAAAAGCACTTCAAGTATTAAAAAAACCCTTTGTCTCCTTCACTCCTAAACAAACACGCTCCGCATGCTGCTGGAAGTCCAAGCCCCTCCCCCCACAAAAAACCCCCTTTACCCCCTCCCCCCAACCCCCCCTAGGCCGACCCCCACCCGCCTTCCTTCCACTACAGGGCTGATCCCCCTCTTTAAGTCATTTTGTTTTGCTCCATTCTCTTAATGTCCGAAACCCCCCAAAAACCCTTTCCCCAGCCCCCTGGACAACCCGTTTCGGTAATCCCGCACCCCCTCCTAACTTCCAAACTACGAAATTTCTGCATTTTTTTTCACACCCAATTGCCCTCAGGCCCCGACATCTCCGCTCCTAGCCTTCTCCTCGCTGAACTTCATTTACCCACGCTTTTTTTTTAAAAACCCATTTTAAAAGCGTTGGGAAAAAATATTTCTCTAAAACATTCCCCCCCTTTGCCTCCAAGGAAAAGTTCTTTGTCTCCACCCGACTCCTAAGTGCACCACTCACTCTTTTTCCCCCATCAATTTTTAGGGTTCACCCCATCTTTTATAGGGGCCCCTCCGCTGACCGTCCACTCCCCTATTTCGAATTTCGTTCACCCCCTCCTACTTCTCCCTCCCAAACTGATATTCAATCTTTCATCACCTAATCTTTTTTTTATCCTCAAACCTTCTCTTTCCTGAAATTACCTTTAATTTTCTTCTTTTGCACACCCTTTCCAAAATTTTCCACCAATATATGCAACTTTTTCTTCCCGAATCTTTCCCAAAAAGGGCAAGGGGTCATGCAAAGAGCAGCTGTGACAAAAATCCCACTTTGTGTGTTGGGTTTTTTATCTTTTAACTCCCCGCCTCTTTCCAAGGGCCCTTTGCATTTACTTTCTCTTACAAACCCCCTCTATAAATATATTAAACAACCACGGTTTTCATCACACATCCTTGGGCTAAGGCCCACTTTTATGGGAAAAAAAAATTTCCCTCTTTCCTACATACTCTAACTTGAGCCCCCTATCCTCGTTTTTAAAACTCTTAAATTTCTTTCGTAACCCACCTCCCCCACACCCTACACTTGAAAAATCTGCCACCCTTGCCCCCTATTTCCCCCCTTTTCTACCCTTTTCCAAATCCATAAATGCCAAAGACCTCTTTAGCCTTATCTAAATACTGTTCAAATTTATATGTTTCATGTAAAACCCTGGTCCCACCCCCCTACCTTTCCTAAAAACCCCTTGGTTTATTTTGCTATCCCATTCTCCGTCTTACTCTTTAATTTTTTTCAATTATAACTCTAAACCTTTCACTTTACCAGGGGACATCAACAGACTTATCCCCCTTTAATTTTGGGACTCTTTTTGTCCCCTTTTCCTTTTTACAAAGGAAAATAAAGCATTTCTCTCTGCCCCAAACCCCAGGTACCTTACCCTTTTTCCCTACATTTATTAAATAAATTTCACCAACCCCTCCAAAAAATATATCCCCACCTGTTTTTTAACATTTCTATCTTTAAACCCCTCAATCCCCGGTGCCCTTTCCCCCCTTTTATTTTTTCCTACTGCCCCACGAACTTCCCCCCCCCTCCCAAATGGCTCTTTTCCCCACCCTTTCAAGTGTTTTTTCCTACTTGCCCTTACACGGGAAAACCCCAGCCTTTTCCCCACTTCATCAACATTTAAAAAATTCCTCAAAATATTCCCTCCATCTTTCCAAAAACCCTTTTAACTCTCCATTTAATAAAATCTCCTTTCCCATTTTTAATGACAAATCCATTTTTTTCTCTAGGCTTTCTTAAAATTTTTAATCTCACTCAAAACTTTTTTTTTTTTTCAACAAAAAATTTTTTGAAACATCTTTACCCACTCTCTCATTTGTCTCTTTTTTTCATTGTTCACCACTCTCTTAAAATTCCTTTTTCTTTTTCTCCTTTTTTTTCCCTTTTGCCCTCCAAATTCTTTCTTTTTTTAAAAAAAATTTTTCATTTTGGGTAACTTTTTTTTCCCTTACTACTCTCTTTTTTTCATCTTCCCCCCAATCGTCCCCCTTCCCTCCTGCACCCCCCTTTTCTGTAACCACAAAAATTCGGGTGAACATCTAACACTAATTTTTAAAAACCCACCCCCTACCTCTTCGACCCCCCCGCCCCATGCTCTTATTAGCCATCTATCCTCCAATAGCTGTTTTATCTTACCCTAAAATGGGCCTTTCCCCTTTTAGTTTTTAAACCTTCACCTCTCTTTTCCCCGATGCTTTATTCTCCTTGTATCCCAAAACTACCTTTTTCTCTCGTGAGTAAAAATAGAAAAATGTTTTGATATATCTGTGGGGGGCCCCCCTATAAAAATGTACATCCTGAAGGTCTACTCAAAAAAGTCTTTTATCTACCAAAACCCAATCCCAAAAAAAATACTGTCATTTCGCCCTAAATATTTTGTGTATACTTATTTATCCTTTTTTTTTTAAAAAAATTTTATTTCCTATAACTAAACCCTTTCTATACAAAGTTCAATCAAAAGGGGTCCCATTATCATTTTTCACCCGGCACCCCAAAAATTACCTACCCCCCCCTCTCTAAAAATTTTTCCCCACTTTTGCAATTTAAGTCCCCCCCCACAATTACCTCTCACTTGGTTTCCCAAAAGGGTCCCATACATTCACTTAAACAAACTCCCAAAAACTCTCCCCTCTCCTCTGCCCTTCCTTCTTTCCCCGGTGCATACACGCTTATTTTTTGAACCCCTTCTGCCATCCAACCTTTCTTTAATCCACAAAAATTCTTGAATTTAACATTCATATTCTTTTTCTCCTTTTAAAAAATGATCATTTAACAATTTCTGCTACCCCTTCCTTTGCCTAACCCCTTCAGATACCCAATTTAATCCCCTTTTTTTCCCCCCCCTTTAAAAATCTCCTACCCCCCTTTAGCTTGTTTCGCTTGGGGCCCGGGGCATCCAACTTCTTTTCATATATATTTTATATATATTTTTATTATATATTTAATTTATAAAATATATATATTATATATATATATATATGAATTATATTTTTTATATTTATATATATGATATTTTTTATTTTTATATATATTTGATAAATTTTTTATATATATATATATATAGAAATAAATTATTTTATATATATAATAAGATATATATTATATATATTATATTTATAGATATATATTATATATATATATTTTAGATTATAAAATATATTTTATATATATAGATAAAATTTTTATTTTAAAATAGATAAATATTAAAATTAAAATTTTAGTTTTATATTATATATAGTATATATAGATATATATATATAGATTTAAAATTTTATAAAAATTAGATTTTATAATATATTTGATATATATATATTAAAATAGATATTATATATATGATAGATTTTATATATATAGATTGAATATATAGGAAGATAGATTTATATATATATATATATATATATAAAATTTTTTTTATATATATATTTATTTTATATATAATTACCCACACCAGACTTAGCGGTAAAAATTTATCCCTTTTTTAAGCAACCACAATCTATTTGATCTAAATTTACATGATATATTCGGACTCTTTTTTGTTCGGTATTATTTTCAGAAAATTTCTTTACTAGTGTTGAAAGGGTGTGTTTATACAAGAGTTTACAAAAATCATGAACCCCAAAAGGGCATTCACTTTCCTTAAAACGAAAATAACTCGTCGCTGCTTAATTTAGCATAGAATTAGTGTAGGTGACTTTGCGCAAGTGAGTCCAAGGTATCTTGATTAGTATGAGAAGGTTGTCCGGGGTACCTTGGCTAGTGTGAGAATGTTGTCCAAGGTATCGTGGCTAGTGTTAGAATGTTGTCCAAGGTATCGTGGCTAGTGTTAGAATGTTGTCCAAAGTATCGTGGCTAGTGTTAGAATGTTGTCCAAGGTATCATGGCTAGTGTTAGAATGTTGTCCAAGGTATCGTGGTTAGAATGTTGTCCAAGGTATCTTAGTTAATGTGAGAATGTTGTGCAAGATATCTTGGCGAGTGTAAGAATGTTGTCCAAGTTAAATCATTATATTCCGTGCAGGGCAGTGCACCAAGTAGGGCAGTGCACCATGCAGGGCAGTGCACCATGCAGGGCAGTGCACCATGCAGGGCAGTGCACCATGCAGGGCAGTGCACCATGCAGGGCAGTGCACCATGCAGGGCAGTGCACCAAGTAGGGCAGTGCACCATGCAGG
Organism: Cherax quadricarinatus; assembly: GCF_026875155.1. NCBI lineage: Eukaryota > Metazoa > Arthropoda > Malacostraca > Decapoda > Parastacidae > Cherax > Cherax quadricarinatus. Next base: position 10,365,039 of record NC_069459.1, on the reverse strand, counting down.
GCAGTGTACCATGCAGGGTAGTGCACCATGCAGGGCAGTGCACCATGCAGGGCAGTTCACCATGCAGGGCAGTGCACCAAGTAGGGCAGTGCACCATGCAGGGGAGTGCACCATGCAGGGCAGTGCAAACCCTGCAGGGTAGTGCACCATGCAGGGCAGTGCACCATGCAGGGCAGTGCACCATGCAGGGCAGTGTACCATGCAGGGCAGTGCACCAAGTAGGGCAGTGCACCATGCAGGGTAGTGCACCATGCAGGGCAGTGCACCATGCAGGGCAGTGCACCATGCAGGGCAGTGCACTATGCAGGGCAGTGCACCATGCAGGGCAGTGCACCATGCAGGGCAGTGCACCATGCAGGGCAGTGCACCAAGTAGGGCAGTGCACCATGCAGGGCAGTGCACCATGCAGGGCAGTGCACCATGCAGGGCAGTGCACCATGCAGGGCAGTGCACCATGCAGGGCAGTGCACCATGCAGGGCAGTGCACCAATAGGGCAGTGCACCATGCAGGGAAGTGCACCAAGTAGGGCAGTGCACCATGCAGGGCAGTGCACCATGCAGGGCAGTGCACCATGCAGGGCAGTGCACCATGCAGGGCAGTGCACCATGCAGGGCAGTGCACCATGCAGGGCAGTGCACCATGCAGGGCAGTGTACCATGCAGGGCAGTGTACCATGCAGGGCAGTGCACCATGCAGGGCAGTGTACCATGCAGGTCAGTGTACCATGCAGGGCAGTGTACCATGCAGGGCAGTGCACCATGCAGGGCAGTGTACCATGCAGGGCAGTGTACCATGCAGGGCAGTGTACCATGCAGGGCAGTGCACCATGCAGGGCAGTGTACCATGCAGGGCAGTGCACCATGCAGGGCAGTGCACCATGCAGGGCAGTGCACCATGCAGGGCAGTGCACCATGCAGGGCAGTGCACCATGCAGGGAGGTGCACCATGCAGGGCAGTGCACCATGCAGGGCAGTGCACCATGCAGGGCAGTGTACCATGCAGGGCAGTGTACCATGCAGGGCAGTGCACCATGCAGGGCAGTGCACCATGCAGGGCAGTGCACCATGCAGGGCAGTGCACCATGCAGGGCAGTGCACCATGCAGGGCAGTGTACCATGCAGGGCAGTGTACCATGCAGGGCAGTGTACCATGCAGGGCAGTGTACCATGCAGGGCAGTGTACCATGCAGGGCAGTGTACCATGCAGGGCAGTGCTCCATGCAGGGCAGTGCTCCATGCAGGGCAGTGCACCATGCAGGGCAGTGCACCATGCAGGGCAGTGCACCATGCAGGGCAGTGCACCATGCAGGGCAGTGTACCATGCAGGGCAGTGCACCATGCAGGGCAGTGTACCATGCAGGGCAGTGTACCATGCAGGGCAGTGCACCATGCAGGGCAGTGCACCATGCAGGGCAGTGTACCATGCAGGGCATTGCACCATGCAGGGCAGTGTACCATGCAGGGCAGTGCACCATGCAGGGCAGTGTACCATGCAGGGCAGGAAGTGACTTCATTGTGTCCTCCCAACAATACTTATTTTGGCTGTACACCTTTGGAATAATATCTGTATTGCTGCACTCACCTTCTGTGGCTGCACCCACCTTCTGTGGCTGCACCCACCTTCTGTGGCTGCACCCACCCTCTGTGGCTGCACCCACCTTCTGTGGCTGCACCCACCCTCTGTGGCTGCACCCACCTTCTGTGGCTGCACCCACCTTCTGCAGCTGCACCCACCTTCTGCAGCTGCACCAACCTTCTGCAGCTGCACCCACCTTCTGCAGCTGCACCCACCTTCTGCAGCTGCACCCACCTTCTGCAGCTGCACCCACCTTCTGCAGCTACACCCACCTTCTGCAGCTACACCCACCTTCTGCAGCTACACCCACCTTCTGTAGCTACACCCACCTTCTGCAGCTGCACCCACCTTCTGCAGCTGCACCCACCTTCTGCAGCTACACCCACCTTCTGCAGCTACACCCACCTTCTGCAGCTACACCCACCTTCTGCAGCTACACCCACCTTCTGCAGCTACACCCACCTTCTGTAGCTACACCCACCTTCTGTAGCTACACCCACCTTCTGCAGCTACACCCACCTTCTGTAGCTACACCCACCTTCTGCAGCTACACCCACCTTCTGCAGCTACACCCACCTTCTGCAGCTACACCCACCTTCTGCAGCTACACCCACCTTCTGCAGCTAACACCCACCTTCTGCAGCTACACCCACCTTCTGTAGCTACACCCACCTTCTGCAGCTACACCCACCTTCTGCAGCTACACCCACCTTCTGTAGCTGCACCCACCTTCTGCAGCTACACCCACCTTCTGCAGCTACACCCACCTTCTGTAGCTACACCCACCTTCTGCAGCTACACCCACCTTCTGCAGCTACACCCACCTTCTGTAGCTACACCCACCTTCTGCAGCTACACCCACCTGTGGCTACACCCACCTTCTGCAGCTACACCCACCTTCTGTAGCTACACCCACCTTCTGCAGCTACACCCACCTTCTGCAGCTGCACCCACCTTCTGCAGCTGCACCCACCTTCTGCAGCTGCACCCACCTTCTGCAGCTGCACCCACCTTCTGCAGCTGCACCCACCTTCTGCAGCTGCACCCACCTTCTGCAGCTGCACCCACCTTCTGCAGCTGCACCCACCTTCTGCAGCTGCACCCACCTTCTGCAGCTGCACCCACCTTCTGCAGCTGCACCCACCTTCTGCAGCTGCACCCACCTTCTGCAGCTGCACCCACCTTCTGCAGCTGCACCCACCTTCTGCAGCTGCACCCACCTTCTGCAGCTGCACCCACCTTCTGCAGCTGCACCCACCTTCTGCAGCTGCACCCACCTTCTGCACTGCACCCACCTTCTGCAGCTGCACCCACCTTCTGCAGCTGCACCCACCTTCTGCAGCTGCACCCACCTTCTGCAGCTGCACCCACCTTCTGCAGCTGCACCCACCTTCTGCAGCTGCACCCACCTTCTGCAGCTGCACCCACCTTCTGCAGCTACACCCACCTTCTGCAGCTGCACCCACCTTCTGCAGCTACACCCACCTTCTGCAGCTGCACCCACCTTCTGCAGCTACACCCACCTTCTGCAGCTGCACCCACCTTCTGCAGCTGCACCCACCTTCCTACTTTTACTTTTTTTTTTACAAAAATTTATTTCAGTTAAGAATGGGAGGACGACTATTGAATTTTATTTTATCTGTGCCTTTAAATACTTTTATGTAAGTTGTATTCCTGCTTTGGCTATGGAAAAAGACACTGAAATTTTTATGAAGTGTATTAGTACAATTTTGTAGCGAAATTTGATTAAGGTGGTTGGAGTGGAGGTCAAGATCGTAGGGAAGGAAACTAATTTCTAAGAATCTAAATTAAATTCTAAGATTTGGCACCGATGTGGTTAGTTTACCGTGTACCTCATATCCGTCGTGTGGAGGGTAGCGCAAGAGTATATGGATACACGAAAGGTCTAGGAACGAGGTCTCCAAAAGGGGATAACAGAAATATATCGGGATTTATATACAGTTCCCTTACGAGAATTTCCTGTCCAGTACGAACATACTTTGTAATGGGATATAAGAACATAAAGAAGGAACAATGCAACAGGCCTACTGACAGCGGAGCAGGTCCATGTCCCCCCCCCCCTATGAGACCAATGACCCTCCCCGGATTAGCCCAATGACTCGCCCAGTCTGGTCACCTCCACTCAAGGATGGAGCACTGCATCAGACCCAGCAGTACAAGCTAGTCAGGTCCAACTCACACCCACCCACACCCACTCATGTATTTATCTAACATTTTTAAAAATACAAAACGTTTTATCCTGAATAACTGTACTCGGGAGTTTGTTCCACTCGTCCACAACTCTATTACCAAACCAGTGCTTTCCTATATCCTTCCTGAATCTGAATTTTTCCAACTTGAAACCATTGCTGCGAGTCCTGTCATGGCTGGAAATTTTCAGCACGCTATTTACATCCCCTTTATTTATTCCTGTTTTCAATTTATACACCTCGATCATATCCCCCCTAATTCTACGCCTTTCGAGAGAGTGCAGATTCAGGGCCCTCAGTCTATCCTCATAGGGAAGATTTCTGATACATGGGATCAACTTTCTCATTCTCCTCTGTACGTTTTCCAGAGCATTTATATCCATTCTGTAATACTGTGACCAGAACTGAGCAGCATAGTCTAAATGAGGCCTAACCAAGGATATATAGAGTTGAACAACCTGAGGACTTCTATTATTTATACTTCTAAATAGGAAGCCAAGAATTCTGTTGGCTTTATTGCGAACACTAATGCACTGTTGTCTTGGTTTTAGATTACTGCTAACCAGAACTCCTAAATCCTTTTCGCAATCAGTAGTATTAAGATCTACATTATTTAGTTTATACGTGGCATGGTTATTTACCTGTCCAACATTTAGAACTTTGCATTTGCCAGTATTAAACTGCATCTGCCACTTCTCCGACCATTGCATCAGTCTATTCAAATCATCCTGGAGTGCTCTAGTGTCCTCATTAGAATGAATTGGACGGCCTATTTTGGTATCAGCAAATTTGCTTGTCGCTATTTATTCCATCATCTACGTCGTTTATGTAAATTGTGAACAACAACGGGCCCAACACTGACGCTTGAACGCCGCTTGTGATGTGCCGCCATTCCGATTTCTCCCCATTTATGCAAACTCTCTGCTGTCTATTTGTCAGCCATGCCTCTACCCAGGAAAAAATTTCTCCTATTCCGTGTGCTTTAAGTTTCCTCAATAGCCTCTGGCGTGGAACTCTGTTGAAACCCTTACTGAAGCCCATATACAAAATATCATATTCATTACCATGATCTACCTCCTCGGTAGAATTACTGACAATATGTAAAGTAAAAGGACACAAGTGCAACTAATTTGACATTTTATTGTGGCAACGTATCGCTCTCCAGGAGCTTTATCAAGCTCCTGGAGAGCAAAACGTTGCCACAATAAAATGTCACATTAGTTGCACTTGTGTCCTTTTACTTTACATCTAACTCCTCAAACACCTTAGTGAAAAAAGTTAGTAAATTCGTAAGATAGGAACGCCCCTTTGTAAAACCGTGTTGAGATTCATTAATCAATCTGTGCCTATCAAGATGGCTACGAATTGCTTCGGCAATTATTGATTCCATAAATTTTCCCACTATGGAAGTAAGGCTTATTGGTCTATAGTTGAAGCCAAGGACCTGTCACCTGCCTTGTAAATAGGTATTACATTTGCCATTTTCCACTTACCAGGCACTATGCCAGTTTGTAGTGATATGTTAAAAAGATTAACCAAAGGTATGCTAAGTTCCTCTTTACATTCCATTAACACCCTTGCAAACAGTTCATCAGGACCTGGGGATTTGTTAGGTTTTAGTTTCTCTATTTGTCTGAGGACCATATCACTAGTTACCGCAATCGTACATAGTTTATCATCCTGTTCTACATAATCTATTATTTCAAGAATATCGCTAGCATTTTCCTGGGTGAAAACTGAGAGGAAGTAGGTATTTAGAATTTCACACACATATTCTTATCACTGTCAGTGATCTGGCTAGAGTTACTCTTAAGTGGGCCAATCTTGTCCCTAATCTTACTTCTGTATACCTGAAAGAACCCTGGTTGGTAGATAAGACACATAGGCAACATTTGGGCAACGTTATTCCGAAACGTTTCGCCTACACAGTAGGCTTCTTCAGTCGAGTACAGAAAGTAGGCGGGAGCAGTAGAGATGTGAAGACGATGTAATCAGTCCATCACCCTTGAAGTCGTAGATTTGAGGATGTCAGTCCCTCAACCTGGAGAAGTTCTGTTCCAAAGTCTGGAACTAATTGAAGATCAAGCGACAGTGTTGAGACTTAAATACTGTGTAGGCGAAACGTTTCGGAATAATGTTGCCTAAATGTTGCCTATGTGTCTTATCTACCAACCTGTCGGTATTGTATACCATTTGATAATCACTGAAAGAACCCTTTTGGGTTAGTCTTTGAATCCCTTGCGACCTTCGCCTCATAATCCCTTTTTGCTTTTCTTATTCCTTTCTTTATTTCTCTCCTTAATTGAATATATTGATTTCTTAACTGCCCATCCCCTCTTTTGATATGCCTATATATGCCTCTCTTTTGACCAGTGAGATGTTTTAATCTATTGTTCATCCATTTGGGATCATTTTTGTTAGATCTAATTTCCCTACTCAGAACAAAAGTTGTCTGGGCAGCTAGAACTATGCTCTGAGAAACGTCATATTGGCAACCAAGATCACCTACCTGACCCATAGTCAGGACATCCCAATTTAGCCCACCCAGATAATTTTTCAGTCCCATGAAGTCGGCCAAGCGAAAATCTGGGACAGATTTGATTGCAGTTATCTGGGTAATTCCATGATATATTGAAACTAAGTGATTTGTGATCACTTTCCCCAAGCTCATCATTAACCTCAAGATTATTAATTAGTGAATCTTTGTTGGCAAGAACCAAATCAAGCAGATCGTTTCCTCCAGTTGGTTCTGTCACAACCTGTTCTAAAAAGCAATCCTGAACTGTATCAAGAAAGTCACTAGACTCAAGATTTCCTGTCATATTGTTCCAATCCTCTTCAAGGGGGGCTCCTTGGCGTGCTGAAGAGGCTCTTGGTCTGAGGAATTAGACCTGTCGGTCTCCTTCCTCAGACCGAACCTAATTACCCTCCAATCCCCCATTCCCTATCCCATCCTCCCCATCCTCCCCTTTTTCCTTTCCTCCTCCTCATCCCTGCCCCTCCTTTTTGCCCTTCCTTTTTGACCTTTGGGATTTTTTCTCTCTCTCTCTCTCTCTCTCTCTCTCTCTCCACAGGCACGCTAGTTCCTAGGTAGGGGAAAGGGTACCGGGGTCCATCCCATTCTGTTGAGGTTCTTGGCGGTGGCGTAGTTTGCCGTGGAATCTGGATTGCCTGGGGATGTCCCGATCCCTCTCTGGTATCCCGGAGGGTGGCTTTGGGTGTCTCTCAGGCGACAGATGTATCTCTGGAAGCCACCTTTCGGATTCCGGGGGTGGTGGCCGAAGGAAGTATGCTTTGTGGCGGATTTCCGGCTGCCCTCTCTTTTGTCCAACGCTGTAGCTCGGCAGATGTGAGGTTGCTATCCCGGATTGCCGGTTTACTGGCATGATGGGTAGGGTATGGCACGGGTTCCATGCTGCATCTGCGCTACTTGTGGTGCTGAGGTCCTCTTGGGCGCGGAGGGAGATTTCTGGCCCTTTCATTCCTCCTGGGAACTATCCCTCCCCGGTCCCCCCTTTTTTTATTCTTTTTTTATTTTTATTTTCTTTCTTTTTTTTCTTAAAAACAAAAAGAAAGAAGTAACCTAACCATGGCAGCCCTAGTCCATGAACCTGCTACCCCCGGGCCCCTTCTTGATACCGCACCCTGTTCTGACCCCGCCTCGTCTTTGGACCACTCTTCAGACACTCCTCATGCCTCTGTACCTCTTGCCAGTGCTGTTTCCTCACCCGCTTCAGGTACTGTGGCCTCGACTGACTCCTTCGATTTATCTGACCTTCACTCTCCTCTGACTATGCTTCCGGCCTCTCCCTCTACGGTGTGGCAATTTTTGAATCGCCGGCCCATTCCACGTCGAAAGAACTCTGGTACCATGCCTAAACGCCAATGACAATTACCTGCTGATGATACTTCTCCACCTTCTCATTCTTCTCAGAAAAAATCGACACGTCCTTCACTACCTTTCCACGCTCAGTTTCAGACTGCACAATGGACTAAATTCTTCGCTTTACGACCGACTTCCTCTACTGCCTATCTTTCTGACCACAGTATTGGCAAGGCACTCCTACACCATGTTGGTAAAGATATTTCTTTTCATGCTCTTAAGAGCGGTATGTGCATCATCACCGTACAGAATGCTACCCAGGCTCATGAGCTTTCTCGTCTTTCCCATATTGATGCTGTTCCTGTCACTATTGAAAAACATAATTCCCTCAATTCTTGTAGTGGTACCGTCATTCTGCCCCATACCATAGTTCAACAAAATTTCCAGACATGTGGCACTGACATTCTTGAACAGCTGGAACTCCAAGATCTTCCAATCCTCAAGGTAGACACTTATGTTCTTCCTGCCCACGGGCGGAGATGATACCCTAGCAATGTGGCTCATTTAACATTTGACAGCCGTGAACTCCCATCCTCAGTTTATGTAGCAGGACATCGGTTACAAGTTCGAAAGGTGATCCCTACACCGCAACAGTATAGAAATTTCTGGCGATTTGGCCATCCAGCAAAATATTGCAGATCTATCACGGAATGCCCAGTCTGTGGTGCCGATGACCATTCTAATATGTCTTGCAATCGACCTCCCTCTTGCCTTAATTGTCATGAGGCTCACCCTTCGTACTCTCGCCATTGTCAAGTCTACTTAAACGAGCGGGAAATCCGTTACCTCAAAGAGGCAGAAGGTCTCCCTTATGCCATGGCAGTTTCTCATCTCCGCCTCCAAGGGAGACTACCTCGTGTTTCTTATTCCCGTGTTTCAAAACGTCCCCCCACTTCTGGGATCCCATCTTCTGCAACCACCTCTGTGATTACCTCTCCCATAGTCACTCCTGTATCTAATTCTTTTGCTGTCCTAGGCTCAGACGTCCCTACTTCAATGCCTCAGTCTGATCTCGCTTCTTCGTGTTCTCCCTCACAAGCCTCAGTAGCGACGAGATCTCGTATGACACCTCCTCCTAATCGTCCCTCTACTTCTCAAAAGTCAAAAAAAGGTCCATTAACACCTCCTACCCATCTTCCACCTCCTCATTTTACCTTCCCTGTCTCTGTACCTGGTTCTTCCCCTCTCACTGGCTCTGTTACAAGTGTAGAGGTTCACCCTTCTCCTCATACTGTACCTTCCTCCCCTGTTCCCTCCCAAGTTTCTTCCTCTTCTCACCTCCAGTTTCTGGCTCTTCTGCCACCTCCCAGGTTTCTGCCTCTTCTGTCCCCTTCCATGCTTCTCGAGTTCCCTCCACCTTTTCGCCCCCCCCCCACCTTGGTACAGTCCATTACAATTCCAATCTTTACTCATCCTCCCCCTACCATTTCCAATATTGTCTCCCATAAGACGTCTCTGAATTCCGAAACACTTGAAGCAATCTCTGAATATATTGCAGAGACCAAACCATCAATGGACACTGATCCACCCTCCATTCCTTCTCTCTCCCCTGCTCCATCTGCGCAACTCCTTTCTTCACAGCGCACCATTCCTTCGCTGCTTGAACGTTTTCCACTGCCTCTGCATGTGGACTTTTCTAACCCCTCTAGTCCGTAGGAACCCTTACCTGCGGATTTCAGGTATCTTTATCATTGCCAATCATGGCCTATTTACAGTGGAATATACACAGCCTCAGGGATAATCGGGGTGAGCTTCAGATGTTACTCTCCCAGTTTTCCCCTGTTGGTGTTTGCTTACAGGAACCAAAATTACACTCTGCTGTTATCTCTCCCATCTCAGGCTATAATTTATTGTATTCTTCAGATCCTTTTCCTGATGGGACCTTTAATGAAAGTGCCCTTCTTCTACACACTGATATTCCATACCATCAGCTATTTGTTCATACTTCGCTGCATTACACAGCAGCCCGTATCCACTTGCATGGGTGGTATACACTCTGTTCTTTATATCTCTCTCCTTCTCGGGGATTATCTATTCCGGATATTGCCTTTCTTGTTTCGTCATTACCGCCACCGATTCTGTTACTTGGCGATTTTAATGCTCACCATTTCCTCTGGGGGGGTCTCACTGTGATTCCTGTGGCATTCAGTTAGAGGCTTTTCTTGCCACCCACCCCCTCCATGTTTTAAATACAGGTACTCACACCCATTTTGATCCTCGGACTCACACACTCTCTTGCATCGATCTTTCAGTCTGCTCTTCCTCCGCCGCATTAGACTTCACTTGGTCTGTTATCCCGGACTTACATGACAGTGATCATTTCCCAATCATTCTTACTTCCCCTTCATATTCACCACCTCTTCGCATCCCACGCTGGCAATTTGATCAGGCAAATTGGAACCTTTACTCACACCTAACTGATTTTAGAGAGGTTCCTTCTTCGTCCTCCATCAATGAGCTTTTACACCTCTTTTCGTCCTCCGTTTTAACCTGCAGCTTCTAATTGTATACCCCAAACTTCGGGCAGGCATTCTCAGAAATGCATGCCTTGGTGGTCTCCTGCTTGCACTCGTGCAGTACGTTTGAAATGCGCTGCATGGGGCAGGTACCGGTACAATAGAACCATAGAGAGACTTCTTGATTTTAAGCAGAAGCATGCGATCGCTCGCCGTGTCATCCGTGATGCTAAATGCACTTGCTGGCGAGATTGTGTCTCCACCATCACCTCTGCTTCCTCTATGAGTGCAGTCTGGAAAAAAGTACGAAAACTGAGTGGTAAATATTCTCCTGACCCGGCTCCTGTTCTGCGGGTTGCCGGTGTTGATATAGCAAACCCACTAGATGTTGCCAATGAAATTGGCAATCATCTGGTCTGTATTTCTCAGGGGCTCCATCTATGACCCTCATTTCTTTCCTCAAAGTCTGCCAGAGAGTTAGCACCCTTGGACTTTTCTTCTCTCAGAGAAGAACAGTATAATGTGCCTTTTACACTTTCAAGAACTGGAGGCAACACTCTCAGCTTACCGATCATCGGCAGCTGGGCCCGACGACATTCATATTCGTATGCTACAACATTTACATCAGTCAGCCCTTGCAGTCCTATTATGCCTTTACAATCTTATTTGGTCACAAGGAGTTCTTCCACAGCTGTGGAAATCCGCCATTGTTCTCCCTTTCTGCAAACCAGGCACTACGGGACATGAAGCCTCCCACTATCGTCCCATTGCTCTTACCAGTGCAGTTTGCAAAGTGATGGAACGCTTAGTAAATAGACGTTTAGTGTGGTATGTAGAGACACAAAACAGTCTCTCCAATCGTCAATATGGCTTTTGTAAGGGACGTTCTACCATAGACCCCTTACTATGCTTGGATACGTATGTTCGTAATGCCTTTGCGAATAACCACTCGGTTATTGCCATATTTTTTGACCTTGAGAAGGCATATGACACAACTTGGAGGTATAATATTTTAGCCCAAGCCCACTCCTTAGGCCTTCGAGGCAATCTACCATCCTTCCTTAAGAACTTTTTAACTGACAGGCATTTCTGTGTTCGGGTTAATAATGTGCTCTCCCCGGACTTCATCCAAGCTGAAGGTGTCCCCCAGGGATGTGTTCTGAGCACAACACTTTTTCTCCTTGCTATTAATGATTTGGCCTCTAGTCTTCCATCAAATATTTGGTCATCACTCTATGTTGATGACTTCGCTATTGCCTGTGCAGGCGCTGACTGTCACCTCATTACAGTTTCTCTCCAGCATGCAGTCGACCGTGTTTCCAATTGGGCCACCACACATGGGTTTAAATTTTCAAGCACTAAAACCCACCAAATTACTTTCACTAGATGCTCTGTCATCTCCGATCATCCTTTGTACCTCTATGGCTCCCGTATCCCTGAACGTGATAGTCAAGTTTCTGGGCCTCCTCTTTGACCATAGGTTATCCTGGAAACCTCACATTACCTCTCTGAAGGCAATTTGTCACAGCCGGCTGAACCTTCTTAAAACCCTTGCTCATCTTTCATGCTGAGCTGATAGTCAAACCCTCCTTTGCCTACATTCCACCCTTATTTTATCGAAACTTGATTATGGTGACCAGATCTATTGTGGCATCTCCTGCTACTCTCTCTAGCCTTAACCCCATTCATCACCAAGGATTACGTTTATGCCTTGGTGCTTTTCGCTCTTTCCCTGTAGAGAGCCTCTATGCAGAAGCGAACGTTCCATCCTTATCTGATCGCCGTGATGTCCATTGCCTTCGCTACTATGTACGCTCTCATGATCTCCACAATCCTTCCATTTATAGAATGGTCACTGATATTAGTAGACATTCTTTATTTGTTCGCTGCCCCTGTTTACTCTGTCCCTTCTCTCTTCACCTTCATTCGCTCTTGTCTTCTCTTCAATTACCACCTTTCTATGTTCATATAGCATCTCACTTTTCCCTACCCCCCTGGGAAGTTCCAGCTGTTCGAGTCTGTTCTTTCTCTCTCCCTTGCTCGAAAGCCCAACGGTCACTTCCCGCTCTCTTTTTCTTGACCACTTTCACTCTCATTCTCATGCCATTGCTGTGTACACAGATGGCTCTAAGTCTTCTGACGGTGTAGGATTCGCAGCAGTGTTTTCCGGACAGCGTCGTACGAGGGCATTTACTATCTTCGGCTAGTATTTTTACTGCTGAATTGTATGCCATCCTTGAAGCACTTATCTGTATTGCATCTATGCCTGTGTCATCATTTGTGGTTCTCTCAGACTCCCTTAGTGCTTTACAGGCTATACAGAAATTTGATACACCTCACCCCTTAGCCCTCCGTATCCAACTTTGGCTACGCCGCATCTTTACCAAGCATAAAGATATTGTTTTTTGTTGGGTCCCTGGTCATGTTGACGTACAGGGCACCGAACAGGCACACACTACTGCGCGGTCAGCAGTACATGACTTACCAGTTTCATATAGAGGTGTTCCATTTACGGACTATTTTGCTGCAATATCTTCCCACCTTCACACCCGTTGGCAACAACGTTGGTCTACTATGCTCGGCAACAAACTTCAATCTATTAAACCAAGTATAGGTTACTGGCCGTCTTCTTATCACCAGTGTCGAGGTTGGGAGACTACTCTCTCCCATCTTCGCATTGGCCATACTCGTCTTACTCATGGATATCTCATGGAGAGGCGCCCTGCTCCTCTGTGAGAATTGCCAAGCTCCATTATCAGTCAGCCACATTCTGTTGGACTGCCCACTTTATCAACGAGCACGCAGAATTTACCTCCGTCGTCGTCTTCGCTCTGCTGCTCTCTCTCTATCTTCCCTTCTTGCTGATGGACCCACTGTTCATCCGGACTCTCTCATTGACTTTTTGACAACAACCGACTTACTTCACAAATTCTGATACCTTCAGCCCTTTCTACTTCAATCTCTTGCTACCCTCTACCCCAGCACTATCCCCTGCCCCGCTGTTTTCTGTAACCTACTGATCATCCCTCCTCCCTTCTGCCACCCTATACCCTCGCTTCCTTCCCTACCCTGCAGCGCTGTATAGCCCTTGTGGCTTAGCGCTTCTTTTTTATTATAATAATAATTGTTCCAATCAATTTGTCTAAAGTTAAAATCTCCCATTATCACAACATTTTCATATCTAGATGCCTTATGAATTTCGTCCCATAACAGCTTACTGCCCTCCCTATCAAGGTTTGGTGGCCTATAAATCACACCCAGAATTAATTTGTCACGTCCCTTGAGAAACTGTAGCCAAACAGATTCTGTGTTCGATGTTTTTAATCTTATATCATGTCTAAGACAACAATTTAAAATATCTCTGACATACATCGCCACTCCACCACCCTTCCTGCTGACCCTATCAGTATGGAATAGTTTATAACCCTGTATATTGCATTCAGAAGGCATTTCTCTATCTTTCAGGTTGAACCATGTCTGTTATACCAATAATATCTCTATTACCTACACTTGCAAGTAATCTTAGCTATCTTATTTCTTAGACTCCTACTATTTGTATAGTAAACCTTAAGGGAGCTAGTCACTCGTTGCTTTTTACTATCTCTTTGTTTGTTGATCAATTGATTTGCCATTACTAGCAACTTTATTTTGAATATTATCTTTTAAACATATCCCTGAGGTATCCCGGTAATAACTGCTGTTTTTAACCCTAATGCTGCAGCCTGATTGTTTCCCACAAACACCCTCTATAATCTATCAGTTTAAATTCCTAGACAAGTCATCAGTTACCCTCTCAATTGAATTGGCTAATGCAACCACTCCATCCCCAGAGAGATGAACCCCATCCCTTGCATACATATCACGTTTGCCAAAGAATAGGTCCCAGTCATCAATGAATGGGATTGCAAGTTCCTTGCAGTACCTGTCTAGCCAGCAATTTATACCAATTGCCCTAGACATCCATTCATTGCCCACTCCCTTTCTAGGCAAGATGCTACATATGACTGGGATCCCTCCCTTAGACCTAACTACTACTATGGCTGACCTGTACTTATCCAGCAGCTCCTCTCTACTGCCCTTCCCAGTGTCATTACCCCCAACACTAAGATAATGGGCTTGTTCCCATTACCTGCCATAACATTATCCAACCTGCTGACTATGTCACCAACACCAGCTCCAGGAAGACACACACTGTCTGACCTTTCTGTCTGTTACAAAATGCACAGTCCATATATCTTATCTGAGAATCGCCTACTATTAAAATATTCTTACCTTTATTAGCAGGGAAATCAGTGGTACCTTCAACCTCACTAACCACTGAAGTACACTCGTCTTGGAGAACAGAGAATCGATTTCCTACCTTCACATCTTCTCTATTAACTCTCCTCATCTTCCTTCTTCCTGAACTGTGAACCACTTGCCACTTAAAGCGGATGCCACTATGTATTTAATGTTGCATTAATCTGAATATTGCAAGTGTCTATAGTGATATAGGTTACATCTGGGCACTAGAACTGAAAATTAAGATCGATAAGCTCACCACTGACTCAAATTTTAGGTACTTGCGGTTAGCTGATAGTAATCCAGGAGGTCACACCAGGAGATGGCAGATGGCAGAATATACTACGCTGTCTCAGAGAATGGTATCAGTGTAGTTCCTATCTATAGTTCTTATAGTTGGTGAGGACTCTCTTGATATATTTATTATTGATATTGGCTTAAATATCTGTGAATGTGTCGACTTGATTTTCATCTTAAATGTTTGAATAACTCGCTCCTTCAGGGAGACTCACGACCCTGGGACGTCATCTCTCGTCTTGTGGTAGTTGTGGCAAGGCTTCTGCCACTAAACACTACCATACACAGATAATCTTAAACACTTTACTCAAGTTATTTCAGCGTATAATCTTATTACCAGCGAAAATGTTACATGAAGAAAATACTACATAGATGAGAACGACTTAAAAAAAAAAATCCTTTATAATACCCAAGCAAGCTTCAGAGGCTGTTTATTACAATAACTTCAGTCAGGTACCTGTTTACTGTCATGTAAATACGAGAATAACCACACAGCTCTGTTGCAACACAAACTTTTCTATTGGTGTCAGTCAATTACAAGTTTGTTAGGTAAGACACATATGCAACAGTTAGGTATCTTTATTATGAAACGTTTCGCCTACACAGTAGGCTTCTTCAGTCAAGTACAGAAAAGTTGATAGAAGCAGAAGATACTTGAAGACGATGTAATCAGTCCATCACCCTTAAAGTTTTGAGGTGGTCAGTCCCTCAGTCTGGAGAAGAGCATTGTTCCATAGTATGAAACAATATGGAGATGAAGTGACAGAATGGAGCTTTATATAGCTAAATAAATCGTTTAGAAAACTGACAAGTTGATAAATAAGACCCTTGTGCAACGTTTGGGTATCTAAACACCAGAATAAAAATACTCATATGTTGCACAAGTATTATATTTATCAACTACAAGTTCATTATTTTATAAATAAAACACGCCACACACCTCTGTTGCAATACTTCCCAAGATTGTGGACTCTTCTCTCCGGTTTATGGTTTGGCTTAATACGGATCCCACTCCGTAATTCACCATCTTGCTCATTTGTAACCCTAATTTTCAAAGGGGTGGACCGGTAAGCCAGCTAAAAGCCTCTGTCAGATGACCAAAAGCTCCAGCTGGGGGTCATCATATGACTAAGACCCGCGTTAGGAAACACTTGTCCTGTTTCCTGACGACCCTTACCTAAGCTAACCATCCAGCCTCATAGTTACAGCAACCAGGGATAGAGCCGGAGAATATCTAATCAACGAAGCTGTAGATAGGGAAGATAGAGATTTTTTGCATATATAACCCACACAGAGAGAAGCTTACGACGACGTTTCGGTTCTACTTGGACCATATACAAATTCACACTAACACAAGAGTGAGGGAACCAGAATATATAGGGGGGGGGGGGGGGGCAAGGACAGGACCAAGAGATTTCTTGTATTGTAAAAAAATGTGATAATTTGTATTTTTCATCTGATATAATAATTTTTATGTTGATTTCCTTTCGTGAATGTCACTGGAGAGAAAAAACGGTATCTGTATTTCTCAACATAAAACTAAAACTTTGTACCTATATAGAACAAGGACTTTACTGAGTTATCCTAGTTTTAATTCTGCATAATTTATTACATAAAACCTTTGCAAATCCTAAAATAAATATGAGGCACAAATAGACTTTTCTTCAAAGTTGAATGTTCAGATGTGACAGGTTGCAACAGTCAGGTTCATGGCTTGAGTGACTATCTTCCTTCCAGAGACTGAACCCTCCATCCTTAAACCCTTTACTAGGCACTCCTAGGAAAAAGCGAACTTCGAAAGTTTATTTCATGAGTGGATAGAGTATCTCAATGTAAATGAAATGAGCCCATATAAATGGATTTCTAAACGTCAGTTTTCGATAAATTGTTAATATTCGAGGACCGATTGTACTAGGTCCTGCCCGGTAAAGGGTGTAAAATGGTAAATATTGCAAATTTGCAACTGTTAATAAAACGCCAAATAAGTATTTTTCTAATTTATTATACAAATAGACAATATTAAAAACATAAATAGAACTTGTTTCCAAACATTTTTAAAGTATAAAAAATATATATATAAATGAACCAAAGAGTAACATGGACACATTGCAAAGGGATAAAACTTTCAAGTCCCATATTCCTGAATTTCCTGAGAAAGAACAATCGCTCTAGGTCACTAAGTGCTACAATGAAAGGCTATGAGCAAATTTCTTTCCTTGATACATAGATTTACTTTGCATATGACAGGAAAATGAGGATGTGAGAGGATTTTCCTTTGTGCTGCAATGCTTGCATGCAAATATCTTGGCATTCAGTGGGCTAATTTAGGCTTTTTGGATGGCCTATCTTCCTCCTCATCACTTGACACCTCTTCATCCGGTGGCAAGTATTCATCATCACTGTCAAGCAATTCCAGGTCATCTGGCTCTGGATCTGAGTCACTTTCCTCCAATAGTTTCCTTCAATAGTTTCTTGTTACACTTTTTTCATTTGCATGGTACACTCGTATTATGCTTCAAACAGACATATATATATATGTAATAAAAAATATGCCTAAACTATTCCTTTATGTACTAGACACGCAAATCAGTACTTACCGACATTGTATAGGGTAAAATCCATAAGTATATGAGTGATACTATGAAAAAAACGTTTCTCGGTGACGCCAAGCTAGAAGAGTTTACATTTTGGTCTCTTGACCAATGGGAAGCGAGCAGATGCCAGCCATCACCACTTAGCTGGAGCGACTCGCAAAAGGCTTGTGATTGGTCAGAAACAGAACTGGAACCCAGATGCGTGGCGGGAAGAGGACATGCGCAAAGAACAAAGCATTTACGTATGAGTAAACTCGGATGTGCGCTGTGAAAGGTTTTAATTAATGACGAGAGCCGAGTGTATGACCACCAGACCACGTCAGGTGACACTTAGCTTATCTGACTAACTTCAGTGGACACGGGCCATGAGTAGAAGATGGAGGATATACCCTTTATCATTCCTTGTGCTGATTAACCTACGAGGGCTTAACTCTTAGTAATAATAATAGGCTTGAGGCGAGTTGTCGTGGATGGACATCAGCAGAGTCTTGAAGGCGGAAATGAGGTGTGGCAGACCAAGAGAGTGGTGCATACTCAGAGTTGCAGAAAATGTCTCGCTCATCCACTTCTGTTAAGAGTTGCACCTCAATATAGTTGTTGGTTGATGTGCTTGGCAGGTATAAGATGTGGCCTTCAGTGCTATTTCAGTCAAATTTCACTCCCAAAATATCAACTTCCATTGCTGAGTGAAAAGATAGTATATTCTCACTTCTATTATTAATATCATGCTGTGACGAAGCCAGTTGCGACGTCCCAGTGGCAAACCTAGCCTACCGTCCTTATTTTCACACAGAGGTGGCCACAAGTTTAGTGAATCCGCTTACCATGAGTTCAAACCTCACCCGTTCCCTGATCTGGCATCTGTTACCTCTTAAGGACGTTGGCCGTTTACCTCAGGAGTGAGGTGACTATAGGTCACTGATGCAGATTTTTTTATATAATAAAATGGACCAAGCACACTTCCCTGAGGTATGCTGGCACAAATTGTCTGACAAGACTCTGATCCTGGAAGACTTATCCTAAGATGCTGACCTCGTGATAGTCACTCAGGTGTAGAATGCACACATTCCTAATGCTTTCAGTTTTGTTAGGAGGCCGCAGTGCCATACCCAGACGCAGGCACTAGCAAATGTCAAATGTAGATGTACAACTGACCTTCGATACATCCAATGTCTGGTGTCACATAGTGGAGAAATTAATCCATTGTCTGGAAAGGTTCATCTACTGACTGGTGTCGCATATTGGTGAAGTTCAGCGGGTCAGCTTTAGACCTCCCTTTCCCGGAATCATATAGACGACCACATACAAAATAACAGCATTTTTTTGTGGGGGAGGGGGAAAGTGAAATATGTCTGAGACTGTTTACCATATATTGACAGCAGTGGCAATAATCTATTAGTTTGGTCGTCGTGCAAATTTATATATCCCATTCCTCATTGTATTCCTCTTTTCTCTCTCATTTATCATTCTTGTCACTTTCTATCGCCCTCTTTCTCCCCAGACTGCATGTGGGGCCACTGTGTTTACATAAATGTTTATGTTCTCTCTCATTCGTTAAGTCCTCCACTAGTTTTTGTTCTGTCCGGCCAATGTCGTCTGCATATCTTGCTATTTATGTAGGCGACTCTGCAGCATCATGTCCTTTCCGTGGAGAGGGCGTCCCTGACCTTTTTTTGGTCATACAACTTTCTCCACAAGTATATTAAGTTTTCGTGCCACTCGTATCAAACACTCAGATATTGTCATGGGCTGCGCATATTACACCATAACGCAAAACATTTGTCGTATTGCTTATTGTAAGTCTGAGTGATATTGCAGGTCTGAGCATTCTTTACACCTTCTATTTTGGAAGCACGGTATGGTAGATTAAGTTTAAAGCCTATCTACTCTACGTGGGTCATTAAGGCTACAGTTCTCCCTGTATGTAATCAGCTAAAAATATTTTAATCCCTTGGGAAGGGATCAAGTAAACTCTGCATATGCATAGTGTTGTACACCTCTTGACGTATTATCCTCTCATGGGTTACTTAGGTTGCTGTAAACTGGCAGTACGGAAGTTCGAATGACGGAGCTGCTGGTTTAGTAAGGTTGATACAGTAAGGAGACACTCAACACAGAATCATGGCATGCGTTTTCAAATTGATAAGGCATAATATTGCTGCGTCGTGAGGACACGTACACAAGAACGGGGTGATCCTAGTATTAAAACTAGCCACTGAAACAGTGGTCATTATTGAAATTTCATACTTGCAAGTTCGGTGTTTTCCCAGGAAAAACAATGTCGTGCAGTATTCTACAGCAAAAGTAACATTAACTTCGTCAGGCTTTGTGTAATGCAACGTAATTTACCCACTCTATCGGCGAATTTACATAATTTTTATTTGTGACTCGATTAGTGCAATCATAAATTGAAATGATATAGGCGAATTCATGCTCATACTCTTTCCTACACTCGTCCGATTCAGTTTACACGAACGCCATAAGAATGAAGGAACACTGCAGTAGGCCCACTGGCTCATGCTTGCCACGTCTTACTCAAACCCAACATCGTGTAGCCTACACGTACTGCGCCCAACGTGGTTCTCCACACAGTGGATGCATTGTAGTGGAATCTGTCTTGTAGAGCCCTTGAGTGTGTTCCCAGTTTGTCATAATGAACGACTGTCAATGAATAAACAGAACTGATTAAGGGTTTTGAAAACCGACAAGTTGAAGATTGAGACACTTAAGATTCCCATATAAGTGTCTCAATCTTCAATAAACAGAAAGATGGACGAGACCATAGTTGGAGCCTCCCGTCCACCTTTGTATATTCAAAGATAGTGTTATTTAGGCTTCTAGGCAACGGGAAGATACCTCTTTGAATTTTGTTTTTGATTATTGGCTATGGCTTTAAAAAAAATTATTGATAAACCACCTAGTCAAATTTAATAAGAATTCGTCTTGATAATATAGTTATTATTAGGTAAAAAGGACACATATGCAGCTAAGACGATCTTTTTATTGTGGCAACGTTTCGCTCTCCAGGAGCTTTGTCAAGCCGTTACAAACAATACATGGACACAGAGGGTATATATAGGTATATAGTGAGGTGTACAGCACATGGATTCTTCAGTCTTAATGACTAAAGAAACCATTTGTGGCGAAACGTTTCTTCAATAAATGTTTTGAACTATGCATGTCAATTTACATACTGTCGGCATCACCGTACCTTTCTGGTCACGTATGGGAGCGACTGGACATGAGAAGAACCTGCTTAACATGGGCCAGTAGTCACTCTGCAATGTTCCTCTTTTCTGGTATAATTGTGTGGGAGAAATAACACTTACGTACTGCTGAGGACATTTATTAATGGTATAAACTTTGGTAATAGATACCCACAAACTGGTTTAGAAAGACAAACACTGAGAAAACGTTTCGGTCTTGAGACCTTGATATCTTCTAACATACAGAGGTTAAAAAAACAGTGTCTGATAAATTAGACACGTTTACAACACTTGGGTATCTTTACTGAGAAACTCGACACCATAGACGAGACCTGTCACGCTCCGGCCACAGGAAGTTCAGCACCAGATATATATTACATTTATGCATCATACAGTTCCTGTTTAGCAATATTTAATCAGAATTCACATCATATAAGACTATATCACCTGTTTGCTGTTATCTTATTGCACGATATAGCCATAATTAGTCCAGAAAGACAATATAAATACTGTGAGTACTCTAAGCTGTTTTGAACAGCTGATAAGCTATTGTTATTCAAAATACCCAGAACTCCAACCATACCACGGGCGGGGATAGAACCCGCGATCAGTCTCTCGAAACTCCAGACCGATCGCGGGTTCTCTCCCCACCCGTGGTATGGTTTGTTTGCAATCGTGTCATTACGATTTCGTGAACCCAGAACTCGCCACGTGAAGGTGGCTGCTCTTCGAGGTCCATTCCTGGTCATAGGGATGGAGTCACTCCTGCCGGGTCATAGCATGGAGAAAACCCGGGTTAGGACCCGTCCTGGCGAACCTATCTGTACCTGGAATCGCCCCAATAAATGTCACATTAGTTTCACATGTGTACTTTTACATTACATGGAATCTCCAATACCTTCCTCGTCATTAAGGTAAGTAACGGTACCCCCAGATTTGTACATCACTAGCCTGCCTCGGGAGACAGTGACGGGTCGTGTAGAACCATGTCAAGGCTTTGTTCTAGACGAATATATTTTCACTAAATTGATTCTCAGTATTAGATTGATAACCCCTGTTGGGCGAAATGTGTCTCGAATAAAGATACATACGTCTTAAGTCATTAGTTATATGGAAGCTTCATTGATGTTTTTCCCACGCAGGGGACGGAAAAAAATGGCTTGTAATGGTTCGATGAAAGTGATTCATGCAAGTGTTTGTGTTTATAGCGATTTATGTTTATCAGTAATACGGACGTCAAAGAACGAGAATCAGTCTTCCGCTGAGTATTTTGTATTTTATTAGCGGCTGTTTGTCAGAAGTGATCAAGGTCCCAGGACCGAAACGTTTTCTAATATGTCCCAGTGTAGGCCCACGTGTCTTTCTAAAGCCCCAATAGGTTTACTGCAGTACTCTTCTGTTAGTGTGTTCATATCCTCAGTGTAAGATAATTCTGTGTTCTGTTAGTAGAGACAAGCGACTACCTGCTGACCTGAAGTATCGTCTCGGCAATAGATTCCAACTGTTGTACATGTATCCTACGCATCTACCTGACTGTATTGTATACTATTAATGTAATGCAATACTAGGCAAGTACATAAAAAATAAGGACTCAGGTTCCCCTGTAATTTTGCTGTAATCTGGGTACAGGTTGTTGCTCGCAGAATTAAAACGCATCGAAGGAAAGTGTGGACACCTGAACCTGCCCCCTTCCCCCCCACGGCACTGTGCTAGCTCATGTCGCTCTGCTCATCCTTGAAGACTGACTGGAAGGCTTTTCCTTACCTTTAGAGGCAAGGAACTTGCACTTATCTCTCAAAGGGTAGCTGGCGGCCCCCTCACCCGCTAAACCTTTCCCTCTCGGGTCAAGACCAGCACCTGGGACGTGTACACAAATGATCAGGTTGAGCAAGTAATGTACATCGTATTGGGAGTAAGTAGTACGAGTTTGCATAAAAGGCAAACTATCTCCTGTGTTCCATATATAAACTAGCCAAAAGGCTACATTGAACTAGCTAGCTGATCTGATGTGCTTAAGGACTGTTGATGCTACTACTACTAAAGTGCTAAGGATGTCGTCACTGAGTTTCGAGCAGCTCTTCCTATAGGTTAAGGCAGAGCTGGAGGTAGCTAGGAAGGACTTAGCCTCTTAGAGTGGAGAGCAAAAGATGCATCCCAGTACAAGGACGGGGATGCCAGCAATACCAGCAGTGATGAATGGAAGTATGTCTGCAAGAAATTATTTAAAATGAAGATGAAATGGGTTGAAGAAACTGATATTGAGACTATCAATTCCTCCGCTACGTTGCTAGACGAATGCTGTTCGGCCGTCGGGGACACAATGAAACTCACTAGTGAAGGTCTGAATGTTCTATCTCAATTAGGTTTATGGACAAGGTTTCTTTTGTAACAGGGATCAGAGGAAGCGGCAAAGGGTGTTTTTTCCTAGAGCTGGGATGGAGGATATAGCAGATTGGAAATCTCATGACTGGTAGTGGAAGCAGTTCTATCATTTGCTTCATTGTTAGAGGTAATGATGCTGGGAAGCTTAAGAGGACTTGTTTACTAGATACAGGACAGTGATAAAAACAATTAGGAACAAGGGACAGATTTCTGTTAATTGTGGCATTTTATCAGAGTGGTGCTGGCAATGAATGTTAAGAGCAACTGGTGTTAATTGCTGGCTGGACAAGTACTGCAAGGACACCAACGATACCATATAGGATAATTGGGAACACTTCTGTGACAGTAATAATATGTATGCCAGAAATAGGGTGCATTTATATAGGGTATGGATAGCAGCATTAGCTAGTTAAATTGAGGGAGCTGATAAGCGAGTAAAAGAAGGGATTGAATAATTTTTCCAAGTTTTTTTCCTGGGATATGCTGAGGTAAAAAGAGTAATTTACTTGAAGTCAGGGATTCCCAGTTTGTCCTATTAATGACCTTGATTATATCTAATTACTTCAGAAGGAAGATCAGGATATGCTTTAAAATACTAGTTCTGATATTGGCGCAAGGGAACTTCATTATGGAGATCACCTTGAAGAGGTGTTAACACCTCAGGTTATCGCAACGCAACCACTGCATAGAAAAATAAAAAATAATGGAAAAAAGTTGGTTTACCCCACGAGGTATTCCCTTCACGAAAAAGCCTTAGAAGAGAGAAAAATGCTAGCGCACTTCCTCCCATGACCCTTCATCTCCATCCCTATCATAACTTAACACCTACACCTTTCTTCCTTCCCACTCACACTCAATATCTCCCATATACACTATTATAGACAGGACAGTAGTAATTGATGTTGAAAAATGCTGAGTAACCAAATTGTTCTTAGTGTAAATAAACCACAAGGAACATGTCTTACACTCGTAGCTGAGGGGAGAGCTACGAGTGAGACAGGAGTGTGAGACACATTGAGAAACTGTTTCATGAACATTCAACTTGGCACCTTTCAGCCTTAGTGCTGAAGGGTTCTTAATCCTGGGTATGGGAGCTACCCTCCCTCGAGGAGCTGTAGGACCTTCTGCCCTTCAAGGGAGGTGCTTTGATACTGGTAAAAGGGCATTAGATTCGAGGAACTGCTTCTGGCCTCTTCCGGTTAAACCTGATTCTCTCCCATTCTCCAAGAGTTGTATGACCCCCTTCCCTACGTGTTTAGTGCTTCCGCATAAATGTAATTTCCACTTGACAAGTCTCACGTCATCAACTTTCACCACGGAGCCAGACCTCCTGTTATAATCGTAATACATTAGTATCCCCCCCTCATGTATGACTCGTTGACCTGACCTGGGGAGGTCATCCCGTGGAACAATGGTGACCCCGGCGCCAGCAGCGACCTCTTCCAAACCCGTCAGGCTGTGTTCTGCTCGACGGCTCCTCAAGAACGACTCATTCACTCTGGCTGGAAGAGAACTCGTTCTTCTGGCTTTCACAAAGTCAAGTCACGTTGAATGAAACTTTACTGAACGAGTGTAAATATATCTTGACTCCCTTCTGCAGGGGCGAGTGTTGGAGTGGGTGGGTGGCCGTGAGTGGGTGGCAGTGGGTGGAAGAACATGGGATAGACAGATAAAAGAAAACAGGAAATCCACACAGAGGCTGTTTACAGAGAGGAACTATCTTTTTCTATCTGGAATAAGAGTTATCATGTACTATATCTGCGTGTTTGAGTCAGGGATTTTAAAGTAGAAGGTAGAAGGTGTGTATGCGTATATGTCGTGCCGAATAGGTAAAACTTTCGATTTTGGCTTAAATAGCAACGCTCTTCTTGGCGAATAAGGCAAGCGAAAATTTGTGTGCAGTAATTTCCAAAAATCATTCTGAACCTAACGAAAAAAATATATATATTTCATTGTGTTTCTTTATTATTAAATTATTGTAAACTTATCTAAAATATATTTAGTTGGATTAGGCTAAATTAAATTGTGCTTGTTATAATAAGGTTAGGTAAGTTTTCTAAGGTTCTTTTGGTACAAAATTATTAATTTTTACAACAACATAACTGAAAAAATATATCTTTTAACGTATAAGACAACGTTTTAGAAATGACTTCATTGTAAACGAGTTCTTGCAAATTGACCAGCTTTATCTATTCGGCACGAGAATATATGAATATACATATATATATATATATATATATATATATATATATATATATATATATATATATATATATATATATATATAATATAATATAATTAATAACACTTTGACTAGCTAAGGAGTCGAACCCATGCTGCTTTGGCCTGCCTCATGGTGGGTGAAAATTCATGACGCCTTAATCCACGGGACCACACAATCCTTCAGAGTAGCTCATCCAGCAGAACTGGATGTTGTACTCTGTCAGGCGTTCAAGAGACTTCTTGTCCACACTGGTTGTCTCCCACCGAGGCTGATAAACACACCACACCACAATAAAGCACTTTCACCAACACTCATTCAACTCTCTTCGAGAGATGTAATAAAGGACTGAGGAAGCCAGGCTGCTAAGGAAGCCAGGCTTAATGTCACTATTCTCGTGAGGGGTTTTCATCCAAGGTATCTGAGCTAATCTCCACTTGGAACAAACTTACATTACCTCCTTATCTCCAGGCGTTGCATGACCCCTGTTAGTTTTAAGTTTCTCCGTGTTTAAAACACGTTCGAAGACCTCGTTCACCCCTTGTAAGTTGATTTAGGTACAGGTACACGTAGTTACACAAATTATCACACAAAGTAACATATTCGTAAATTACCTAGAATAGCCCAAAAAAGTCAGTGACTTGTTTCCATTGGGGTTCTTGATGCTAGTGTTATCTGCCCTTAATTCTTCGACTGTCAGAGTTAAAAGGGACATCAATATAGTGCAATACGTCATAAATCCAAGGTATACTGCCCAGGGCAGTTAAGTGGCTGCACCTACCCAAGACACCTTGGCACACCCAGGTGCTCTACCTAGCATTGGTGGTGAGTGCTGAGCAGACTGTAAGAGCAGTTTTTTTTTTTTTTGAGAGATGTCAGGTGCCGCTGATAAGTGAACTGTAGATATAAATACAGATATACTCATACAAAAACTTTTGGAGCCTAGTTCCTAGGCCTATTTTGTAACTATATTATCTTGCGCTACCGTCCACAGACTGGATATGGGGCGCAGAATAATCTAGCCACTTAGGTGGAAAATCTCTAATAGCTGCTTGCTAGTCCACAGGCCTTTCACTATGGTCTACCTTACAAAGGAAGTCAGGACAATACGGGGCACCAGACCCACAGTGTGCCAACGATGCCTCACAGTTCACCGTTCAGAGGGTGCCAGGGGGTGAGGGAGTGCCAGGGAGAGAGGGAGTGCCAGGGAGAGAGGGAGTGCCAGGGAGAGAGGGTACGTCGGGATGCCCTACTCTTTTGAGGAGCCATGCCAGCCACACGTGCTTGTTCACCCTCGATATCCACACATGTCCGTGGCCTCAGCACTTTCTTCTTCACTCACTGCTTCTCTCCATTCACACACAGTTCCCCCCCACACAGCCCCCTTTAATGAGTTCAGAGAGTCTACTCCCGGAGCCCGGCTACGGGCCAGGTTCGTCTGGTGATAGCCTGGTCAACCAGGCTGTTGTTGCTGGCGGCCCGCTCCCCCCCCACATCCGTCAAAGCCTGGTTGATGTGACTTCTACACTTGTCCCAGCAGTGTTTCTGATATCTTCTAATAAGATGTTGAGTAATCTGGGGCCACAGATGTTGATACAGTGTTCCCTTATTGTGCCCACCGCACCCCTGCTTTTCACTGGGTTTATTTTGCACTTCCTCCTGTATCTCTCGCTCTAGTATATTATGGCAGTGTGCAGGTTTGGAACCAGGTCCTCTAGTACTTTCCAGGTATATATTATCTTTCCTCCACTCCAGTAAGTACATATTCAAGACTTTTAGGCGTTCCCAGTAATTTAAATGCTTCACCAGCGCTATGCGCGCCGTAAGCGATCTCTGTATTTGTTCCAGCTCTGATATTTCTCCTGCCCTGAACGGGGATGTCAACACTGAGCAATCTTCCGAATGAGGGAGCACTAGAGATTTGAAAAGTGTCACCATTGGCACTATTTCCTTTGTTTTGAAGGTTCTCAGTACCTACCCAGTCATTCGCTTGGCTATAGTGACCTTCGGCTTATGTTTTTTGAAAGAAAGGTCAGCTGTCATAATTATTCCCAACTCTTTTACGTGTTCCTTTCGTTCTGTTTGAAGATCCTCTTGAGGTTTGTATGCAGTGTCCCTTTTGAGTTCTTTATTCTTTCCATACCTAAGCAGCTGCAACTTATCAACACTGAACATCATATTGTTCTCCACTGTCCACGGGAAACACTGCGTATATCTTCCTGTATTTTTTTAGTGTCTTCTACGAAGTGACTTTCATGCTTATTTTAGTGTCATCTGCAAATGATACAAAGTTGTGACGGGTGTTTTTATCTATGTCTGCTATGAGGATGAGAAACAGCAGAGGTGCCAGGACAGTGCCTTGGGGGACTGAGCTTTTTACCTCGCTGATGCTGGATTTTGCTCTGTTTACTACTGCTATTTGTGTTGTGTGTTAGGAACCCGAAAATCCATCTGCCTACTTTTCCCAGTGTCTATGGCCTCGTTTTGTCTGTAGTCACCCTGTGATCGCATTTGCTAAATCCTTTCGTAAAATCTGTGTATATCACATACGCATTTTGTCGTCCAATGCCTCCATAATTCTGTCATAATGGTTCAGCAGCTGTGACAGGCATGATCGTCCTGCTCTAAAACCATGCTGGTATGGGTTATGCCGGTTGTACTGTTTCATGAAATTTGTAATCTGACGTCTCATCACTCTTTCGAAGATTTTTATAATATGTAATGTTAGGGCTACTGGTCTGTAATTTTTAGCTAGTGCTCTACTACCTCCCTTATGCAAAGGAGCTATGTCTACACTCTTTGAGGTCTCTCTTATTTCACCTAGATCCAGGCTTTTTCTCCAAGGAATACTGAGTGCTCTTGCTAGTGGAACTATGCATTTTTTTTTTTATAAATAAAGCATTCCATGAATCTGGCTCAGGTGCTGAGTAACTTGGTATATTTTCTATTTCTTTTCCAAATCTATGAGATTAGTACTAATGTCCGTTAGGTGGTCTACGCGACCTTCTGCTGGGGTGAAAAATGTTTCTGCATTTTTTACCTTGCTGTCATTTA
Source organism: Cherax quadricarinatus (assembly GCF_026875155.1). Taxonomy (NCBI): domain Eukaryota; kingdom Metazoa; phylum Arthropoda; class Malacostraca; order Decapoda; family Parastacidae; genus Cherax; species Cherax quadricarinatus. Next base: position 10,336,879 of record NC_069459.1, on the reverse strand, counting down.
GTGCGTTGCTGAACACCGACTTATACTGTTCATCGTCGTCAGTATACTATTATTATAATCAAAAAGAAGCGCTAAGCCACAAGGGCTATACAGCATCGTCGTCAGTATACGAGTCTCTTCATATTAAATGATTCAGTTCTACATTAAGGTCTTATCAGCTTGGATTTTGCATACGAATAAAAGTGTTTTGGGTTTCTTGCAATATACTGGATGGCCTTTTGTTCCCTTTGTGATTCTTCTGTTTATGACACCCTATGTTGTTGCTCTAACGCAGTGATCTCTCGACTTTTTCCTTCGTTGTAACATATTTGTTTTTAAGCAATTCAGTAACCCGTTTTCTTATGTACAATCTTCTACGCTTTCTCTATAACTGATCTTCTGGTTTTCCTTAATGGTACGTATTTAATACAGACCTTGTTTGCTTCTTTATTCAGCTTCTCCAGACACTGGTGGGGATTTAGGGTGCTCATGTCTGATTCCCAGGATATGTCTGATAGTTCTCGGTTTATTTTGTCCCAGTCAGTTCTTTGGTTGTTAAAATTAAACTTACTGAATATCCCGTCTCTAACATTAGTGATGCAGTTCCCTAACCCTGAGATAATACTCGTTTGAACTTCTATGATGATGTAATCAGAGTATATTGTTTTAGTAACTGTTATGTCTGATCAGTTCCTCGTTGTTTGTAAATATCAAATCCAGGGTATTTTCATTTCTAGTGGGATCAGATATCTGTTGGCTCAATGAGTACTTTTCACAAAGCCTCATTAGTTCCCTGGTATGTGCGTGTTGAGCCAGGTGCTTCCAGGAGATATTTCTGGAATAACGTTGTGCTGAGTCATCTTCCACTTAACATGAGGGAGATTCTTCCTTAACTGTTCTGTGTATTTCTCAGCAGTTGCCGACGGTGGTTTATATACTAGGATAATTACCAGATTTCTATTTTCAACTTTAATACCTGGAATTTCTACTGTATCATTCGAAGAATTCAGCATTTCTGAGCTGCAGAGCATCTTTCACATAGTTCTACTCCCTGTGACCTATTAATTCTATCACATCTATACACACATCTTCCCCCACATCTCTCCTCACCCCCACACAAATAAAAACCACCCTCACAGACCAAGTGTCTATCGACAAATGCCTTTGATACACTTCACTTTCACCCTCCCCACCTTATCGTAAGCATTCATCTCGTCTCTACTCTTCCTCCAGGATTATCTTCCAAGAAGACCCTCCACCTGGGGGATGCTTCCTGTCCACCAGCTCATCCTCCAAGTCCCAAGTCTTTCCCTCCATCCTCGAGGATCGACCTCCATGTTTCCCCTCCATGCTGTCAATTCACTTCCATCCCTCAGCAAACTTTTCCCCTCTTCCTCCGTCGGGAGTCTGGCACCTTAAGGCATGGATGGCAGGGAGTGGATTGGTGGTGGGATGTGGGCGGTAGTGAGTGCATGCTTATGTCCACAAGGTAATTACGTCAGAGAGAGAAAACGCATGAGGGAAGGGACGGACAGATCGCCAGGCCACTGATCAGAACCATCAATCTACCACAGGTGGAAAAGTTAGGATGGAGAGTGAAAACCCCGGTGATGCTGCAGAGGCAGACCCACTGAGACTGCCAGAAACATGAGGATGCTCCGGTTTAAACCAACGGATCGAAAGCTAAAAGAACGAGTTGCTCTGACAAAGTACCTTCCTCTACTAAGAAAAATCTTATAAAATTCACTCAGCACATGAAAAAAAAAAACCACTGAGTATTTATTGGGTTTTTCATTAGTATATAGGACATACATTAACGAATTCCTCATATTATCGCCGAGTTTCTCTACATTACAATCGTCTATAAATTTTATAAATTATATCAGAAAGACCTCTTCAAGGGGGGCTCCTTGGCGTGGTGAAGAGGCTCTTGGTCTGAAGAATTAGACCTGTCGGTCTCCTTCCTCAGACCGAACCTAATTACCCCCCAATCCCCCAATCCCCCATTCCCTATCCCATCCTCCCCATCCTCCCCTTTTTCCTTTCCTCCTCCTCCTCCCCACCCTTCCCTTTTGCCCTTCCTTTTTGGCCTTTGGGATTTCCCCCCCCACACAGGCACGCTAGTTCCTAGGTAGGGGAAAGGGTACCGAGGTCCATCCAATTCCGTTGAGGTTCTTGGCGGTGGCGTAGTTTGCCGTGGAATCTGGATTGCCTGGGGATGTCCCGATCCCTCTCCGGTATCCCGGAGGGTGGCTTTGGGTCTCTCTTGGGCGACGGGTGTATCTCTGGAAGCCACCTTTCGGATTCCAGGGGTGGTGGCCGAAGGAGGTATGCTTTGTGGCAGATTTCTGGCTGCCCTCTCTTTTGTCCACCGAGGTAGCTCGGCAGATGTGAGGTTGCTATCCTGGATTGCCGGTTTACTGGCATGATGGGTAGGGTATGGCATGGGTTCCATGCTGCATCTGCACTACTTGCGGTGCTGAGGTCCTCTTGGGCACAGAGGGAGATTTCTGGCCCTTTCATTCCTCCTAGGAACTATCCCTCCCCGGTCCCCCCTTTTTTTTATTCTTTTTTTTTATTTTATTTTCTTTCTTTTTTTTCTTAAAAACAAAAACGTAACCTAACCATGGCAGCCCTAGTCCATGAACCTGCTACCCCCGAGCCCCTTCTTGATACCGTACCCCGTTCTGACCCCGCCTCATCTTTGGACCGCTCTTCGGACACTACTCGTGCCGGTGCTGTTTCCTCGCCTGCTTCAGGTACTGAGGCCTCGACTGATTCCTTCGATTTATCTGACCTTCGCTCTCCTCTGACTATGCTTCCGGCCTCTCCCTCTACGGTGTGGCAATTTTCGAATCGCCGGCCCATTCCACGTCGGACCAACTCTGGTCCCACGCCTAAACGCCAACGACAATTATCTGCTGATGATACTTCTCCACCTTCTCGTTCTTCTCAGAAAAGATCGACACGTCCTTCACTACCTTTCCACGCTCAGTTTCAGACTGCACAATGGATAAATTCTTCACTTTACGACCGACTTCCTCTACTGCCTATCTTTCTGACCACAGTATTGGCAAGGCACTCCTACACCATGTTGGTAAAGATATTTCTTTTCATGCTCTTAAGAGCGGTATGCGCATCATCACCGTACAGAATGCTACCCAGGCTCATGAGCTTTCTCAGAAATGCGTGCCTTGGTGGTCTCCTGCTTGTGCTGGTGCAGTACGTTTGAAACGCGCTGCATGGGGCAGGTACCGGTACAATAGAACCACAGAGAGACTTCTTGATTTTAAGCAGAAGCGTGTGATCGCTCGCCGTGTCATCCGTGATGCTAAATGCACTTGCTGGCGAGATTGTCTCCACCATCACCTCTGCTTCCTCTGAGTGCAGTCTGGAAAAAAGTACGAAAACTGAGTGGTAAATATTCTCCTGACCCGGCTCCTGTTCTGCGGGTTGCCGGTGTTGATATAGCAAACCCACTAGATGTTGCCAATGAAATTGGCAATCATCTGGTCCGTATTTCTCAGGGACTCCATCTATGCCCCTCATTTCTTTCCTCAAAGTCTGCCAGAGAGTTAGCACCCTTGGACTTTTCTTCTCTCAGAGAAGAACAGTATAATGTGCCTTTTACACTTCAAGAACTGGAGGCAACACTCTCAGCTTGCCGATCATCGGCAGCTGGGCCCGACGACGTTCATATTTGTATACTACAACATTTAAATCAGTCAGCCCTTGCAGTCCTATTACACCTTTACAATCTTATTTGGTCACAAGGAGTTCTTCCACAGCTGTGGAAATCCGCCATTGTTCTCCCTTTCTGCAAACCAGGCACTACGGGACATGAAGCCTCCCAATATCGTCCCATTGCTCTTACCAGTGCAGTTTGCAAAGTGTGATGGAACGCCTAGCAAATAGACGTTTAGTGTGGTATTTATAGACACACAACAGTCTCTCCACTCGTCAATATGGCTTTCGTAAGGGACGTTCTACCATAGACCCCTTACTATGCTTGGATACGTATGTTCGTAATGCCTTTGTGAATAACCACTCGGTTATTGCCATATTTTTTGACCTTGAGAAGGCATATGACACAACTTGGAGGTATAATATTTTAGCCTAAGCCCACTCCTTAGGCCTTCGAGGCAATCTACCATCCTTCCTTAAGAACTTTTTAACTGACAGGCATTTCCGTGTTCGGGTTAATAATGTGCTCTCCCCGGACTTTATCCAAGCTGAAGGTGTCCCCCAGGGATGTGTTCTGAGCACAACACTTTTTCTCCTTGCTATTAATGATTTGGCCTCTAGTCTCCCATCAAATATTTGGTCATCACTCTATGTTGATGACTTCGCTATTGCCTGTGCAGGCGCTGACTGTCACCTCATTACAGTTTCTCTCCAGCATGCAGTCGACCGTGTTTCCAATTGGGCCACCACACATGGGTTTAAATTTTCAAGCACTAAAACCCACCAAATTACTTTCACTAGATGCTCTGTCATCTCCGATCATCCTTTGTACCTCTATGGCTCCCGTATCCCTGAACGTGATAGTCAAGTTTCTGGGCCTCCTCTTTGACCATAGGTTATCCTGGAAACCTCACATTACCTCTCTGAAGGCAACTTGTCACAGCTGGTGGAACCTTCTTAAAACCCTTGCTCATCTTTCATGGGGAGCTGATCGTCGAACCCTCCTTCGCCTACATTCCACCCTCATTTTATCGAAACTTGATTATGGTGACCAGATCTATCCTGCTACTCTCTCTAGCCTTAACCCCATTCATCACGAAGGATTACGTTTATGCCTTGGTGCTTTTCGCTCTTCCCCTGTCGAGAGCCTCTATGCAGAAGCAAACGTTCCATCCTTATCCGATCGCCGTGATGCCCATTGCCTTCGCTACTGTGTACGCTCTCGTGATCTCCACAATCCTTCCATTTATAGAATGATCACTGATATTAGTAGACATTCTTTATTTGTTCGCCGCCCTGTTTACTCCGTCCCTTCTCTCTTCGCCTTCATTCGCTCTTGTCTTCTCTTCAATTACCACCTTTCTATGTTCATTTAGCATCTCACTTTTCCCTACATCCCTGGGAAGTTCCAGCTGTTCGAGTCTGTTCTTTCTCTCTCCCTTGCTCGAAAGCCCAACTGTCTATGGTCGCTTCCCGCTCTCTTTTTCTTGATCACTTTCACTCTCATTCTCATGCCATTGCTGTGTACACAGATGGTTCTAAGTCTTCTGACGGTGTAGGATTCGCAGCAGTTTCCGGACAGCGTCGTACGAGGGCATTTACTATCTTCGGCTAGTATTTTTACTGCTGAATTGTATGCCATCCTTGCAGCACTTATCCGTATTGCATCTATGCCTTTACAGGCTATACAAAAATTTGATACACCTCACCCCTTAGTCCTCCGTATCCAACTTTGGCTACGCCGCATCTTTACCAAGCATAAAGATATTGTTTTTTGTTGGGTCCCTGGTCATGTTGACGTACAGGGCAATGAACAGGCAGACACTGCTGCGCGGTCAACAGTTTATGACCTACCAGTTTCATATAGAGGTATTCCATTTACGGACTATTTTGTTGCAATATCTTCCCACCTTCACACCCGTTGGCAACAACATTGGTCTACTATGCTCGGCAACAAACTTCAATCTATTAAACCGAGTATAGGTTACTGGCCATCTTATCACCAGTGTCGAGGCTGGGAGACTACTCTCTCCTGTATTCACATTGGCCATACTCGTCTTACTCATGGATATCTCATGGAGAGGCGCCCTGCTCCTCTCTGTGAGAATTGCCAAGCTCCATTATCAGTCAGCCACATTCTGTTGGACTGCCCACTTTATCAACGAGCACGCAGAATTTACCTCCGTCGTCGTCTTCGCTCGCTGCTCTCTCTTTACCTTCCCTTCTCGCTGATGGACCCACCTTTCATCCGGACTCTCTCATTGACTTTTTGACAACAACTGAGTAACTTCACAAATTCTGATGCCTTCAGCCCTTTCTACTTCAATCTCTTGCTACCCTCTACCCCCGTACTAATCCCTGCCCCGCTGTTTTCTGTACCCTACTGTAACACAGCATCAACAACATGGCCACTTGATACTGGAGTTCTGCAGGGAAGTGTCCTTGGTCCCCTGCTCTTCCTCATATACATCAATGATCTTCCAAACGTATCCCAACACCTGAAACCCATTCTCTTTGCTGAGGACATGACTTATGTCATCTCTCACCCTAATCTTGCCACCCTCAACACCATTGTTAACGAGGAGCTGATAAAAATATCGACTTGGATGACAACCAATAAACTTATGCTTAACACTGACAAAACCTACTATATTATGTTTGGTAGCAGAGCAGGAGATGCACAAATTAACATTAAGATCGACAACACTCTAATTACCAGACATAATGAGGGCAAATTCCTAGACCTATACCTTGACAACAACCTGAATTTCAGCACCCATATTCAACACATAACCAAAAAAGTATCCAAAACGGTTGGGATCCTCTCCAAGATACGATACTACGTGCCGCAAAATGCCCTTCTCACACTATACCACTCACTTATTTATCCATACCTCACCTTTGCTATTTGTGCTTGGGGATCAACTGCAGCAACACACCTAAAGCCAATAATAACCCAACAAAAAGCTGCAGTAAGAATAATCACTAAATCCCATCTCTGGCAACACCCCCCCCCACTCTTCATAGATCTAAACTTACTCCCTGTTCAGTACATCCACACTTACTACTGTGCAATGTACATCTACAGGACCTTAAACTCCAATATCAACCTTGACCTAAAATGCTTTCTTGATATTTGTGACAAAGCCCACAGGCATAACACCAGACACAAACATCTCTACGACATTCCCCGTGTCCGACTAAACCTTTACAAAAATTCAATGTATGTCAAAGGCTCTAAAATCTGGAACACCCTACCTGAGAACTCTAGAACTGCACACACATTCATCACCTTCAAAACTACCGTTAGAAAACATCTTATCTCCCTGATACACCCCGTCAACTAACTACATGAATACCGTTGTTAGGTAAGACACATATGCAACAGTTAGGTATCTTTATTATGAAACGTTTCGCCTACACAGTAGGCTTCTTCAGTCAAGTACAGAAAAGTTGATAGAAGCAGAAGATACTTGAAGACGATGTAATCAGTCCATCACCCTTAAAGTTTTGAGGTGGTCAGTCCCTCAGTCTGGAGAAGAGCATTGTTCCATAGTATGAAACAATATTGTTTCATACTATGGAACAATGCTCTTCTCCAGACTGAGGGACTGACCACCTCAAAACTTTAAGGGTGATGGACTGATTACATCGTCTTCAAGTATCTTCTGCTTCTATCAACTTTTCTGTACTTGACTGAAGAAGCCTACTGTGTAGGCGAACGTTTCATAATAAAAGATACCTAACTGTTGCATATGTGTCTTACCTAACAACCTGTCGGTATTTTATACCATTTTAATGTTCAATCTACATGAATACCACCTGGTGGTTCACACTTACTCACTCACCCATTTGACCATAAACAGAAATATTAATTTCAATCTTAAAATAATGAATCCTGTGATACTCCAATACTGAAACTATGTACTGTGCCAAAACAAAAGCTAAATTGCTAAACTCACAAACTAGTATTTAGTCACTTAGCCATAATACCAACTTACCTCATAATTTGTAATATTTTAAAATTAAGAATTAAACTAAGTCTGCCCGAAATGCCTAGCCATGCTAGGCGTTCTAGTGGTACACTCTGTAATCATTATTTTACTACATGTAAACCACACAATAGCCAAATTCTGTAAACTCAGCATTGTAATCCTTATAGAGAATAAACTTTGAATTTGATCATCCCTCCTCCCTTCTGCCATCCAATACCCACGCTTCCTTCCCTACCCTTCAGCACTGTATAGCCCTTGTGGCTTAGCGCTTCTTTTTGATAATAATAATAATAATAATAATAATAATATCAGAAAGAGCGCTCAATGTATATTTGAAAAACCTCAGAAGAAACAAAAATTGTGTATTAATTTATCTTCAGGAAACTTTGCCACTATTGTCACACAAGCTCTTTGGAAAAATTATTCTAATGTCGCAGTAGCAATGTAATAATCCATTCATGATCTTGCTAGAACAAAACAATCTTAACCACACCGATGTCAAATTTTGGTGCACGCAATCCCGTGCGTAGGATGTGATGAATGTTATGAGGATGAAAGGGCATGTGCTTCACAAAAATTCTAATACATGGGTATCCACACAGAACCCATAGTACAGACAATATGTCTGTTAGTCATCATACATGCAGGTATCTATGGGAAATGCACATCACCAACAATGCATGTGTCAGCCCTCAGATGTACACACATTTCAAAAAATGACATTACGCTTATTTAAGAGAAAGATAAAACGAGGAGATGCCTAGAAGCAGCAATTATTCAAACATGTAATGCTACAGAACCGAATCAAGCCTCACTGAACATCGTTAAAAAAAACCCAAGTTGCCCTTCGAGTGAAATGTCGTTTAATAAAGACTTCTGATATGAGAACCTTTTCTACCCAACATGTTACCATTTATCCTGCCAACCAAATAAGTTTCTCATTGAAGTCATATTGTCATGGCAGGCAGTATTAGACAAGTTGCACAACTTCGTTCAACGTACCTGGTTTTCTCGAAATTGTTCGTACTTTCTGGAAGGTCTGTGTATATGCTAAAATTTATTGTATCTCTTATTTGTACTCTCATATTAGTGGTTGCAGGGTAGAGCCTTATCTCCTGGCCCAGTCTCTCCGCTGGAAGGTCTGCTCACGTTCTGGAAGATCTACTTTTTTGAGAATTTGCGGACGTTTTCGCAAAGTCTGCATACCTTTTGGAGAGTTTGCACACTTTTGGTAAAGTTTGCATACATGCTGGAAGGTGTGAGCACGTTTTGCATGGGCTGAGCGTTTTCTGCAAGTTCAGCGTGCATTAATAGAATGGTTGACGTTTGGTGTAAACACTTGGGCTGAGGTGAGTAGGAGTGCCAAACTGAGACATTACTTTGGAACTGGTGGACTGAAGGAAAGACGAAGGGAGTGGAAGTGAAAAAGCATGAGAATTATGAAAGGCAAGAGGAGAAGGAAGAGGATGATGAGAGGGAGCAGGGGCAGGAGGATCAGAAAGCAGAAGCATGAGAGGGAGGAGGAAGAGGATCAGCAGGAGAACCAGGAGGGTGAAGGGGAAGGAATGAAGAATAAAGATGAAGATATACAAATAACCCGCACATGAAAGAGAGAAGCTTACGACGACGTTTCGGACCATTTACAAAGTCACACTAACTGTTAGTGTGACTCTGTAAATGGTCCAAGTCGGACCGAAACGTGGTCGTAAGCTTCTCTCTTTTATGTGCGGGTTATTTGTGTATCGTTCCAGCCACGGTATTGTGCCTTTTTTTTTGTTATTTAAAGATGATAATAGACTGGACACAGGAAAGAAGGGCAGGGCTACATAGCCACCTTACTAAACACACCACCCACCACACTACACACAAGTATTTATATTCACGTCCACGTGAACTGCCAGCTGTTTGTTTACATTGACTTCCTGAGATGTGGAGGTGGAAATGTTTGATTTTATAAATCCTCTCAAGGGAGGTTCCTTGACGCTAGTGAGAGGTTCTTGATCTAGGGAATTTGATCTGTGCTCCGGTTCCCTGAACTGAGTTTGAATACCTTTCACCCCCCCCCCCCCAACATGTGCTGTATAATCCTCCGGATTTAGCTCTCCCTCAAAATTATAATAGTATAAACCATCTTGCTTTTGACTGGTTTGGATAACAGTGTCAAGAAGAAATTTGAAAAAAATATCATGGTTGAGGTAGCAGTGTGACAGGAATAAATTTAACAGCTGCTGATGCAACGTGGAATGGAAAACAATGTAAATTAGATCACAGCAGCACCAAGGAAACAATGACCTTCACATAATGCTAGCTGCCAGAAATGCAAGAAAACCACTACATAGCAAATTAATATAGAACTGTGTACTAATAAATTAACACCAGCCGTCTCCCACCGAGGTAGGGTAACCCAAAAAAAGAAGAAAGTTTTTTTTTTGTTTTACATTCAATAATGTACGTATACAGGAGGTGGTGTTACTAGCCTCTTGCTCCCGGTATTTTAGTCGCCTCTTACGACACGCATGGCTTACGGAAGAAGAATTCTTTTCCACTTCCCTATGGAGATGAAAGGAAATAAGAACAAGAACTATTAATATAACAGGATAAAATTCGGAAGGGTGTGTATACATGTATATGCATGTGTGGTGTAACCCAAGTGTAAGTAGAAGTAGCAAGATGTACCTGACTCACAAAATCGTTTGAAGGTTCACTTGTCATGGGTTCAACCCTCACCTGTTCTGTGGTTTGTAAGATGTATTTAATATCTTGTGTGTTTGAGACAGACACCAGCGATCCTACCATTTTATAACACAATTGCAGGTCTCTGTTTGACACCTCCCTGGGTGGTTGCTGTCTACCAACCTGTTACCACATGACGGTAGTACCTTCCTGGGTGGTTGCTGTCTACCAACCTGTTACCACATGACGGTAGTACCTTCCTGGGTGGTTGCTGTCTACCTCTTATTATTATTATTATTATTATTATTATTATTATTATTATTACTATTATTATTATTATTAAAACAGTAAACTGGTATTGTTTATACAGGGTGTTTTATTCGTAGGAGGCCCCGAGTTGATACTCCAGCAGTTGCAATTGTCTGTGTATTATGTACAATACTACAGTGATGGATGTGTAAGTGTAGAAGTTAATGGAGTATGGGTTATCGCAGGTGTAAAATTAATTATGTTGAAATTGGTGCAATAAATTAGTTTCTTTAAAAAAAATGAAAACTGTTAAATGTGGGACTTTTTGCGAGGAAGTTAGTACACTCTGCAGGACAGTAGTGAGTTCTGTTAGGTTTTATGTGATCAAATTACTCGACTTGGCAGTCTTCAGAGAGAGGTGTTGAACATCTCTCCATAGGATACCCATGTGCGAGTCGTGTATATCAGATTCGTAATGTGAGAGCGTAGTATCCTCTATCCAACAACGATAGAAATGTGGCCGCGAACCTAATTGTGGTTTGACAGAAAACAATTTTTCGTCATTTTAAGCAGGACCAACGTTGTTGTCAGGAGTTTTAAATTGTAGAGTTTACTGGAAAATATTTCGAGAATGGGTCCTTCCATGTGGAAGACTGGAGGGCATGAAAGATGGAATGAGTGGTTTAATTTGCATGTTGGTGTCCAGGGGCCCAGCGAGACATTACTGCGTGCTGGCTAGAAATGCTACATAACTATTGTAATATACTAAGTATGACGGGATGGGGAAGAGTCAAATTTTTGGATAACTTGAAATGCTCGGTGGACGTCAGCAACTATAGTGAATGAAACAGTGGACTTGGCTGCCATGTGCAAGATTGTGAAGAGTATTGCATATAATTCCGCTATAAAAATACTGACTTTAGTAAATATAATCGGATTACTCCATCTGAATAAGTCATAAATTAGACACATGTGCTCGACTGAAGAAGCCTACTGTGTAGGCGAAACGTTTCGAAATAAAGATACCTAACTGTTGCATGTGTCTTACCTAACATGTGCAACACTTGGGTATCTTTGAGGAAACGTTTCGCCACACAGTGGCTTCATCAGTCTGCTTCACCTCGCCTGTCTGCGGTACACAAGCCATTTCTTCACCCAAATACTGTAATGACACATATTTAAAAATAGTTGTAATTATAACCATAATTTATAAAGGGGTGGAGAGAGGGGGGGGGTAAATCAGCGGAAGGCCTCTGTCAGATGACCAAAAGCTCCAGCTGCGGGGTCATATGACTAGACCCACATCAGGAAACGCTTCTGTTTCCTGACGAACAATATACCTACCAAATACTGTATTCTTATCAAGACTGATGGACTGATTACATCGACTCCAGGTTGAGGGACTGATTACCTCGAACTCCTTCTGATCTTTGCATCAGACTGATGAAGCCACAGCATGGCGAAATGTTTCCACAATATAGACGCCATTGTTGCACATGTCTAATTTATCAACTTGCTGGTACTCTGAATGATTTATCTACACAACAGCCATGTACCCATCTCCTTTCAGGATTAGGAACCAGCGCTGTACGCAGGTGTAGCTTAAGAATGTGGTTAAAAGTGCTGGAGAGAGGGAGAGTGAGTAGTATATTCGTACATGAGCCTTTGGGCACGGAATGGAAAAAGGAACCAGTCTTAATTATCGGAACTACCAAAGAAGAGAGGACGGGAGGAAGTATAATACGTTGAATTTATAGGAAGAGTAAATTAAGAGATGTTTCTAGACTTTGAACACTGAGATTAAAAGAATATAATATATGTCTACCGTTAAATGAATTGGTCTTACTAACACCTGAAATTTTCCTCCCATGGATGGCGAAGGTGATGGAAGCAGACACAGCGGAGACGATGGTCACCTCGTACATCCTGATGACACATTTACCTGTCTACAAGCTCTCGATTGGGGAAGACTGGAAGTCCCCCAGACTTGCATTTAATCCCTGGAGTTTACCTGGAGTTTACCTGGAGAGAGTTCCGGGGGTCAACGCCCCCGCGGCCCGGTCTGTGACCAGGCCTCCTGGTGGATCAGAGCCTGATCAACCAGGCTGTTGCTGCTGGCTGCACGCAAACCAACGTACGAGCCACAGCCCGGCTGGTCAGGAACCGACTTTAGGTGCTTGTCCAGTGCCAGCTTGAAGACTGCCAGGGGTCTGTTGGTAATCCCCCTTATGTATGCTGGGAGGCAGTTGAACAGTCTCGGGCCCCTGACACTTATTGTATGGTCTCTTAACGTGCTAGTGACACCCCTGCTTTTCACTGGGGGGATGTTGCATCGTCTGCCAAGTCTTTTGCTTTCGTAGTGAGTGATTTTCGTGTGCAAGTTCGGTACTAGTCCCTCTAGGATTTTCCAGGTGTATATAATCATGTATCTCTCCCTCCTGCGTTCCAGGGAATACAGGTTTAGGAACCTCAAGCACTCCCAGTAATTGAGGTGTTTTATCTCCGTTATGCGCGCCGTGAAGGTTCTCTGTACATTTTCTAGGTCAGCAATTTCACCTGCCTTGAAAGGTCCTGTTAGTGTGCAGCAATATTCCAGCCTAGATAGAACAAGTGACCTGAAGAGTGTCATCATGGGCTTGGCCTCCCTAGTTTTGAAGGTTCTCATTATCCATCCTGTCATTTTTCTAGCAGATGCGATTGATACAATGTTATGGTCCTTGAAGGTGAGATCCTCCGACATGATCACTCCCAGGTCATTGACGTTGGTGTTTCGCTCTATTTTGTGGCCAGAATTTGTTTTGTACTCTGATGAAGATTTAATTTCCTCGTGTTTACCATATCTGAGTAATTGAAATTTCTCATCGTTGAACTTCATATTGTTTTCTGCAGCCCACTGAAAGATTTGGTTGATGTCCGCCTGGAGCCTTGCAGTGTCTGCAATGGAAGACACTGTCATGCAGATTCGGGTGTCATCTGCAAAGGAAGACACGGTGCTGTGGCTGACATCCTTGTCTGTCAGATATGAGGATGAGGAACAAGATGGGAGCGAGTACTGTGCCTTGTGGAACAGAGCTTTTCACCGTAGCTGCCTCGGACTTTACTCTGTTGACGACTACTCTGTGTTCTGTTAGTGAGGAAATTATAGATCCATCGACCGACTTTTCCTGTTATTCCTTTAGCACGCATTTTGTGCGCTATTACGCCATGGTCACACTTGTCGAAGGCTTTTGCAAAGTCTGTATATATTATATTTGCATTCTTTTTGTCTTCTAGTGCATCTAGGACCTTGTCGTAGTGATCCAATAGTTGAGACAGACAGGAGCGACCTGTTCTAAACCCATGTTGCCCTGGGTTGTGTAACTGATGGGTTTCTAGATGGGTGGTGATCTTGCTACTTAGGACCCTTTCAAAGATTTTTATGATATGGGAGGTTAGTGCTATCGGTCTGATGAGTGGAATAAGGTTTAAAAAGATTAGTTGGGGAAAAATAAGACATTTGTGCAACACTTGGGAAAGTTTATTCTGGAAACGTTTCTGCAGCCACTGGCTTCTTCAGTCCAGTTTCCGCGGATATCCTGCACTTTTACCAAGATTGATGGATTGAATATATAGACTCCAGTGTAAGGGACTGATTGCCTGAAACTCCTCATCTTCCATTTTTTCTCTTCACTGGACTGAAGAAGCCACTGGCTGGCGAAAAGTTTCCAGAATAAACATTCCCAAGTGTTATACAAGTCTTATATTTAGTCACTATAGTCTAGCTTAAACAAGACTAGAGCTGAATGTAAGTGGTGAAGGGTTTGTGTCGCTCCCCCCCCCCCAAAAAAAAAGGGAGGGCTAGCGCTTTAGTAAGTTCAACTGATTAAAGATTTATCTTCATGAGAGATTACGTGAGACTTCATGATATTCGACGAGCATGGAGATCAAGAACTCAAACTATCAGGTTCTGGCATAGGAAAAACCAGACCGGTATTAATTAGAACATGGAATGGAATGACGACGTGTAAAAAATTAAGCCCATATGAAGTGATTAAAATCACTCAGTGGAGAGAGATCACTCAGGATGGACAGTCCGTGTCTAAAAAAAAAAAAAAAAAAAAAAAAAAAGTGTATGTAGAAATCAGATATTTTGAGGAAAGACATTTCTCAGTCGGCTACTGAAGAACAAGTATATAGTATCAGGAAGACAGTTTACTAATGTCTTCATCTTGCAGAGATTTAGGGGACAAGCTCTTATTTACTCCATATGTGTATATGAAGAGAAATCTTTAAGAAATGTCTACCTTGGAGACCTAAAGCATGGACTTGACAGAATTCTGTAATGCCATCTAGTGTCAGCTTTGACTAGATCGAGGAATATCCAGTAGGTGATTAGTTATCACGAAGAGACTGAGGATGTATGGAAGGACTTACTGGTTGATGGTGGAACGGCTCTTTAAATCTCAATAGACGAGGGGAGGGGGTTTTGACTTCTAAGTGCCACACAAGCATTCTAATAACTTACAAAGCGTTGGTAACGTCGAAAGCTCTATAAGGAGATGCCGTGGCCCAACATACCTGGACTTTGAATAAGGAAGGGAACTGCAGTTTTCCGTTGAAGAGGTATAACCCCCTTCTCACCAAACTCGAGTGAAAGACCTGCGCTGTAGGGTGCAAGTGTTGAAGTATATGGAAATGGATCAGGGTGCCATCCGACTAGCTGCTGGTTGTTGGCACTCAGATTGCGTCATTGTAAGTTCGCAAAATATGAAGAGAACGCTATAAGGTTTTTCGGTATGATAAAAAGAGGCGTGATAACATCTTCCCCTGCCCCCACACACTCACCTAGCCCCCATTCCCTTTTCCCCATTCACAGCTCGCAGAATCCCCCTCATAACGAGAGTTACCAGTGCGAGTCCTGACCTTGCAGACCAAGATATTTCCGGATATTGGTGTGAGGCCAACTCATGCCTTAATTTAGGCCACTTCCTGAGGTCAACACTTGTGATCTTTACTTTGGTAATTATGAAAGCTTAGTAATGCCAAGATGCTCCAAGGAAGAAGCTTCAGTATAGAATAATATGCAAAATAACCACTGGGGGATTTGAGTGTTAGTTATCATTCCACTTCCCCTGTGGTTAAATTGCATCTTTTATCCCATGTTTTCGATTACTGCATAATAGAACAAGATACTCATACTGAAGGGATTGTTATAGATAGGTGTATCCAGGTTGCTCAGGGATAGGCTAAATGACAACTGGAGATATAAGGCCGTTGAAAAGTGATGTGTGCGTTAGTACCTTTGTTGGAACAACATGTTTTGTGTGGTAAGAAGGCCGATCACTGATGACAACTTGATGAATATGGAGATGATTGTAATCACTTGTAATTACAATCGTCTCCATGTGAATTATATATAATTATATTAATCCCAAGGTAAAAACTGTCAGTAAATAGTGAAACAGAAAATTTGGGCATTGTCTTGTCGGCCTTGTTGGGACATATACCACGAAAGTTCCACATGGATTGAGTGCCATGTCTGTCGTGTGAGTGACAGGATCATAACACTGTCACGTGCCTGTTGTTTGAGGAAGGAAGATCATGACAGTGCCACGTGCCTGTGGGCTGGAGAGTGGAGGATCCTGCAGAGTGCCACGTGTTCACACTGGCAGGGTTATTGAGTGTCAGTTCTAGTTGGCATCCTCCCGTGTGACCCTGTGCCAAGGAGGTTATGAGAAGTGACTTGCTACTTTGACAGTTGTAAACACTTACTACCACCCACTACCACACTACCACCAACTACCACACTACCACCCACTACCACACTACCACCCACTACCACACTACCACCCACTACCACACTACCACCAACTACCACACTACCACCCACTACCACACTACCACCCACTACCACACTACCACCCACTACCACCCACTACCCACTACCACCCACTACCCACTACCACCCACTACCCACTACCACCCACTACCACCCACCACCACCCATCACCCCACTACCACCCCAACCCCAATACCACCCCAACCCCACTACCACCCCCACCCCACTACCACCCCCACCCCACTGCCACACTACCACCCACTATCATACAACCCATCACAACCACCCATTGCCACATTACCACCACCCACTATTACCCACCACTACCACATTACCACTACTACCAACACTACCCACTATTATTACTACTACCAACACCACCCACTACTATTATTGCTACTACCAACACCACCCACTACTATTATTACTACTACCAACACCACCCACTACTATTATTACTACTATCAACACCACCCACTACTATTATTACTACTACCAACACCACCCACTGCTATTACTACTACCAACACCACCCACTGCTATTATTACTACTACCAACACCACCCACTACTATTATTACTAGTACCAACACCACCCACTATTATTACTACTACCAACACCACCCACTATTATTACTACTACCAACACCACCCACTATTATTACTACTACCAACACCACCCACTACTATTATTACTACTACCAACACCACCCACTACTATTATTACTACTACCAACACCACCCACTATTATTACTACTACCACCACCCACTACTATTATTACTACTACCAACACCACCCACTGCTATTATTACTACTACCAACACCACCCACTACTATTATTACTACTACCAACACCACCCACTACTATTATTACTACTACCAACACCACCCACTATTATTATTACTACTACAACACCACCCACTACTACTATCTTCTACTACACCAACACCACCCCACTACTACTACTACCAACCCACCCACTACTATTTACTCACAACACACCCACTATATACTACTACCAACACCACCCACTACTATTAACTATACCTAACTACCAACACACACACTACTATATACATACCAACACCACCACTATTATTATCTACTACACAACACCACACCACTACTACTACTTCTATACTACCAACACCACACAACTACTACTACTACACAACAATACTACTACACCAACATACTACTACTACTACCAACACCACACACTACTACTACTACCAACACCACACTACTACTACTACTACTACCAACACCACACACTATACTACTACTACTACTACCAACACCACACACTACTACTACTATAACCACCAACTACACATCCACACACTACTACTACTACTACTACCACCAACACACACTACTACTACTACTACACTACAACCACACAATACTACTACTACCAACCCCACTACTACTACTACCAACACCACACACTACTACTACTACTACTATACCAAACACCACACACTACTACTATACAACACCAACATCTTACTACCACACCACACACTACTACTACTACTACTACCAACACCAACACTACTACTACTACTACTACTACACCAACACACACACTACTACTACTACACTACCAACACCACCACACTACTACTACCAAACACCACCATACTACTCACCAAACCACACACTACTACTACTACTACTACTCAACACCACACACTACTTACTACTACTACCTACCAACCACAACACTACCTACTACTACTAACCAACACCACCACTACTACTACTACTACTACCAACACCACACACTACTACTACTACTACCAACACCACACACTACTACTAACTACAACACCACACACTACTACTATACTACTACCAACACACACACATATACTACAACACCACACACTATACTACTACTACTAACACCAACACACACACTACTACTACCTACTACCAACACACACACACACTACTACTACTACCAACACACACATACTACTACTACTACTACCAACACCACACTACTACTACTACTACTACCAACACCACACTACTATACACTACCAAACCACACACTACTACTACTACTACCAACACCACACACTACTACTACTACTACCAACACACACTACTACTACTACCAACACCACACACTACTAACTACTACTACTACTACAACACCACACACTACTACACTACTACTACTACTACTACAACACCACACACTACTACTACTACTACTACTACTCAACTACCACAACACTAACATACTACTACTACTACTACCAACACACACACTACTACTACTACTACTACTACCAACACCACACATACTACTACTACTACTACTACCAACACCACACACTACTACTACTACTACTATACCAACACCACACACTACTACTACTATACTACTACCAACACCACACCCAACTACTACTACTACTCAACACCACACACTACTACTACTACTACTACTACCAACACCACACACTACTACTACTACTACTACCAACACCACACACTACTACTACTACTACTACTACCACACACTACTACTACTAACAACAACACCACACACTACTATACTACTACCAACACCACACACTACTACTACTACCAACACCACACACTACTACTACTACCAACACCACACACTACTACTACTACCAACACCACACACTACTATACTACACCACACCACCACACTACTACTACTACCAACACCACACACTACTACTACTACCTAACACACACACCACTACTACTACTACCAACACACACACTACTACTACTACTACCAACACCACAACATACTACTACTACTACCACACCACATCACTACTACTAATACTACTTACTACCAACACACTCCACACTACTACTACTACTACTACCAACACCACACACACTATACTACTACTCCAACCACACCTACTACTACTATACTCAACACACACACTACTACTATACTACTACCAACACACACACACTACTACTACTACTACTACCAACAACCAACACTACTACTACTACTACTAACCAACACCACACACTACTACTACTACTACTACCAAACACCACAACACTACTACTACTACTACCAACACCACACACTACTACTACTACTACCAACACAACACACTACTACTACTACTACCAACACCACACACTACTACTACTACTACCAACACCACACTACTACTACTACTACCAACACCACAACTACTACTACTACTACCAACACCACACACTACTACTACCAACACCACACACTACTACTACCAACCACACACTCTACAAACCACACACTATACTACCAACACCACACACTACTACTACCAACACCACACACTATCTACTACCAACACCACACACTACTACTACCAACACCACACACTACTACTACCAACACCACACACTACTACTACCAACACCACACACTACTACTACTACAACACCACACACATACTACTACTACCAACACCACACACTAACTACTACTACCACACCACACACTATACTACTACCAACACCACACACTACTACTACAACCAACACCACACACTACTACTACTACCAACACCACACACTACTACTACTACCAACACCACACACTACTACTACTACCAACACCACACCACTACTACTACTACCAACACCACACACTACTACTCCCTACCAACACCACACCACTAACACTACACCAACACCCACACACTACTACTACTACCACACCACACACTACTACTACTACCAACACCACACACTACTACTACTACCAACACCACACACTACTACTACTACCAACACCACAACACTACTACTACTACCAACAACCACACACTACTACTACTACTACCAACTACCACACACTACCTACTACTACCAACACCACACACTACTACTGCTACCACAACACCACCAACACTACTACTGCTACCAACACCACACACTACTACTACTAACCAACACCCACACACTACTACTCGCTACCAACACCACACACTAACTACTACTACCAACACCACACACTACTACTACTACCAACACCACACACTACTACTACTACCAACACCACCACTACTACTACTACCACACACACCACACACTACTACTACTACCAACACCCACACACTACTACTACTACCAACACCACACACTACTACTACTAACCAACACCACACACTACTACTACTACCAACACCACACACTACTACTACTACCAACACCACACACTACTACTACTACCAACACCACACACTACTACTACTACCAACACCACACACTACTACTACTACCAACACCACACACTACTACTACTACCAACACCACACACTACTACTACTACCAACACCACACACTACTACTACTACCAACACCACACACTACCTACACTACCAACACCACACACTACTACTACTACCAACACCACACACTACTACTACTACCAACACCACACACTACTACTACTACCAACACCACACACTACTACTACTACCAACACCACACACTACTACTACTACCAACACCACACACTACTACTACTACCAACACCACACACTACTACTACTACCAACACCACACACTACTACTACTACCAACACCACACACTACTACTACTACCAACACACCACACACTACTACTACTACCAACACCACACACTACTACTACTACCAACACCACACACTACTACTACTACCAACACCACACACTACTACTACCAACACCAACACACTACTACTACCAACACCACACACTACTACTACCAACACCACACACTACTTACTACTACTACTACTACTACCAACACCACACACTACTACTACCAACACCACACATTACTACTACTACCAACACCACACACTACTACTACTACCAAACCACACACACTACTACTACCAACACCACACACTACTACTACCAACACCACACACTACTACTACTACCAACACCACACACACTACTACTACCAACACCACACATTCTACTACTACCAACACCACACACTACTACTACTACCAACACCAGACACTACTACTACCAACACCACACACTACTACTACTACCAACACCACACACATACTACTACTACCAACACTCACACTACTACTACTACTACCAACACCACACACTACTACTACTACCAACACCACACACTACTACTACACTACTACTACTACAACACCACACACTACTACTACTACTACCAACACCACACACTACTACTACTACTACCAACACCACACACTACTACTACTACTACCAACACCACACACTACTACTACTACCAACACCACACACTACTACTACTACTACCAACACCACACACTACTACTACTACTACCAACACCACACACTACTACTACTACTACTACCAACACCACACACTACTACTACTACTACTACCAACACCACACACTACTACTACTACTACTACCAACACCACACACTACTACTACTACTACCAACACCACACACTACCACTACTACTACCAACACCACATACTACTACTACTACCAACACCACACTACCCTCCACTGTCAAGTATATATATAATTTACATCTATTTGTATAGTGGTGAAGGTGCGGAGGTGAACACGCACCAAGGCTGAGACCAGCCACTTGAAACTTACTTTCTTCTCCAAGCTGTGAGACTGATCGCCTTGTATCTACATTTTCACAACTTCTGCTGTCTTTTTTTTTATTTTGTATTTCGAGTGAAGAAGCTGCTGGGGACGGAGAAAAGTGTAGGTCATGAAGATACCAAACTGTTGCGCAGAAGTCTTTGGAAAGTTGTCGTGGTTATCTTTGGAAAGTTGTCGTGGTTGTGATCTTTGGAAAGTTGTCGTGGTTGTGATCTTTGGAAAGTTGTCGTGGTTGTGATCTTTGGAAAGTTGTCGTGGTTGTGATCTTTGGAAAGTTTGTTGTCTGATGTCGTGTTGTATCTTTGGAAAGTTGTCGTGGTTGTGATCTTTGGAAAGTTGTCGTGGTTGTGATCTTTGGAAAGTTGTCGTGGTTATGATCCTTGGAAAGTTGTCGTGGTTGTTATCTTTGGAAAGTTGTCGTGGTTGTTATTTCTGGAAAGTTGTCGTGGTTGTGATCTTTGGAAAGTTGTCGTGGTTGTGATCTTTTGAAAGTTGTCGTGGCTGTGGTTTTTGGAAAGTTGTAGTGGCTGTGGTCTTTGGTTTTTTGTCGTGGTTGTGATCTTTGGAAAGTTGTCGTAGTTGTGGTCTCTGGAAAGTTGTCGTAGTTGTGGTCTCTGGAAAGTTGTCGTGGTTGTGGTCTTTGGAAAGTTGTCGTGGTTGTGATCTTTGGAAAGTTGTCGTAGTTGTGGTCTTGGAAAGTTGTCGTAGTTGTGGTCTCTGGAAAGTTGTGTCGTTGGTTGTGTGGTCTCTGGAAAGTTGTCGTGGTTGTGATCTTTGGAAAGTTGTCGTGGCTTGTGTCTCTGGAAAGTTGTCGTGGTTATGGTCTTCTGGAGAGTCGTATTAAACTTACAATGTTTCGATTGTTTTTGCTGGTTCTTGTTTCTCTATTGTCTACTATAATTCTACTACTTTTACTACTAACACTTACTATTACTCGGTTTGCAATTGTTTTTAGATCATGTGGTGATGAAGAAGTCTGTTGCGCAGCGGAAACGTTTCAACGAAGAACCAATGCTGCGATAATGGATTTTAAAACATGGTGCAGATTGGGTCTTTGAAATACATCGTTACTTGGCAAAACAAACAGGAAAAAAAAATATTGTATGGGGCTATTTAGAATCTGACAAGTGTGACGTAAATTGTGACACTTGCGCAACATCGGGTGTGGTATTTGCAACATGTTGGTTCTGGCGAACCATTGTCATATTGTCTTTTAGACAAATCTATTCGTGGATCTTGATGCAGGAAATTAACGCTTGCTAACTATTAGGTCTGACCTAATCCTCTGTGGTTTGTACGCAAAGTTGCGTGCTGCCAGATAACAGTGTTGTCATCTGTGGTCCTAGTGTGGCTGGTCTCAAAGGCGGGGGTCCGGGTGGGTTGACCCCCGAAATCCTCTCCGGGTAACTCGAGGTCCTGGTGACGCGCTCTGACGACTGCGTAACCTCACTGGTCTGTAGTATTTAAGCCATTTCCTTTTTTCGAACATACGCTCGTGTTCTATATCAATGACTGATGACTGATTATATCGACTCCGGTGACTGAGGAACTGTATTACGCTCAAACTACTCTGATCTACAACCATTCTTGTAACTGAAACTGGTGAAGACAATTGTGGCGAAACGATTCCACAGTGCTACTGAACCAATTAATAATACTTAGGATTGAGGAACGGAGAGATGGGCTATATTAGACACCGACTGCGAGACAAGCTCCAAATGTAGCAACGTTTTGCGACCATCTGTAGAACTTGATGCACACGAGGGCTGGGGGAAAACGTCTAACAAAAGTTGGCTCTGCAACTTGGTTCCTGTGGCAAACTAGTAACTGGTGTCAACTAGTGCTCTCACGAGTGAAACCATTTCCGAAGGCATTTGCCAACAGAATCTTTCCAGAACTCGTTATAAAGCTATATAAGTTGAATATATGTATATATATATAGATATGTATAAAGCATGTATACATAGTATGAAATAATGTATTACATAGTAGTAACTGATATCAATATACATTAGTAACTGAACATATGTATACATACTATGAATATGTATATATATATATATATATATATATATATATATATATATATATATATATATTATAATATATATATATATATATATATATATATATTATGAATATATGTATGTATACATAGCTGAACCTGTATATATGAGCATGTGTATACATAGTAACTGAACACATGTATACATAGTAACTGAACACATGTATACATAGTAACTGAACACATGTATACATAGTAAATGAACATATGTATACATAAAATGTGTATACACAGCATGAACATGTATATATAGTAACTGAACATATGTATACATACTATGAACATGTGTATACATAGTAACTGAACATATGTATACCCGAGAGAGTTATCTTCGATGTTTAGCTATATTAACAGTTGTAACCATAATATTACTGGGTAGATTATTGCATCATATGCTGAGGTTTTGCAGTCACGTGACTGGGATCAGCTGATTTACACATGTCAGCCATATTGGACGTGACTCTGTGACTACGTTAGTAACCCATGAGATAAATTCGTGATTTATGTGAGGCAGCTGAGGAG
Organism: Cherax quadricarinatus; assembly: GCF_026875155.1. Lineage (NCBI taxonomy): Eukaryota > Metazoa > Arthropoda > Malacostraca > Decapoda > Parastacidae > Cherax > Cherax quadricarinatus. The sequence continues at coordinate 10,312,254 of NC_069459.1, read as the reverse complement.
TCCCAACCCCAACACTGGAAAGGTTGGGGAAAAATACACCAATGCAGTATAACGTGATTCTTTATTGATCACGTTTCGCCCACACAGTGGGATTTATCAAGTCACAAACAGATCTACCCGAGCAGGGTACCTGAGTACATGGTATAAACCCTGGTAATACATACCGCCAAACTTATTGGAATATATTTATTAGTAAATGTTTCGGTCCAGGAGCGAAACATTTTCTAATTAATATATCCTAGTGTTTCCTCACGTGTTATTTTAAACCAATTTATCTATTACCAGGGTTTATACTCGTGTACTTTCTGCCCATTGATTTGTTTGTGACTTCATAAAGCCCACTGTGTGGGCGAAACGTTGTCAGTAAAGGAACCGAATTTGTCCATTTTTCCATCGCATCGGAAAACTGATACGGAAGTTACCGTATTTCGCGGCTTATAAGACGCTCCGATGCATTAGACGCATCCCAATTTAGAAGGATGCCTAATACTAAGTAATATTTACTCCTATGGTGATTTTACATGCAAAATTAAGGTTACGTTTGATTTATGGGTAGGTCAAAACATAAGATAGGCCTAGTGTTCAGCTGAACACCCCGGTGATCTCTCAGTTTGAACTGATTGATCACGTTGACCCTGATCTAAACCTCCATAATCTGACACCCAATCAAAACCTATTGGAAAGTAACTGCCTTTATTACACAGCATCACAAGCCAGCACTATCCTAAACAATGCTAAAAGTCTATCAGTACTTAACTACAACATCAGGTCCTTAAGCAAACACTATGATGACCTTCTGGCACTCCTTGAATCACTAAAGACACCCTTCTCCTGCATTGTATTAGAAACCCACTTGCTTTAGTGATGAAAAAGGGGGAAATACTTTTTTGGCTAATTTACGAAAAAAAACCTTTAAAAACACCTATAACAATGGTCCCAAATTTTACCGGATCCCTAAACACAACATCCCAAATTTCATGAGGAAAACAAAAGCCCCACTAATAACAAACAACAAAGGGAAATAAGCAACCACCTTCTCTTAGCGGGAAATTCTTCAACATCAACCTTGGCTTACAGAGGATCAGCCTGAAAACTGATTTCATCAAAAATTATGAACAACACACTTCTCATACCAACGATAACTAAACCAACCAGGCTCACTGAGACAAGGGGCAACCATAATAGACCACATAGGGAAACCAATATACTACCCCCCTTAAATCGGGGATAAATCACAGATAGACTACAGCCCAACTACCCAAACCTTTCCCCCCAAAACTAACTTTTAGTAAACCACCATTTTGGAATCCAAAAAAGTCTCATTAGACTCCATGACGGGGGCCTCAAAAGGAAGTTCACAGTTTGACCTAGAAAATTTTTTGATTTGGCCCTACAGAATTCTCCAAGGCCAAGGGTTGATGACGGGACAGACATTTTTCTTAAAAAAAATTACTTAAAACTATACAACAAACATTGCCCCTAAAAAAAACGAAACAGACCAAAAACCCAAACGGCTTATTTTGCCCATGGGCAAACCAGAAACCCTTCGAAATTCTTTGAAAAAAAACACAAGAAAAGGGGAAAAGCAAAAATTTTTTAAACACAAATTAAATCATTTTCCCCACCAAAGTAATAGAGAGAGCCAAACAATATACTCCCAGTAAAATTAAACCGACACTAGAGGAATATAAAAAAGACCGGGAAAAAAACTCTCTCAGTTTTTAGGGCCCCCACAAACGGAAAAAAAAAAAAAAAAGATTTTGGGCCCCCAAAACAAAACCCAAAATTTAAAACCCACAACTTTCCCCACTGCCCAAAACTAACAAGATAAACGACTTCTTCTCAACCTTTTGGATCTAATCCCCCAATAAAATCCCACAACCAATCCCCTGGGGGGACACCTAGAGGGGAAATTTTTCCCAAAATTTCCTTCTATCTTGCCCCAAACTAAAGCCCTCGGAAGCCCACCGAGATTAAAATTTCCACTTAAAAACAACTCGGGGAAATCTGCCCCTAAGGGGCCCCACCTTTAACTGAAACAAGCGAGCGGCCCAAACCCTTTTCCCCGCTATTTCTTTTACTTTTTAACAAGTCACTAAAACCCTAGCCCCTTTCCCCGAAACTACTCAAGATGGCAAGGGTTACCCCAAAATACATAAAGGTGGTGACCCTACAGACTTAAACAACAAATAGGCCAATTCAAACTTACCATTGCTATCCAAAATCTTTGAGAAACTCAGCACAGAGACATATTCTTTTATAAAACAAAAAACCAAACCAACCCCGGGCCAAATTTTTTGGATTCGGGAAAAAATTAAAAAAAGCCTAAAGATGCAATCATAAAAATGCTAGATCTGTTTTTAACACAGCACTGGAAAATGGGGAAATATCCACAAAGGAATTTTTATTGACCTAAAAAATTTTTTAAACACAGAAAACCACGAAAAACCAACCCCCAAAAATTTAAACCTTTCCCGGTAATAAGGGGCCAAAGCGTTTGGGCTTTTTTTCAAATCTTCCCTTACTAATGGGTATCATATGTCACCATTAAAGACACAGCATCAAAAAACGGGGGCCACTTGAACTGGATTTTCCGAAAGGGAAGGGGCCCTTTGGGGGCCCCTGTTTTTTTCCTCTTATAAAATCAATAAACTTCCAAACGAAACCCAACACCTGAAACCCATTCCCCCTTTTTTTTAGACGACACGACTTAGGTCATCTCTCGCCCAAATTTTTCCACCCCAACCCCAAATTGTTTAAGGAGGGCTGATCAAAATATCGACTTGGATGCCACCCAATAAACTTACGTTTAAACACGACAAAATTTTACTAAATTTTAAAATTGGTAGCAGGGGCCGGAGATCCCAAACAAATTAATTTTAAGATTGACAACACTCTAATTACCAGGCAATAATGGGGGCAAATTCCACCTAACCTTGACAACAACCTAAATTTCGCACCCAACCAAACACATAACCAAAAAAGTTTTCCCAAAAGGGTTTGGGATCCCTCCAAGAAACGATACTACTTTCCGAAAAAGCCCTTCTCACACAAAACCCTCCCCTTTATTTCCATACCTCACCTATGCTTTTTTGTCCCGGGGGTTTTCAACTGCAGCAACACCCCTAAACCCAATAAAAACCCAACAAAAACTCCCAGTAAAAATAATCACAAAACCCCCACCCCGGGAAAACCCCCCCCCCCCACTCTTCATAGTCTAAAAAAAATTTCCCTTTTCAGTACATCCAAAACTTACTACTGTGAAATCTACATTTTACAGGCCCTTTAAAAACCCCAATATCAACCTTGACCTAAAACGCTTTCTTGATATTTTGTGCAAAACCCCCAACGGGCAAAAATTAAATAAACCAGACACAAAATCTCTACGAAAACCCCCCCTGCCAACTAAACCTTTACAAAAATTCAAGATGTAAAAGGGCCCAAAATCGGGAAACCACCCTCCCTTTGAAAAACTCTAGAACTACAGACAAAACCCACCCCTTTCCCAAAACCCTACCATTAGAAAACATCTTGCCCTCCCTGATAAAACCCCATCAACAACTACACGAATCCCAAACCGGTGGTTCACACTTACACTCACTCACCCATTTAAACCCAAAAAACAGAAAAAATTAATCCAATCTAAAATAATGAATCCTATAAATACTCCAATACGAAAAAAGGGTACTGTCCCCAAAAAACAAAAGCATTCACTTTGCAAAAACTCACAAAAAAGTATTTAGTCATTTAGCCATAATCCCAAAGCTTACCCCCTAATTTAAAAAATTTTTTTAAAAAAAAGGGAATTAAACTAAGTCTGCCCAAATCCCCTAGCCTTTGCTAGGCTTCTAGTGGTACACTCTGTAACCATTTTTTAACACATTAAACCACACAAAAACCCAAAATTTCCCTGAAAATTTCAAAAAATTTTTAATCTTTATAGAGAATAAACTTTGAATTAAATTTGGGTGACAGTCGCGGGGGCCCGAGTCGCTACAGTGAAGGCCCCCAGAGAAACATACTGTTTGCGTCTTTATCAGTGACTGTCAAAAAAAAAAAAACAGCTGTTTCAAGTTTTGGGCCAAAAGTTTTTTTGGTTTGGCAAAAATTCGACACTATAAGTACCATAACATATGGTAAAAATATTACCGGAACCCTAGTAATGGCCCAAAATACCCGGGCATTTTCTAACGAAGCGTAGTAAAAGGGTAACTTTTTAAGTCCCTTTCCCAAAATATGACGCTGCTTTTGACTTCGGTAGTTTAAGAAGTAAGAAAAAAGGTGTAACTTAAGAAGGAATTTTAGTTTTTGTTAATACCCAGTACAGTTTACGATTTCATAAATAGTTTTCCGCCCTAAACGTTATTTATTTACTGAAATTTTTAAAACACGGACTTGTTTTATTTTACAGTGGCTGGGCATGGGACGTAACTGGGAGAGTTACAACCTACCCAACCCCCCTAACTTACAGCTCCTGTAAATGCCCTTTTCAGTTTAAAAGACGCAGAGTGTTTTTTAAAACTTTTTTTGGGAAAAAAATGCGTCTATAAGCGCGAAAAACAGTAATACAGTGGATATACTATCATAAGTCACCTTTTTACACTAACGGGCGATAAAGGGTTGAAAATGGGTGTATTTTTGGTGAAAATTTATTGTGTAAATAGAGGGACGAACATTTTTCAAAATTTGAATTTCAAAAACCACTTTTTTTTTGTTTGGGCTAGTACTTAAAAAGCGTCCATTGGGTGAAACACCACTTAATGGAAAGCTTCCCTGGGTTGGTAATACTTTTTTACCATCAGTGAAGCATGTTGCAAAATTATTATTTTTTTTTAAAATTACTGTTATTATATTTTTGTTTTTAACAAATTATTACTTTTTACCGTTTTTAAATTACTTTTATTAATATTACTTTTAACTGCTTTTACTGTTATTCCCCTTTTTATTATTACTGTTTTTACTTTTTACTTATTCCTTTAAATTAAAACGTTTTTTTAATATTACAATTACTGTTTTTAATATTACAAATTACTTTTAATTACTTATTGTTATTGTTATTAATATTTTTAAAGTAAGAGCTAAAAATTTTTTATGGGTTTTAAAAAAATTTGTTTGGCCCGGTGAAATTCTAGAAATGTGAAACTCGTGTAAAAAATTTTAATTTTTATAAATTTTTTTTAAGTACTAAAAATTACATGGCACAACAACCAGACCTGACTACTACAGAAAACCTCGGGTTTTTATGCAAAAGGCTTTAAACGGGCCCAACTTAGACTAATCTTGTGGGCCCGAAACCTGGGGCAAAACCAGCCCGGCAAAATACCCAGGTGGACAGGGGCAGCAGGTGTAAAAAATGATACCCAACGTTTAAACCCGGCCGGGTTTCGATCCTAGACTCTTCATGAAAGAGCGGGGACGCTGCCAGTTTTTCTTTGAAATACATTTTTAATTTTTCCGAAGCAGTATTTTTAAAAAATACAGAAAAAGACCCTGTAGGTAAAACACAGCCTCTTTTAAATTTTAAACCTTATATATTCTTTTTTCCCCGGCAAGTGAAAATTCCCAAGAATTTTGATCGTGTTCCCCTATTTTTTCCCCTTTTGCAAACTAGCCCCTTTTTTGGGTTTTTTTAAGCCCTTGGGTTTTTGTTATGATGAAAAAAAAAATTAAAGTCTTAGTTTTTGTTTCCCACTGGAATAAAGATGGGTCTATTATAGGAAGACACAAATAGCCCAAAAAAGACAGCGAAATCACCTGTTGGGCTTTTTGGGCCCACGCCCGGCCCTTTTGGGGCCAGGGGCTGTCATTTCCCGAGGTGCGCCGTGGGGCGGGGAAAATAAAAGCCAGGGGAAACCCGTTTATGAACCCACAAGCAAAAGGGTTTTTTTTTGGCGGAAATCTTCACAAGCCCCAACCCCTGTACGGGATACCTTTCTATAATAAATTCACTTTTTGGGCCCAGGTTTTTTGGGGGATTAAAGACTGTATTTTTTTGGTTTTGGAAGATACGTTTTTAAACACCCCCCCGCGTGCCCAAACCCGAATATAACTGGAAAATATTTTAATATTTTTTTTATTTACCCCTTTTTTTTTTACTTTTAAAGGGGAAACCACTGGACGGGCGAGATTTTCCCCAAAGTTTCCATTGCGTTTAAAAACCTCGGAAAACTTATACCGAAAAAGATAAGACTGAGGAACAAAAATTTCCAAAAAAAGGTAAAAACAATAAAGGTATACAGACCATAGTTTGACATAAATTTACATACAACTATTTTAAAAAAGGGCCGTTTATCCCGGCATTTCAGGAAAAATTAGGTCATTTTTTTGTTCCAGGATGTGATCCACCCATTTCCGACAAACCCCCAAAGAAAACCTTTTTTAACGGATGGGTGAACAAGGACGCAAAAATATTTTAAACTAAACAGGGCCCTAATGTTTTCCACCGCCCCGGGGATTCCGATCCCCGGGAATTCAGTGGAAAGGGCTGATGCGCGCGATAAAGCTACGGAAATATTAAAAAAACGTTTCCGGTCCTGGGGAAAATTTGATCACCCCCGGCCCCTGGAGATTTTGTGTCTCATTTTTATTTCGTGTTTTTTATTTAAGCTTGTCCCTTTAGGGTCCTCCTTTGGGGGCAATGGTGGGGAATTTTGACTGCAACAGCTCTGTAAGCTGACAGATTGTAGACAGCTTGTACTGTCTGCATAGACACCCTATGCTGTCTGCCCATTTGAGTAAAAATTTTTCGTGCCATGCTCGTGCGGGCCACCTGTGGGTTTCCCTCAGTGGGTACCACTTTAAAGGGCATCCCCCCCCCCGGGGGGCCCTCTCACTCTGGCAGCCAAGCCCTTTTAAAAATTAAACCCCAGGCCTACTCCTCTTTTCCCTCGTGGGAAATGGCCCCTTGGGCCAGGGGAAAGAAACACACTGCTTGTTGTACCCAAAAACCCCAAAAAAAAGGGAAAAGCCCCAAAACCCCTTTAAATTACCCCCCCCGCTCCCAGGAACGCCCCAGAAACTCGTAAAAACATAATTCACTGTACCCCGATATTGAAACAAACTGAAGCACTACTTTTTTGTTTTATAAAAAGTACAATCATAATCAAGAAACCCAATACGCTGTTTTTTTTAAAAAGAAAGTAAAAAAACTTTGGGAAAATTTTTAGGTTTACGGGGCAAAAATTTTCCTTTTTTTAAGGGTCTTAAGACTTTTAAAACCAAGGGTTTTTCCCGTGTTAGGGGTTTAAAACCCGGGCCTTTCAGCTAATTTTTACACAAAATTGGAAAAATTTCCTTTTTTAAAAACAGGATCGCAAAAATAAATTTCCCCTTTTAAAAATTTTCCAGTCCCTTTTCCCTCTCTCTCTTTCTCTCTCTCTCCCCTCTCTCCTCTCTCTCTCTTTTCTCATCCTCCCCCCTCTCTCTCTCTCTCCTCTCTCCCCTCTCCCCCTCTCTTCTCTCCTCCCCGTTCATGTCCTCTGGTTTTCTGCTTATGCTGAATTTGGGCCTCTTAAATTGTGAATCCCTGGTCACTCCACTAAAATCAATTTTTTTTTTCCCTTTTTTCTGTCAGAAAGACCTCCCCCAAAAAATACGGGGGTTCCCCTTAACATCGATGAAGTTAAAGTGGTTTGGTGCCAAAGGTATAAGTGCCTCTGGTAGGGTTTCCCATTTAAACCCAACGGATGTCTGTTTTGACTAAAAACCCCAACATCTCTTTTGGGCATAAATAGTGGAGATTTTTCCTCTTTCGCCTAAATTTGTTTAAACATAAGCAATGACCCCAAAAACAAATTTTGGATGTTTCAAAAAAAAAAATGAAACTAAATTGGGTTTTAACTCCCTTTGGGAATTAAAAATTTTTTTAAAAACGAGATTAGCAATTTTGAAAACTTAAAATTAAAATTTTTAAAGAAAGGGAATATTTTAAAGAGTTTGGAAAAAAGAAAGTTTTTTTTAGTGCTTTGTGAATAAAAAAAAAAAAAAGTACTAAGACCCCCCCCCCCCCTTGGGAAAAAAAAAAATTTTAAAAGATTTTAATTAAAACTTTTTTTAGGACCCCAACTGGGAGACCCCGTAGGGGGACAAACCGGAAATGTCTCTTCTGAAGGCTCAAACTTTTTGCTTTGGGGGGTTTGGGACTCGGAAAGGGCTCCCCAGTCCCAAAACCTGACCAAAATCCCCGTTTTTGGGGAACAATGGGGTTTTCTTCCTGAAACTGTTTTGAAAATTTTTGACTTGTGTCTGTTTTATTTTCTGGCTCCCTATTGATACTGTGGGTCCCCGCAACGAGACACGGCCAAATAGCCCCCCGCAAAGAGACAAAGGCCATAGCTCCCAGCAACGAGACACGGCCCCGTACTCCCAGCAACGAGACACGGCCCCGTACTCCCCGCAAAAGAGACCCCGGGAAATAGCTCCCACAACGAGACACGGGCCCGAGCTCCCAGCAAAAGAGACCCCGGGCCCGTAAGGGTCCCCGCAACATACCATTATTTTAAAAAAAACCCCCGCAAAAATAACATACATTTAAAAAAACCTTTAAACACGGAAACTCTCGGTTAAATACGCAATAAATAGAACATGGTTAGTCTCCCCAACAAAATATTCTGTAAAACTTCGGTACATTACGCTTTTCAACACGGGAATACACATGTAACGCCGTAAAACCCGGAGAAAAATAAACCAAAAAAAAGCACAAAAACACTAACCCCACAACAGAGAAAAATACGAAAAAACTCCCCCAGGAAAAACTAATACATAAAATTATAAAAACAAATTACATACTCAGGCAAAACCCCAGTAGAAAACCTGTAAAAGTAATGAGACAACCCCTTCACAAACACACACCCACACACACACACACAAACCCCCACACCCCACAAAACACACACACACATATAATTTAACTTTCACCCCCCCCCCAAACATTTTTGATGGGTTAAACAACAAAGGGAGGAAACATCTAGTATGAAAAAATGGGGGTTGGTGGCTGTGTGCAAAAAAGGTGGTTGGGCGGCTGCCCGTGTGCACAGTGGTGGTGGGGGGGGCCCCCTGGGGCACAGTGGGGTGGGGGGGTGGTTTGGGGGGGGCCCGGTCACATGGGGGGTGGGGGGGGCTGTGTGCACGGGGGTGGTGGGGGGGGGTTTGGGGGGTGTGTGCACAGTGGGGGGTTTTTTTTGGGGGTGGGGGTGGGGGCTGTGTGCACAGTGGTGGTGGTGGTGGGGGGTGGTGCCCAGGGGGTGGTGGTGGTTTGGGGGGGCTGTGTGCACAGTGATGGTGGTGGTGGGGGGTGGGGTGGGACAGTGGGGGGTGGTAGTGGGGTGTGTGGGACAGTGGTGGGGTGGGGGGGGTGTGCACAGTTTGGGGGTGGTGTGGGGGGGGTGGGGCACAGTGGGGGTGGGGGTTTTGGGGGGGTGCGTGCACAGTGGTGGGGGTGGTTTGGGGGGTGTGTGCACAGTGGTGGGGGGTGGTGGGGGGGGGGGCTGTGTGCACAAGGGGGGGGGTGGTGTGGTGGGGGGCGTGTGCACAGTGGTGGGGTGGTGGGGGGCTGTGTGCACGGTGGTGGTGGTGGGGGGGGGGCTGTGTGCACGGGGGTGGTGGTGGGGGGGCTGTGTGCACAGTGGTGGGGGGTGGGGGGGCTGTGTCACGGTTTGGGGGTGGTGGGGGGTGGGGGGGTGTGGGCACAGTGGGGGGTTGGGGGGGGCTGTGGGCCAGTGGTGGGGGGTGGGGGGCCCTTTTTGGGGGAAAAGTGGGGGGTGGTGGTGGGGGTGGTGGGGGCTGTGTGCCCAGTGGGGGGGTTTGGTTTGGGGGTGGTGGGGGCCCGTGTGCACCCCTGGGGGTGGTTGGGGGTGGTGGGGGCTGTGGGGCACAGTGGGGGTGGGGTTTGGGGGGTGGGGGGGTGTGTGGGACGTGGTGGTTGGGGGTGGGGGGTGGGGGGCCCTTTTGCACGGTGGTGGGGGGGGGGGGCTGTGTGGGACAGTGGTGGGGGGGGGGGGGGGGGCTTGGTGCACGGTGGTGGTGGGGGTTTGGGGGGGGGCTGTGTGCACAGTGGTGGTGGTGGGGGCCCGGTGCACAGGGTGGGGTGGTGGGGGGCTGTGTGCACAGGGTGGGGGGGTGTGGGGGTGGGGGGCTGTGTTCACAGTGGTGGGGGGTGGGGGTGGTGGGGCCGTGGGGGCACAGTTTGGGGGGGGGGTGGTGGGGGGGCCCGTGTGCCCCGGGTGGTGGGGGTGGTGGTGGGGGGTGTTGCACATGGTTGGGGGGGTGGTGGGGGGGATTTTTTGGCACAAAATGGTTGGGTGGGTGGGGGGGCTGTGGGGCACAAAAGGGGGGTGGGGGGTTTGGTGGTTTGGGGGAAAGTGGGGCACAGGGGGGAGGGGTGGGGGGCTTTTGGGGGACCCGTAGGTGGGGGGGTTTGGGGGGGGGCTTTGTGTTGAAATTTTGGGGGGTGGGTGGGGGTTGTTTTGGCCCCGGGGGTTTGGGGGGGGCCTTGTGTTTAGGGTTTTTGTCTTTACCCCCGTTTTGGCCTAACAGTTGGGGTATTTTTGTGTACCCGGGGGAGGGCCTGTACAGTGGTGGGGTGAAATTTATTAAAAGAAACCCCTTGAAAAATATTTACATAAATTTTGTGAAAAATTGGGGATGAGATGGAGAATGGGACACACTTGGGCGGCCTTTATAGACCCGAAGCAGCTCTTTTTTTGAGTCCACCTTTTCTCCTACTTGGGGATCGAGCCCCCGACCTCTCCAAACCCCCTGACACCTTTTTTTTTTCTTTCCCCGCTTACTTTATGTAATTTTTACCCAAAATGTTTCTTTATTCTCAAAATCTCTAGTCTTTTTTTTTTCTTTCAACTTTTCAAGCTTCCGAAAGGGGCGATTGTAACCGAAAACCCAAGTAACATTCCTCTCCCTTTTTGGGTTTTTTTGCATATGTGTGTGTGTGGGTGTGTGTGGGGGTTTGGGGGTTTTATATATATATAAATAATATATAAATATAAAAAATATATATAAATATTTTAAAAATATTAAATAAAATATATAAAATATATAATATATATATATAAAAATATATATAAATATAATATATATATTATATATATTTATATAATTTTATTATTAATATACACAAGCTCAGGACTGAGGGTCAACCCTTTTAACCACAAAAAATTAAAAAAAGAGTAGTAGGTGAGTACACACACACACACACATAAACCCCACACATATATTTAAAAAAGCCTGTCTAATTGACATGTGGGCCCAGGGCAAAATGGTAAAATAACATAGAGGGGGGAAACTGATGTTGTTTCTAGGCCTTTTGCAAATGCAATTTCCAAAAGCTTTCCCTTCCCAAGGGGAAAGTTAAAGAAGTTAAAAAGGAATTTGGAAGGCCCAGCAGGGGTTTTCTTTAAGCATCCACCTAGGAAAATATTAGGGAAATTTTTAATAAATGTGTAAGAGCATCGCCGTATATTAAAGGTGTTTAGCTCTCTCATTTTCCCGGACGGTAGTTCCCCAAATTTTCAAAAAAATGATTAGGCCGATATTCCTCTCATACATACTCCCAAAACACAAAAATCCCCCGTGGGAAACCCTCCGTTTTTAAAACATCCCACTTTAAAGGGGTCTTGCTGGCATGGGGGTCGCTGTCTACAAAATTGGGGATCCGGTGACTGCCGACTTTCCCCGGCAGGTGCAACGAACAACAATTAGAAATTTCAGTGAAGATTTACTTAAACCTTTGTTTACAAGTGGGTTTTGCATGTGTGATGGGGTAGTGAAAATGACCCTGGCAGTGTTTCACAAAGTCAAAAAAAGAGATTCCCAAAAGCAGGTTTATGGTCCCAAAGATGACCCGTCCGTGGGAAATTTTTGGGCAGGGCATTATAAACATTTTTAAAAGCGAAAAAAAAAATTGGGGTCCCATGTATATCTGTTTTTTAATTTTTTTTTTTTAATTTTTTTAAATTTTTTGGGCTGTTACTGGCAGAAAAAATTATATTAATGTAAAACATTTATTTTTTTTATTCCCTTTCCCCATTACATTTGTAAATCTGTAACCTTTGTAAATCTTGAATCTTTGGAAATAAACCCCAGGGCCCCCTGTCGTCATCAACTCGGTTTCATAAAAGCTTTCCCATTTTTCTTCAAAAGGGTTTTATTTATGTTTAGGTTAGCTTAAAAAAATTTAAAAAAAAAGGCCCGAGTACAGTGGGCCCGTAACAAGTTACCAAAAACCAAAACTTACAACCTGGTGAACTTTTATGATGAACTGATATGCGTTGCTGCTGCGCGCGTTGCGCTGCTGTGCTGTTTTCTGTTGTTTTTTATAACCACTATTACCAACACTCCTGTCATTTCCCGCTCTCTGCTCCCCCCTCCTCCCTGCTCCCCCCTGCTCCCCCTCCTCCTGCTCCCCTCCTGCTGCTCCTCCTGCTCCTCCTCCTGCTCCTCCTTCCCTTGGGTCCTCCTCCGCTGCTGGGTCCTCCCCTCCTCCTCCTCCGCTCCTCCTTTCCCCCCTGCCCCCTCCTCCCCCCGCTCCCCCCTCCTGCTCCTCCTCCCCTGCTCCTCCTCCTCCTGCCCTCCTCCTCCTGCCCTCCCCCTCCTGCCCTCCCCCTCCTGCTCCTCCTCCTCCCCGCCCTCCTCCTTCCCCCCGCTCCTCCTCCCCTCCGCTCCTCCCCCCCGCTCCTCCTCCTCCTCCCCTGCTCCTCCTCCTCCTCCTGCTTTCCCCCTTCTTTCCCCTATCATAAAATATTTCCCCCCCCTTCTCTACTTTTTTTCACCCCATTTATGACTTACAAAGGCCCCGAACGGGCCGAAACGCCCTCATAGGGGTTTTTCTCCAAATGAATTGTTTTTTGGTTTAACAGATTTAAAAAAATTTTTTTTTTTAATTGTTTTTGGTCAGGGTTTCATTAGGTTTTGATTTCGTTTTTGGGTTTGGTTTTTACAAAAACCCTTTTAAAAAAGTACATTCATAAATAAATTTTTAAAAACTACCTCGATACGTCCCGGCAAAAGGGGCAAAAATAAAAACAAACAGGAAAAGTTGCTATTGTAACGTTTGCCGTGTGGTAAACGGGGGAAATTGGCTTGGCCCTGTTAACACCGGGCTCTACTTTTCAGTGCTTTTAAATAACATTTTCCCCTTCCCCCCTCTCCGGGGCCCCCCCTCCTTTTTTCCCCCCCCCTGTCCCCTTTCCCTTTCCCCCCCTTTCGCTCCCCTCCTGCCAGCGATATCCCAGTGAACTTTAAGAAAAAAGCGCAACACCCCCCTTTAACAGCACAACACCCCCCTCAACAGCACAAAACCCCCATCAAAAAGCACACACCCCCCCCCAACAAAACGACACCCCCATCAACAGCCCCGACACCCCCATCAAAACACAACACCCCCCCCCTTAACAAACACAAAAAACCCCCATTAACAGCAACCCAAAACCCCCCCCCATTAACAGCACAAAAACCCCTTATCAACACACAACACCCCCATCAACAGCACAACACCCCCATCAACAAACACAACACCCCATTAACAGCACAAAACCCCCCTTAACAGCACAACACCCCCCATCAACAGCACAACACCCCCCATCAAAAGCACAACACCCCTATCAACAGCACAACACCCCCTCAACAGCACAAAAAACCCCCATCCCAAAAGCACGACCCCCCATCAAAAGCACGACCCCCCCATCAACAGCACGACCCCCACAACAGCACGACCCCCCCATCAACAGCACGACCCCCCCCATCAACCCGCACGACACCCCCCTCAACAGCCGACACCCCCATCAACAGCACGACAAAACCCCCCCTCAACAGCACGACACCCCCCATCAACCCGCCCCAACACCCCCCACAAAAGCACCCCCCCCCCCCCCAAACAAAACAAAAACACCCCCCCCTCAAAGCAAAAAACCCCCCCCCCCTCAACAGCACAACACCCCCCATCAAAAACACAACACCCCCCATCAACAAACACAACAAACCCCCCCTCAACAGCACAACACCCCCCCAACACAAAAACCACCCCCCTCAACAGCCCAACACCCCCCAACAAAAAGCAAAAAAAAACCCCCCATCAACAGCCACAAAACCCCCCCTCAACACACAACACCCCCATCAAAAGCACAAAAACCCCCCCCACAACAGCACAACACCCCCCCTCAACAAACAACACACCCCCCATCAAAAACAACACAAGACCCAATCAAAAACAACACTCCCAACCAATACCAACACCATTAGCACCACAACACCGAAAAAAACCACAACACGCCCATCAACACTACACCACCCATATTAGCATATTTTTTTAAAAGAGCAGTGTTTTTTTTACAAGGAAATTTATTTTATAGAACACATCGTCTTTCCCCCAAAAAAAGGCCCGTTTTTTTTTTTTTCCCCCCTTCCCGACACTTTAAAAACTGACCGATTTTGCGACTCGCTGGGCCCCAAGTCACTGCCCAAAAACCTCGGAAGTTTTAGGCCCTTGTTTTCAAGTGGCCGTTGGGCCCCTTTACCCTTTATCGCACTACACACCCAAACCCTTGTGACATCACTTTACACCCCCCACTACACCCACTGGGCCAAAACCCCCTTACCTTTCTACATACAGTGGGGACAAACCCCTGGGACCACTACACGTGTGGCACCAAATACAAAAAGTGGGGGCAAACCCCACACACAAATGTGGGGCCCCCCTACACGTGTAACATTACTTGCCCCACTACACAGGATTGTATCACTAAAATCCAAACAAATGGGGGACAAACGCAAAACCTCTACATTGTGACATCACAGTCCTACTACCACACTGTTTTACATCACAAAACCCCTACACCCCCAAAAACTGTGACGTCCCCCTTACATTCAACTGTGACATCAGAGAATTTTTCTCTCCTAACATCGCCGGATGTGACAAACATCCCCCACGAGATTGTAAGTCTTAAATTTTTTTAATTATTATTATTAAAGATTCGCCGGGATTCCCCCCGGGCCCCGGGCCCTTTTCCAAGTGGTGGCCCGGCCTTTGGGTCCCTCTTTAGGGGTGTCCCCAGACCTAATCTCCCCCCTGGGGGAGGCACAAAATACCTCCTCATCTTTGGGGCCAATTGTCCCCAGGCCTAGCCCCCAAGCTAAAGGGCCCCTCGGTCTGCCCCTCCCCCCCCCCAAGGGGGGCAAATGGGAATGACAGTCCCCTTTTGAGCTTTAAAAGGGTCCGGGGGTCCGGCACCTAAACCCCACCCTAGAAGGTTTGGGTTGGGATCGGGGCCACACCGATTGTAATCTGTTTTTAAATCTTGAAAAGTTCGTTATTAAGGGATCGGAACTCTGTTTTCAGGTTTTTCCAGGGGCCCATATGCGCCCAGTTAACGGTTGAAAGTGTTCTTCCGGGACATGGCCCGGGGTTATACTCGCCCCAAGATTTTTTCTCCCTTGGGGTGGAAAGGTTTTTTCAGTCTTTGGGGCCCCCTAGCCTATACTCTGTCTACGGTCTTTTTGTGAAAAAAAAAAATACTAAGACCCCCCCCCCCCCGGGAAAAAAAATATTAAAGATTTTAATCTGAGAAACTTTTCTTAGGACCCCAACTGGGAGACCAG
Organism: Cherax quadricarinatus; assembly: GCF_026875155.1. NCBI lineage: Eukaryota > Metazoa > Arthropoda > Malacostraca > Decapoda > Parastacidae > Cherax > Cherax quadricarinatus. The sequence continues at coordinate 10,296,648 of NC_069459.1, read as the reverse complement.
TAGTGACAGCCGGAAATGTCTCTTCTGATAGGCTTCAAACTTTGTGCTGGTGGGTTGTACTCGGAGGACTCCACAGTCAACACCTGACAACATCTCGTTTCGCTGAACAGATGGATTGCTTCCTGAAACTGTTCGTAATTGTTGACTTGTGTCTGTTGATCTCTGGCTCCATATTGATACTGTGGCTCCCAGCAACGAGACACGGCCAGTAGCTCCCAGCAACGAGACACGGCCAGTAGCTCCCAGCAACGAGACACGGCCAGTAGCTCCCAGCAACGAGACACGGCCAGTAGCTCCCAGCAACGAGACACGGCCAGTAGCTCCCAGCAACGAGACACGGCCAGTAGCTCCCAGCAACGAGACACGGCCAGTAGCTCCCAGCAACATACCATTATTTACAGAAACACTGCAACACTAACATACATTTATAATAACCGTTAAACACGGAAACTCTCGGTTAAATACGACAATAAATTAGAACATGGTGAGTCTCACAACAAAATACTGTAAAACTCGGTACATTACGCATTACAACACGGTAATACACATAGTAACGCTGTAAAACGCACGATAATAATAAACCAGAAAAAACGCACATAGACACTAACACACAACAGAGAAAAATACAGAGTAAAACTCACAGGAAGACTAATACATAAACTTAGTAACACAAATTACATACTCAGCAACACACAGTAGAACACTGTAATGTAATGAGACAACCCCTTCACACACACACACACACACACACACACACCACACACACACACACACACACACACACAGTATATTCAACTTTCACCACCTAAACATTATTGATGGCTTAGCAACAAGGCAGGAAGCATCTAGTGTAGTGATATATGGGGGTAGTGGTGGCTGTGTGCACAATGGTGGTTGTGGCGGCTGCTGTGTGCACAGTGGTGGTGGTGGGGGCTGTGTGCACAGTGGTGGTGGTGGTGGTGGTGGGGGCTGTGTGCACAGTGGTGGTGGTGGGGGCTGTGTGCACAGTGGTGGTGGTGTGGTGGGGGCTGTGTGCACAGTGGTGGTGGTGGTGGTGGTGGTGGGGGCTGTGTGCACAGTGGTGGTGGTGGTGGGGGCTGTGTGCACAGTGTGGTGGTGGGGTGGTGGGGGCTGTGTGCACAGTGATGGTGGTGGTGGGGGCTGTGTGCACAGTGGTGTTGGTAGTGGGGCTGTGTGCACAGTGGTGGTGGTGGGGGGCTGTGTGCACAGTGGTGGTGGTGGTGGGGGGCTGTGTGCACAGTGGTGGTGGTGGTGGGGGGCTGCGTGCACAGTGGTGGTGGTGGTGGGGGCTGTGTGCACAGTGGTGGTGGTGGTGGTGGTGGGGGGCTGTGTGCACAGTGGTGGTGGTGGGGGGTGGTGGGGGCTTGTGAAAAGGGTGGTGGGGGGGGTGGGGGGGCTGTGTGCACGGGTGGTGGGGGTGGTGGGGGGGCTTGGTGCCGGGTTTGGTGGGGGGGGGCTGTGTGCACATTTGGGTGGGGGGTGGGGCTGGTGCACGGTGGTGGGGGTGGGGGGGGGGGCTGTGTGCACAGTGGTGGGGGGGGGGTGTGTGGGGGGGGGGGGGGGCTGTGGCACAGTGGTGGGTGGTGGTGGTGGGGGGCGGGGTGCACAGTGGTGGTGGTGGTGGTGGGGGGGCTGTGTGCCAGTGGTGGTGGTGGTGGTGGGGGGGGTTGGCACAGTGGTTGGGGTGGTGGTGGGGAGTTGAAGTGGGGTTTGGGGTGGGGTGGTGGGGGGGTGGTGGGGGGGGCTGTGTGCCAGTGGGGGGGTGGTGGTGTTGGGGGATGTGTGCACGTGGTGGGGGGGGGGGGGCTGTTGGAAACAGTGGGGGGTGGGGGGCTGTGGCCAGGGGGGGGTGGGGGTTGTTAAAATGGTGGGGGGGGTTTTTGGTTAGGGTTGACGTGTGGTGGGGGGGCTGTAGGGGTTTTGGGGGGGGGTTTTGGTGGGTGGGGTTTGTGTGTACAGGGTTTGGGGGGGCTGTACAGTGGTGGGGGTGACTTTTTTCAGAAACATTTGAAAAATATTTAATATTATGTGATTGCATGAGATGGAGAATAGTGACACATTGGGGGTCTTATAGACAGAAGCGTCTTGTTTGAGTCCCCTTCTCCCCCATTTGGGGCATGAGCCTCGACCTCCCCAAAACCCGCTGACACTTTTTTTTGTCTTTCCTGCTTACTTGTGTAAATTTTTCCAAAACTGTTCTTTTTTTCTCAAAATCCTAGTCTTTTTTTTTCTGCAATTTTGAAAGCTTCCAGGGGCTGATTGTAACCAAAAAGGCTAAGTACTTCTACTCCTTTCGTGTTGTTTTGCATATGTGGTGTGTGGGTGTGTGTGGGTGTGGTGTTTTTTTATATAAAATATTATTATATTATTTATAAATTTTTAATTAATATTATATATATATATATAAATAATATATTTTAAATATTATATAAATAAAATTATATATATTTATATAATTATAAAATTTTATTATTATATACACATGTCAGGATGAGCTCAACCCTTGCAACCACAATTGGTGAGTAGTAGGTGAGTACACCACACACACACATCCCACACATTATAAAATATGCCTTTTCAATTGACATGTGCCCAGGACAAAATGGTAACTAAATGGGGAGGAAACTGATGTTGTTCTAGGCCTTTTGCACTGAATTCAAAAGTTTTCCCTTTTTGGGGAAAGTTATGAAGTAAAGGAATTCAGGAGAGGCCCCGCAGGTTGCTCAAGCAGTCCACCTAGGTTTTATTGCAATATTTTTATTTCTGTGTAAGAGCATCGCTGTTTCGGTGTTTAGCTCTCTCATACCCGGACGGGAGTTCAACAAAAAAAAAAATGAGTTAGGCCTGATATTCCCCTCATAAAACTCCCTAAACAATATCCCCCGTGGGAAACCCTCCGTTAAGCATACCACTTTAAGGGGTCTTGCATGGCTGGCTCGCTGTCTACATATTGTGTGCCCGGGACGCCGACTCCCCGGCAGGGGCAACTGACAACAATTGGAATTGCAGTGAAGGTTTACTTAATACCTTGTTTACAAATGGTTGCGCGGGGTATGGTGGAGTGAGATGACCCTGGCATGTTTACATGTCAAAAAAAGAGATTCCTATGAGGTATGGTCAATGATGACCCGTCCGTGGAAGTTTTGGTCAGGTCATTAAAACATTTGAAAAGCGAAAAATAAAAGGTGTCATGTATATCGTATAATTTAATTTTTATTTTTTGGGGTTTATGGGGAGAAAAAAATTTAATTAATGTATACATTTACTTTGTTTTATTCATTCACATTACATTTGTAAATCTGTAACCTTTGTAAATCTTGAATCTTTGGAAGTACGCACAGGTCTTCCTGTCGTCATCAACGTCGGTTTCATAATGCTTCCTATTTTTCTTCAAATGGTGTTTTATTTATGTTAGGTTAGCTTAGAAATGAATAACAAGGCAGAGTACAGTGCCTGTAACAAGTGACCAAACACCAGAACTTACGAACCTGGTGAACTTGATGATGATACTGATGATGCTGTTGCTGCTGCTGCTGCTGTTGCTGCTGCTGCTGCTGTTGCTGTTGTTGTTATAACCACTATTACCATCACTCCTGTCATTGCTGCTGCTGCTGCTCCTCCTCCTGCTCCTGCTCCTCCTGCTCCTCCTCTCCTGCTCCTCCTCTGCTGCTCCTCCTGCTCCTCCTCCTGCTCCTCCTCTTGCTCCTCCTCCTGCTGCTGCTCCTCCTGCTCCTCCTCCTCCTGCTCCTCCTCCTCCCTTGCTCCTCCTCCCTCCTGCTCCTCCTCCTGCTCCTCCTCCTCCTGCTCCTCCTCCTCCTGCTCCTCCTCCTCCTGCTCCTCCTCCTCCTGCTCCTCCTCCTCCTGCTCCTCCTCCTCTCTGCCTCCTCCTCCTCCTGCTCCTCTCCTCCTGCTCCTCCTCCTGCTCCTCCTCCTCCTCCTCCTGCTCCTCCTCCTCCTCCTGCTCCTTCTTCTTCCCTCTATCATAAAATATTTCCCGGCCTTCTCTACTTTTCTCACCCCATTTATGACTTGACAATGGCCCAGAACGGACCGAAACGTCGTCATAGGGTTTCTCTCCTAAATGATTGTTTTTGGTGAACAGATTACATTGTTAGATTTCGTTTGGTCAGGTTACATTAGGTTAGATTTCGTTTGGTTAGGTTTCACAAACCTTTAAAAACGTACATTCATAAATAAATTATAAAAACTGACCTCGATACGTCTGGCAACAAGGTGGCAAAGTAAATAACAAACAGGAAAAGTTGCTATTGTAACGTTTGCCTGTGTGTACAGGAATGATCTCGGCCCTGTTAGGACACCGTGGCTCTACTGTCAGTGTCTTTAAATAACATGTCCCTCCCCTCCTCTCGCCTCCCCTCCTTCCTCCCTGTCCCTCCTTCCTCCCTTCGCCTCCCCTCCTGCCAGCGATATCCTCAGTGAACTTTAAGAAACAGCGCAACACCCCCATCAACAGCACAACACCCCCATCAACAGCACAACACCCCCATCAACAGCACGACACCCCATCAACAGCACGACACCCCCATCAACAGCACGACACCCCCATCAACAGCACAACACCCCATTAACAGCACAACACCCCCATTAACAGCACAACACCCCCATTAACAGCACAACACCCTATCAACAGCACAACACCCCCATCAACAGCACAACACCCCATCAACAGCACAACACCCCATTAACAGCACAACACCCCCATTAACAGCACAACACCCTATCAACAGCACAACACCCCTATCAACAGCACAACACCCCTATCAACAGCACAACACCCCCATCAACAGCACAACACCCCCATCAACAGCACGACACCCCATCAACAGCACGACACCCCCATCAACAGCACGACACCCCCATCAACAGCACGACACCCCCATCAACAGCACGACACCCCCATCAACAGCACGACACCCCATCAACAGCACGACACCCCCATCAACAGCACGACACCCCCATCAACAGCACGACACCCCCATCAACAGCACAACACCCCCCATCAACAGCACAACACCCCCCATCAACAGCACAACACCCCCCATCAACAGCACAACACCCCCCATCAACAGCACAACACCCCCCATCAACAGCACAACACCCCCCATCAACAGCACAACACCCCCCATCAACAGCACAACACCCCCATCAACAGCACAACACCCCCCATCAACAGCACAACACCCCCCATCAACAGCACAACACCCCCCATCAACAGCACAACACCCCCATCAACAGCACAACACCCCCATCAACAGCACAACACCCCCCCCATCAACAGCACAACACCCCCCCATCAACAGCACAACACCCCTCATCAACAACAACACAAGACCCAATCAACACAACACTCCCAACCAATACCAACACCATTAGCACCACAACACCGACACCACAACACTGCCCATCAACACTACACCACTATATTAGCATATTTTTCAAACGAGCAGTGTTTTATACAAGGAAATTTATTTTATAGAACACATCGTCTTTCTCCAAACAAGGCTGTTTTTTTTCCCCATTCTGACACTTTAATACTGACACGATGTGCGACTCGCTGTGTCGCAAGTCACTGCTAAAGCCTCGTAAGTCAGGCACTTGTTACAAGTGGCGCTGGTGTCCTTTACTTCATCTTGCACTACACACAACCATTGTGACATCACTTGACACCCCCCACTACACACACTGTGGCACCACCTATACCTACTACATACAGTGTGACACCACTGCACCTACTACACAGTGTGGCACCACTACAAACAGTGTGGCACCACTACACACAGTGTGGCCCCACTACACAGTGTAACATTACTTGCCCCACTACACAGGATTGTATCACTACATCCAGTACACTGTGACATCGCAAAACCTACTACATTGTGACATCACGAGTCCTACTACACACACTGTGACATCACAAAACCCACTACACACAATCACTGTGACGTCCCGTTACATTCATCTGTGACATCAGAGATGTTCTCTCTCTACATCGCCGGATGTGACAAACATCCACACGAGATTGTAAGTCTTATTATTATTATTATTATTATTAAAGATTCGCCGGTATTCTCCCGGCCCGGGCCTTCTCCAAGTGGTGGCCCGGCCTTGGCTCCCTCTTTAGGGAGTGTCCGAGACCTAAGTCTCCCATGGGAGGAGGCACAAGTACCTCCTCATCTTTGGGACCAATTGTCCCCAGGCCTAGCCACAAGCTAGGCCTCTCTGGTCTGCCATCCCCGCCCCAAGGGGGCAAATGGGAATGACAGTCTTGTGAGCTAAAGGCTCGGGCTCAGGCACCTACCCTACCCTAGAAGGATTAGGCATGGTATCGATCCACACCGATTGTAAGTCTGTTTAAGTCTTGAACGATTCGTTATTAAGGTATCGGAACTCTGTTTTCAGGTTTGCCAGGCGCCCATATGCTGCAGCAGTTAACTGGTTGATGTGTGCTTCCGGAGACATGCTCGGTGTTATACTCGCCCCAAGATCTTTCTCCTTGAGTGAGGTTTGCAGTCTTTGGCCACCTAGCCTATACTCTGTCTACGGTCTTCTGTGCCCTTCCCCTATCTTCATGACTTTGCATTTGGCGGGATTAAATTCGAGAAGCCAGTTGCTGGACCAGGTGTCCAGTCTGTCCAGGTCTCTTTGAAGTCCTGCCCGTGAGTGTGTGTCAGTGAGTGTGTGTCAGTGAGTGTGTGTCAGTGAGTGTGTGTCAGTGAGTGTGTGTCGGTGAGGTGTGTGTGTCGGTGAGGTGTGTGTGTGTGTCGGTGAGGTGTGTGTGTGTCGGTGAGGTGTGTGTGTGTCGGTGAGGTGTGTGTTGTCGGTGAGGTGTGTGTGTGTCGGTGAGGTTTTGTGTGGGGTCGGTGAGGTGTGTGTGTGTGTCGGTGAGGTGTGTGTGTGGTGTCGGTGAGGTTGTGTGTGTGTGTCGGTGAGGTGTGTGTGTGTGTCCGGTGAGGTGTGTGTGTGTGTGTCGGTGAGGTGTGTGTGTGTGTCGGTGAGGTGTGTGTGTGTGTCGGTGAGGTGTGTGTGTGTGTCGGTGAGGTGTGTGTGTGTGTGTCGGTGAGGTGTGTGTGTGTGTGTCGGTGAGGTGTGTGTGTGTGTGTCGGTGAGGTGTGTGTGTGTGTGTCGGTGAGGTGTGTGTGTGTGTCGGTGAGGTGTGTGTGTGTCGGTGAGGTGTGTGTGTCGGTGAGGTGTGTGTGTGTGTCGGTGAGGTGTGTGTGTGTGTCGGTGAGGTGTGTGTGTGTGTCGGTGAGGTGTGTGTGTGTGGTCGGTGAGGGTGTTGTGTGTTTTGTGTCGGTGAGGTGTGTGTGTGTGTGTGTCGGTGAGGTTTTGTGTGTGTGTGTGGGGTGAGGTGTGTGTGTGTGTGTGTCGGTGAGGTGTGTGTGTGTGTGTCGGTGAGTGTGTGTGTCGGTGAGGTGTGTGTCGGTGAGGTGTGTGTCGGTGAGGTGTGTGTCGGTGAGGTGTGTTTTCGGTGAGGTGTGTGTCGGTGAGGTGTGTGTCGGTGAGGTGTGTGTCGGTGAGGTGTGTGTGTGTGTGTCGGTGAGGTGTTGTGTGTGTGTCGGTGAGGTGTGTGTGGGGTGTCGGTGAGGTGTGTGTGTGTGTGTGTCGGTGAGTGTGTGCGTGTCGGTGAGTGTGTGCGTGTCGGTGTGTGTGTCAGTGTCTCTGTCTGTCAGTGTGTCTCTGTGTCAGTGTCTGTCTGTGTCTGTCTGTATCTGTCTGTGTCTGTCTGTGTCTGTGTCTGTGTCTGTGTGTGTCTGTCTCTGTGTCAGTGTCTGTCTGTGTCTGTCTGTGTCTGTCTGTGTCTGTCTGTGTCTGTCTGTGTCAGTGTGTGTCTGTCTGTGTCAGTGTCTGTCTGTGTCTGTGTCTGTCTGTGTCTGTGTCTGTCTGTGTCTGTGTCTGTCTGTGTCTGTGTCAGTGTGTGTCTGTCTCTGTGTCAGTGTGTGTCTGTGTCTGTCTGTGTCTCTGTGTCTCTCTGTGTCTGTGTCTGTCTGTGTCTCTGTGTGTATGTGTCTGTGTGTGTCTGTGTCATTTGTTGACAAGAGTGAACTATTGGTGACCTCGCTCAGTAAATGTTGAAAATTTCTTGGAACCTTTGCATGATGGCACCAGTGTAACCTTTTCATGATGGTACCAGTGTAACCTTTGCATGATGGTACCAATGTAACCTTTGCATGATGGCACCAGTGTAACATTTTCATGATGGCACCAGTGTAACTTTTGCGTGATGGCACCAGTGTAACATTTGCGTGATGGCACCAGTGTAACATTTGCATGATGGCACCAGTGTAACCTTTGCATGATGGTACTAGTGTTATCTTTGCATGATGGCACCAGTGTAAACTTTGTACGACGGCATAGGTATAACCTTTGCGTGGCACAGAAGTAACATTTGCATGATGGTACCGGTGTAACATTTGCATAATGGCACCAGCATAATCTTGCATGATGGCACAGTGTAACATTTGTATGATTGCACCTGTGTAACATTTGCATGATGGAATAGGTGTAACCTTTGCATGACGGAATAGGTGTAACCTTTGCATGATGGCACGGGTGTAACCTTTGCATAATGGCACCGAAGTAACCTTTGCATGACGGCACCGGTGTAATCTTTGCATGATGGCACAATAACTTTTGCATGATGGCACAATAACTTTTGCATGATGGCACAGTAACTTTTGCATGATGGCACAGTGTAACCTTTACCTGGAGTTTACCTGGAGAGAGTTTCGGGGGTCAACGCCCCCGCGGCCCGGTCTGTGACCAGGCCTCCTGGTGGATCAGCGCCTGATCAACCAGGCTGTTGCTGCTGGCTGCACGCAAACCAACGTACGAGCCACAGCCCGGCTGATCAGGGCTGATGATGGCACAGAGTAACTTTTGCATGATGGCACCGGTGTAATCTTTGCATGATGGCGCAGGTGCAACATTTGCATGATGGCACAGTGTAACCATTGCATTATGGCACAGTGTAACCATTGCATGATGGCACAGTGTAACCATTGCATGATGGCACAGTGTAACCATTGCATGATGGCAGAGTGTAACCATTGCATGATGGCACAGTGTAACCATTGCATGATGGCACAGTGTAACCATTGCATGATGGCACAGTGTAACCTTTGCATGATGGCACAGTGTAAAATATGCATGATGGCACAGTGTAAAATTTGCATGATGGCACAGTGTAACCTTTGCATGATGGCACAGTGTAACCTTTGCATGATGGCACAGTGTAACCATTGCATGATGGCACAGTGTAACCATTGCATGATGGCACAGTGTAACCATTGCATGATGGCACAGTGTAACCATTGCATGATGGCACAGTGTAACCATTGCATGATGGCACAGTGTAACCTTTGCATGATGGCACAGTGTAAAATATGCATGATGGCACAGTGTAAAATATGCATGATGGCACAGTGTAACCTTTGCATGATGGCACAGTGTAACCTTTGCATGATGGCACAGTGTAACCTTTGCATGATGGCACAGTGTAACCTTTGCATGATGGCACAGTGTAACCTTTGCATGATGGCACAGTGTAACCTTTGCATGATGGCACAGTGTAACATTTGCATGATGACATAGGTGTGCCACACTCACCGTCACTCTTCCACTTACTGTCGTCAATCCCTTGCAATAAATCCTTCAATCACCCATCTTACCTTCCACACACAGCCCTTAATCCATTTCATTCCACCCCACTTGCTCTCCACCTCTCTCACTCCAGCCTCTGCTTTCCACCTCTCGCACCTCATCCACACACCTCAAAAAAAAAAAATTTTCCTTACTGTGTTTCCTCCACGAGCGGCCGTAGGTTCGAGACCGCACACTTTACAAGGAATGATCCTAACTAGTCTGGCACTTCACAAACTTGCTAAATACACAAATAACCCGCACATGGAAAAGCTTATGATGACGTTTCGGTCCGAATTGGACCATTTAGTCACATTACAGTCACAGTGTAACTGTAAATGGTCGAAGTCGGACCGAAACGTCGTCGTAAGCTCCTCTCTCCCATGTGCGGGTTATCCGTGTGTTGTTCCAGTCACGGTATTGTGACTTTTTTTCCAAACTTGTTAAAGCAATGTTATGATTACCTTTCATTGCTCATTCGCTGCGTTTTTTGAACGAATACAGATATAAAAATTGTCATAGGGAAGAAAGCCAGTCTGAAATGTAATTTAACTTAAGTTAAACTAACCAAAGTTAAACTGACCTAGTTTTTTCTTTCTAGGCTAACGTAACTTGTTTTATTGAGGCTTTAATTTTCCCCATGTGCCTTCCCTGTCACCCCTAGAACACGCACCCTTTCCTTCCACACCTTGACCCCTAAAACATTCTTCCTTTCCTCCCTTTATCACCCATAGAACACTCCCTTTACTTATATCCCCCACCCCTAGAAAACACCTCTTATATCCCCCCATCCCTTGAACACACTCCCCTTTCCTTCCACCCCTTTCTCCCCGCCCCTTCCGTTCTTGGTTGTGGATAAACATCCCTTCTGTTCTCAGCATACTAACTGCCACAGGGTCAAACGGTCCATCAGTGCAAGCACTGCCAAGAAGTCCCTCTACCCCCAAGCGGCTCACACTAAGCCACTAGTCCACCCACTGGTGATGGTATTTTCTTCATTTGGGAACACATCCTGGTGATAGTGGTGGCTTATTGGCCAGGAATGAATAGTCTCTCCGAACACGGGTGTCATTTGTGCTGAGGACCCACCAAACGTAAAAATTAAGTTGATCACACAGTGGCGTGTACTACACGAGGAGGAGATGAGGGAAGCTGCAACACGCAACACTACAGGAGATTTAACAAATGAGATTATAGCATGGTAACCGGCTAGAAAGCGGAATTAACAGGATAAAATCTGAATGGAGTCTGTTACTAGTGACAGCCCGAAGTCGCTCTCCTGAGATCTACATTTATTCGTGATGTATAGAATGAGTAGAAGATAATGCAGGCGAAGTTAGAGGAAGGTTTTGATAGAGTATGTGAAAGAAAAGAAAAAAACATAGAGGAACACTACGGTAAGGTTTATACTAGGCAGGTTATAAAGAAATGAACATCCAACACGCGTGCATTTTTTTATTATTAATATCTTTATTATGGACCCCGTACCCATCCTGTGGGCGGTAGTCAAAAGATTACAAAGGTACATAATGGGTCCAGGGACTGGACCCCAAAGTTTTGATAGCTGAACTAGTTACAAAGGTAATGAACTCCAGGTAGATCTGGTCACAATCATGGCAAGTTACAGAGGTAATGAATCAGCCTCACTCCTATACATGGTTACAGTCATGAACAAATTACAAAGTAATGAACCACTGATACGTCCACACCTGGTCACAATTGTAATGAGTTATAAATACAAATATTAAGTGGGTCATACACCCACACGAGCGCACGCTCACACATACGCACACGAGGGCGCACGCACAGACACATGCACACGAGCGTACAAATACATACACACACACACACACACACACACACACACACACACACACACACACACACACATGGTAATGCTTTATTTACAGCTAGCAAAGTCAGGGTATTTCTCCAGAATGGTCTGTAATATACCACTGTGGATAAAATACTTTGCCATTTCTTGAACATCTCTGAGTGAGTTGTCTCTAAATTCATTAATTTGATCACACTCCAGTACATAATGACGCAAGGTGTCACAATAGTCCATCTGGCAAAGTTTACATTTCGTTTGGTCTACATCTGGTGGTGATTTAACCTGCCATAGCGCGTTAGTGTATTTTGGAAATTGGGATCTAATGTGTTGTTTGAGTGTGATTTTATATATATATATATATATATATATATATATATATATATATATATATATATATATATATATATATATATATATATATATATATATATATATATATGTCGTGCCGAATATGTAAAACTGGTCAATTAGCAAGAACTCATTTAAAATTAAGTCATTTCTAAAATTTTCTCTTATACGTTTAAAGATATATTTTTTTCATTAATGTTGATGTAAAAATTTATAATTTTGCACCAAAAGGAACTTAGAAAACTTACCTAACCTTATTATAACAAGCGCAATTTATTTTAGCCTAACCCAACTAAATATATTTTAGATTTGTTTACAATAATTTAATACTAAACAAACACAGTGAAATATATTTTTTTCTTTAGGTTCAGAATGATTTTGGCGAAATTATTGCATACATAAATTTTCGCTTGCCTTATTCGGCAAGAAGAGCGTTGCTATTTAAGCCAAGATCGCAAGTTCTGCCTATTCGGCACGACATATATATATATATATATATATATATATATATATATATATATATATATATATATATATATATATATATATATATATTTATATCGTGCCGAATAGGCAAAACTTGCTATTATGGCTTAAATAGCAACGCTCTTCTTGCCGAATAAGGCAAGCGAAAATTTATGTATGCAATAATTTCGCAAAAATCATTCTGAACCTAACTAAAAATATATTTCACTGTGTTTGTTTAGTATTAAATTATTGTAAACGTATACAAAATATATTTAGTTGGATTAGGCTAAATTAAATTGCGCTTGTTATAATAAGGTTAGGTAAGTTTCCTAAAGTTCTTTTGATACAAAATTATTAATTTTTACATCAACATAAATAAAAAAATATATATTTAAACGTATAGGAGAAAGTTTTGGAAAAGACTTAATTTTAAATGAATTCTTGCTAATTGGCAAATTTTACCTATTCGGTGTATGTATGTATGTATGTATGTATATATATATATATAATAAAATGAAGGGATTGCTGAAGACCGTCTAAGTGAACTTGGGTTGTGGAGATGGAAAGGATTTTGTGAGACGGTGGATCACCAGGAACTGTGATGTTTGTGTTTTCCCCAGGCGGTAATGAACGAGTGATGGTGAATGAGTTTTCTACAGTACTTAGTCATCCTGCCATGGTAGGAAACTGTCGATGTGTTTGGAAATTATGTTGGACTACACAGTCAAAAAAATGTAAAATGTATTGGATTTGTGCAATGGTAACTCCGCCGCCTCCTGCTTCTACTCGCCTGTCTGTGCATACAAGCCACTTCTCCGAGCATATGCTGTACTTTTCTCAAGAGTGATGGACTGAACACACAGATTCCAGGCTGAGGGACTGATTACCTCATTCTCATCTTCCACAGTTCTTCTCTGTACTGGACTAAAGAAACCACTGGCTGACGAAACGCTCCCTCAGTAAATATTCCGTAATGTTGCATGAGTCTCTCTTCAACTACAGCAGTGACTGTTCTCCTTGTAGACGAGGTTCATGTAAGTTATATGTTACCTTGAGTCTTTAATCCAGTGTGAAAACATTTAGCTCTCAGAATATCATTCTTCCTAGACTCTTATTTTAAGCCTGGTGTTAAATTTCAATAACCAAGTTAAGCTTTCTTATTACTAAGGAAGTCATGGTCATGGTAGCTACTTAAGTCGTGGGCTCCATGTTTGTGCTGTTTGCCCATTGGTATCTGGTGTAGACAATTCTGAAACATTCGTTGAAGGACTGTCGTTCATGCGCCATATATACATTTTCTACTGACGTGGTTTTCCTGTTTGTGTGCCTCGGGAAATAGGTTCGGTGTGATCTCCCCCAAGTCTTAGTTTCCAAAGTTTTGAAGCTGTTGCACCCTCTGTTAAAACTGTCATGGGCCACCTCTCGTCTTCCCACCTTCATTACCTTGCATGTCTTGGGGGTTGAATTCCAGTAACTTTTCCGATTACATTTCCAACTGTTCATATAAAGTTTTTTATAAGTAATGTCATGCCTACTGTCCACTTACCAATATTAAGTGGAAGACCTTCTCGCAACAGCACCCAGAAACTTACTCTTCAGAACTCTGAGAATAGACTGACCACCTGACATATTGCTTTACAAAAACACGTGAGGAAGCACTAGGATAACTAGTGATCAAGGCCCCAGGACCGAACCGTTTTCTAATAGACATATCCTAGTGTTTGCTCACATTTTTTTTTTAAAATCAATTTGTCAGTATAAGTTACCAAGGTTTATGCCATCACCCTTAATAAAAGATTAATCAAATAAGGTAACCATCTCAATCAGTAAAGACTATCTTGTAGAATTTTCTTTACACCAGTGCATGAAGATGACCTGACAGGCGATCATGTCCTCTCGTAGATGGAAATGAAGAATAAGTAGATGAAACGTAGTTTCAATATTGCTAGAGTGCGAATATAAACACATATGCAGTATAATGTGATCCTTTATTGACTACGTTTCGCCCACACAGTGGGCTTTTTCAAGTCACAAACAGATCTGTTTGTGTGTGTTGCATATGTGTCTTACCTAACAACCTGTCGGTATTTTATACCATTTTAATGTTCAGATCTGTTTGTGACTTGAAAAAGCCCACTGTGTGGGCGAAACGTAGTCAATAAAGGATCACATTATACTGCATGTGTGTTTATATTTCCATTGTGTCGGTATTTTATACCATTTATTTCCATTGCTAGAGTGCACTTACACGGGAACTCGCCAAACACTTCCATGAGTGTAGACAGAAAGATCAACAAATTTTTTGACACTCGAGACGGTAGACTAGACCTGCAAATGACGTTTTACAAACAGGTCACACAGCCGGTACAGTCACCTGTGCATCAGCTGAAAGTGTAGGTCAGTTAATGACGTCAATCCCACTACTCTGACGTCAAGAATGACGTCTACGCAATCTTGTACAGAACGTAATGTTATACGAGTGAAAAATCACATCAGAATTTAAGACTACAAGCATACCTGCAACACTTGGAACACCAACAACACTTGGAACACCAGCAACACCAATAATTAAGATAAATTAAACATGTGCAACACTTGGGTATCTTTAGATATCCAAGTGTTGCACATGTTTAATTTAGCCACTTGTCGGTTCTCTGAACCATTTTATCTACATTAGGGCAATGAAGACTAAGGTAAAGAACCAAAAGACAATACCGTGACTGGAAAGATACACAAATTACCTGCACATAGAGAGAAGCTTACGACGACGTTGTAAATGGTCCAAGTTGGACCGAAACGACGTTGTAAGCTCCTCTTTCCTATGTGCGGGTTATTTGTGTTAAGATTATAGGGTGCCATTCCTTTTTCCAGGATCAAATTTGGTTGCCTCTCATTATTCAGGTGCATAATTATGACAGCTGCCAGCTTAGTGCTTCTCCATGAGGGAGAAGCACTAAGCTGAGGGAGGCTTCTCCTCATCCCTCACCATCATACCACACTATACAGGCTATATTAGTTCTAGGTGTGTGTACTCACCTATTTGTGGTTGCAGGGGTCGATTCTTAGCTCCTGGCCCCGCCTGTGTGTGTGTGTGATAAAGGGTTCTTGATCCTTTTATTCCTTGGATCTAACCTGATTACGTCCCAGTTGTAAACTGACAGTAGTCCAGGGACTTCATCAACTAATAGCCTGCATTATACGTGCAAGTTACATTCTGTCAGTGTTACGAGAGGCTTGAACTGTAGTATTCATAAACTGACAAAGCGTGAGCTCACGTCAGGAGTCTTTCCTGTTTTCTGACGAAAACACTAGCAATAGCAACATCCTTTGTGATATCTAGTGAAAGCAAACACTGGAGAGAAAATTTATGCAAAAAAAGCTTATTCTGTCCTTTTTTGAGTCGTGGAGCAAGCTGTTAGAATTCCGTCTTAAAACAGTAGTAGTAGTAATAGTAGTAGTAAGAGTAGTAGTTGTAATAGTAATAGCAGTGATAGTAATAATAGTACTTATATGGGCCTCAAACCGAGTGAATGAACGAGTTACTACTTTCGCCCTAGATACTGACTGGGTATTATGGTGTCGACACACTCGTGATAGTGTGTGAGGACACCATAATATCTTTTGTATAGCATCATTTCTCGTCATAACACAAGACTCACCACTGAAAACAAGACAGAGCTGCAGATCAAGTTTATATTGTGGCAGATTTTTACTCGTTTTAAGCTTAGTCAAATCAACTGCCACAACAAAAGTTTGTTTACTCGAAATCCTGATCATTCTATAGACTTTTCAATTCCTTTCATTTTTTTCCTCTCTAATGTCTTGGAAATAAAATTTTTGATTCTAAACCCGTGGTATTCAGAAGTATGTGCAGCACGCCTGTGTATGCTGCATTCACTGCACTGCAGGAGTTGTGTATCTCACTCTTAATTTTGTTGTAAAATACGTATGCATTGGTGACTGGGTTTATCCATAATGAAAAATATTCTGACTACTTTGTAACTTACCTCTTCCCCTATTTAAAGACTGTTCTTCCATCGCTGCATTTCACCAGACAGTTGCTTAGTGAAAAAAAAGATATCCACCTTGAAAAGTGGAAACTGTTCGCCAGTGGTGGCAGACTTGTTTACCTCGAGCACTCCTACCATCACGAATTCGCCTTTTTTTGTTTGTCTAAACAGCGAAGACTGATACATCCGCAAGTGTGCTGCTACCCTCCTCTACGATCTCTGTTTTAAAACTATTGTTTACTGTGCGTTTTTTTCCTTGCAAATGGGGTTTAAAGGTGCCTTAAGAATTAAATAGTATTACCGACTTTGAAGGCTCTTTCACGGACTTCTCAATCTGGATGACATATCTGAAAATGCAGTTAAGGGACGCGTGACTGTCCCTGTCTCCTAATATGTTCATTTTTCCCTATAATCTATCTTGTCCATAATTACTATCGTATTTATTTTGTTTTTGAATTGTGAAGTCTAGGATCTTTCCTTAACTCATGGTATAACTTGTGATGAATGGTTTTGAAAACCGACAAGTTGAAGAATTGAGACACTTATGCAACACATGGGAATCTTTATTGAAGAAACGTTTCGCCACACGGTGGTTTCATCAGTCCAATACAAAGTAGAAATGGGTAAGGAGAGGAGTAGTCTGAGGTAATCAGTCCTTCAGCCTGGAATCGATGTGCTCAGTCCATCACTCTTGTAGGAAGTACAGCAAAGGGCCAGAGAGGTGGCTTATATACTGCAGTCAGGCGAGCCGAAGCAGGCGGCGGCGGGATCACAGTGGGACCTGCCACTAGTAAGTAGATCTTCGTCCAAAGGTTGGACAAGTGTTGAAGACGCTGCAACATCAAGGGATCTTGATACTAAGAATTCTTCAGCACTTGTCCAACCTTTGGACGAAGATCCACTTACACTAGTGGAAGGTTCCACTGTGATCCCGCCTCTTCCTGCTTCGACTCACCTGTGAGTTCAGGCGTCATGAGGTTCTCGCTCACAGTGGCGGGCCAGTACAACATGGGCTCGGTTCCTTGGCTAGCGCGATGCTATTGATCACTACCACTAGTTCGTGGTTACAAATAATATTATATATATATATATATATATATATATATATATATATATATATATATAATATATATATATATATATATCCTCGTGAAGGTCACCGCTGGTCTAAAATGGATGTATATTTGGATAAATTTTAAAAAATGCAGTCAACATGTCTGGATGTGAATCTCCCGTGGTAACATGAGCGTAGATATTTATACCCGTGCGAGCATTGAGGCACTATAAATATACATTGGGAGATGGAAAACAGGAGAATGAGTGTGAGAGTGAGTGAGAGAGTGAGTGAGAGTGGGTCACACAGACCCAGCAACAGCTTCCACAGCCTCCCATCGACTAAGCATCTGCGATGTTGTGTGGTCGCCATGGTAACCTGAGAGGCTGGACCTCATGACCTGTTTGCTTGCTTCCTCCTGCCTGAAAGTGTTCCTACCTGTACTGCCTTCCTGCCTGACAGTACTGATGGTGAAAATCCGGCATATAATACTATCAAGTTGTGGCTAAAAAATGACCAAACACTTGTGCCATTTTATTTGCAAACTTACAGGTCCTGGGACCTTGTTTTCGGTCTCATAACTTAGCATATCTTATAAACAAAGGCTAAGTGTTCATGAGTTTTTCAACCAGTGCCTACCTATCCTGCTGGCTTCTCTCTCTTCCATCCTTTCTGCCTACTTTCCTCTCTTCCTCCTTGCCTGCCTTTCCCTCTCACTGTCAGGCTGCCTTTGCAATGTTCATCTGGCATGCATGCCAGATGAACAGGTGATGTTTGTGTAACATAAGTGGATGATGAATACCTGAGTTCTGAGAGTTTGTCAACATATGAAGAGGAACCACTTGGTCTGGATTCATGACTGCCATGTTAAGTGGGGCCACTTGGTGGTCTAAACTCATGGCTTCAAATGAAGTGGAGGAAACGCAGCAACAGTAAACCTGCCATATAGTTTACACTTCAGGAAACCAGCTATACACTTTTTTCTTGTTGCTGTACTCGATAAATCTGACGATGAATTTAGTATCAAGTTTTAAACTTGAGATTCACTAACCAACACAATTTCCTCCACAAGTGCAACTAATGTGACATTTATTGTGGCAACGTTTCGCTCTCCAGGAGCTTCATCAAGCCATTACAAACAATACATGGACACAGAGGGTATATAAAGGCTCTGAGTGAGGTGCAATACTAGTGAGGTACCATTTCGATGTTCACTAGTGGTAGTGGTAGTAGTAGTAGTGACAAAAGTAATACAATATGGTAGAGCAATTAATTCGTACATGAGTAAAAGGATATAAAAGCTATTACTTGGGTAACAAAAATAGGTTGGACAAATATAGACTGGAAAGAGGCAGCTTGTTTCAGTGTTCACTCTCTGTAATGTGCTTTGTGTAGTATAACAGGAGAGACTATGTGATGGCAGGGTTTACTGTTTTCAGGAGGATTCTTGCTAAGACTTCGGAGATGGTGAAGCTGCCGTTGTTTTGTTTAATTGTATTTGAAACAGCGATCAGTGCTGATTCGAGGCACTTGCGTCTGCGGAAATTAGTTTCTTGGATCACTAATTGGGCGTCTCTGAATTTAATGAGATGATTGGTAGAATTTCGTTGTACACAGGCGTTGTTCAAGTTATCGTTCCTACATGCGTAAATGTGTTCATTGAGGCGGGTGTCGAGGTTTCTTGCTGTTTCACCTACGTAAATCTTGTCACAGCCTCCACAGGGTATAGTGTAAACTCCTGCATTGACTGGTTCGTGGTGCTTGGATTTTGTCCTGGTTAGATCCTTTATTGAAGTGCTGGAAGCGATGGCGACTCTGGTGTTAGCTTGTGAAAGTACTTTCGAGACGTTCAGTGCAACCTGGCTGTTGGGAAGAATTATAACTTTGTTGGGAGTGGTGTTGATGCGTGGAGAATTAATGATCTGAAGAGCTCTTTTCTTGCAGTCTTTGATGAAAAAAGAAGGAAAATGTAACTCAGTGAATGTTTGGTGAATGTATGTACATTCCTCGTCAAGAAACTCAGGACTACAAATTCGGTATGCTCTTAGGAAAACCCCGATGACGATGCGTCTTTTGGTCTTGGTATCTTGACTGGAATAGAAGTGTGTGAGATCATTTTTATTGGTGGGTTTCCGATAAACTTGAAATCTTAGGTTGTCTACTTTGCGAATGAGGACGTCGAGGAAAGGTAGTTTGTCATTGGACTCTTCTTCTAGTGTAAACTGGATCGCAGGTTCAACTGCGTTGAGCCTTGCCTGAAGATCCCGTACATCAAAACGTTTTGGAGTTATTACGAGGACATCGTCCACGTAACGTAACCAAGTGACGCTTGAAGGGATGATGTTGGCGAAGTGTTCGGACTCTAGGTGTTCCATGTATAAGTTGGCTAGGACGGCACTTATGGGGGACCCCATTCCCATGCCGTAGATTTGTTTGTAGAGCTTGTTATTGAAAGAAAAACAGTTGAAATTAACACAGAGTTCAATCAAGTCAAAATCTCCGGGAGGTAGAGGAAGATTAAGGTCCTGATTGACTTTACGTCGTAGAACCTTCACATTTTTTCCCCTAAAACACTCAGCGTCTGTAGAAGTCAACTTTTTTAGGAGAAATGTTTATTTTCCCCTCGTACAAATGATGACTAACATGCTCACTGGAGGAGCCAGGTATAGGTGCTCAAAAACCAGAGAAAAATTGAAACATTGTTCGATTTGTATGGATTCAGTCTCGCATTTAATTAGTCCTTCATGATAAAGTTATCGAAGTTAGATATTATCCTGAAGGTAACTTTGATATGTCTGTGTGTAGCGCTGTGTGTAGCGCTGTGTGTAGCGCTGTGTGTAGCGCTGTGTGTAGCGCTGTGTGTAGCGCTGTCTAGTGCTGTGTGTAGCGCTGTGTGTAGCGCTGTGTGTAGCGCTGTGTGTAGCGCTGTGTGTAGCGCTGTGTGTAGCGCTGTGTCTAGCGCTGTGTGTAGCGGTGTGTAGCGCTGTGTGTAGGAGAGAAGTAAATAATGAAAGTAAATAATGAAAGTGATTGTTATAGGGTCATAAAACTGCAATTATAAGACTGGGTAGATGATTACTATAACATGAATGAAGATATGCTCGTCTACGGAACAACTTGCAGTATCAAACTGACTGACGTTGTCGTAGCCAAGTTTAACTTGGTTACAAGTTTGGCAGACACACACGGAGCATGATCTAAACGCAAATTATATTGCCAGTCTTGTAGCCACTATCTTGAACACTGTGCTTCGTTGTCCACTTATTGAGGAATACAGACACAGTATAATGACCTGTATGATATATAAAGCTGGTTTATAATAAGATACCAGATATGTTAAGCAAATATCCCAAATTTGCTTGTAACAGATAAGTCTGTTGCAGATATCAGTCCAGATGTACTAATGTTAGCCCTTCTTGGGCCCTGTTTCCAGGTCTTTTGTATATCCATATATATTTTGTGCTACCCTCCGCGGGACGGATATGTGATGCACAATAAACTAGCTACTTCGTCGACAGATTCTAAAAATCTCTAAAAAAAAAAATTCATCAAACATTACTCACCACGTATAACCAAAGATTGCAGACAATATGCTCATAAAATGAACTCACCTAGAAAAGAGATGTAATCCTTCCCCCAGAAAATCTTTCAAACACATTTCCAGCCTCTTATATTTAGAAATGATGTAAGAAAGTATTGGTTTGGAAATGGAGTAGTAGAAGAGTGGAAGTCTGCCTAGTAGTCACTGAAGCTAAAACCTTGGGTAGCTTCAGATTTAGGTTAAATACACGAGTACACAATTACTTGCAAACCTCTTGGTTATGTTGGCTTATTTGATCACAAGACTGTCTTTATAACACTGAAGATACCAAGAAAACGAGGTGAAGAATCATTACACGACACTTGGCTGTGGAAGAGAGGAAATTGGCAGGACTTTTGCTTGGAGACTGCCGGCTCCGACAACAAACTCAGAAGTGTCAACACTGCCTCGACTATCAACAGTGTTCCGTGTCATCCTCATTTTGATTTTGATTTTTCACCGGTAACGATTTTCTGAAATGTTTACTGTATTATGGATTCATTTAAGAATCGTTTAAATATTTGTCGATGACATTGAGAAGGAACGCTAAACCCATGTGAGCCTTTCAGGTTTTAGAAGCTGGCCGAAAGCCCTAAATGCGTGTTGTTCATTCAGGTTTTAATACACAGGAAAGAAAACCAAAGCCTGTGCTAGGGATGGTTTTTATGATATTTGTAACTTGCAGGAGTCTCAGTATATCCTATAGAAGATGGTCAACTGCTGGAGTGTCAGTATAATGGTATAATCAGTGCCGGCAAGTATCTCACAAAGTATACCTTGCACATTGTATCTCACAGATTCGGCAGCTTGGAGTGTCCTGGCTAAAGAAGGCTACTAAGGTCTGGTGGACCATACACAGCAGAGTCCTGAGGCAGTCCTGCAAGAAAAAAAAGATCCAATTTCAAACTCGTCTCGTGTAGAAACCAACAGGCTGATACTTGCCCTTCGGCTCCTAAAACTGTTGTTCAAAGGCCACGTTGCAAAGGGAAGGGACACATTGCAGTACATAAATCAACATTCTTCATTACAAGTACATTTTGAAAATGTAAGAGTTATTACTTGATCTCTTCCTTTCAAGGGTCTTGATGCTGGTGAAGGACTCTTGGCTCAAAGGATTCTAACATTCTCTTCTTCGAATCGAATCTGATTCCGTCTCATTCCCCAGAGTTGTATGGTCCTGATGAATTTATCGCTTTCCGGTAAATAATATATTTAACATTTCGGTGTGGCACTATTCCTCATTGATCACCACGTGTGTCAAGGTCAGCCAGCAGTATACAATTGTCTGCCCCAGGCACTTACTAACACCTATGTCTCTTGTCTTTTCTGCTTCAGGTACCTACTAACACCTCTAGCTACCCACTATAGTGTGTCTCCTGCTAGACGTGCCAACACCTGGCATAATGTACAGTAAATTTCAGAAAACCTGTCATTTCCTTCCCTCGCAACACCTTCCTCACCTTTCCTGACTTAAATTCTCTATCTCATTATTCTCTTACTCCACGAATAACTCAGCTTTGGAGAGGAAACTTCAGACTAATTTAATTCATTCTGGATTGTATGTGAAGCATAATGTATTGACTATGCCATCTGCTGCTCTGGCGGCACTACGACACAGTTTCACTTGTATGGAATCACTACTGACGATGTTTCACATATGCAGTGAGCTTTGTCAATAGCTAAGGCCCGCTGTGTTGGCGAAAAGTCCCAAATAAAGTTTGCATGTAACTACATTCGTGTCTTCTCATCATGATTTGGGTATCTCGCTTTAGTACTCACCCAGACTGGTGTTCTAAGGCCCTGCGTGAACAGGCTCTCACAACAGACACGAGAGATGCGCAAGAAAGGTATAAAATACCGACAATATGAAAGTAAAGACACATGTGCAACATCTGGATATCTTTATTGTAGACGTTTCGCCATCCAGTGGCTTTATCAATACAAATTCTGTCCTAGAATTTGTATTGATAAAGCCTCTGGATGGCAAAACATCTACAATAAAGATATCCAGATGTTGCACATGTGTCTTTACTTTCAGACACGAGAGATGCCAGTCTTAGGCGAAACAGAAAGCTTCCCAATCAAATCAGAGTGAGAATAGGGTTTGTTGATAAGACACATGTGTAACATCTGTGTATCCTTAGTGAGGGACGTTTAGCCCACCGGGGGCAGGAGAATGGGAGATAATTAGATTAAAGGAGAGGGAAGAGTAGCTTCAGTTTTCTGAATCAAGAGCTCTACACATCGCAGCTACCTCGACAGTGATGGCAGAACCTTCACGTAGTAGCTGTGTAGATTGGAGGGTGTCTGTGGGTTACGACTGATTCCGTTAGTGATCCAATCAAGTCAGTTATGGAATTCAGCCCAGAAACCTGCCATCCCATTTCTGTCTACCTGAATTCTTACCTCTAGTTTTCACATGGAGCAGTTGTGGTGTGCCGGTGACAGAAATGTTGATCTCTGGTGGGTTGGAAGGATGCGGCAAGACTCTTCACACTCGACCCTAAAAGTACAAGGAATGCGCATTCAGAGATACTCGTACAGTGTGGGAGCAGCCGTACATCTGTTGGGACACCTCAGATACTTGTATTTGAGTCACATACGACTGCCTGGTATAGCAGCGAGATAACCGTTTATTGCCGTGAAATGTTATCTAATTCGTGTTGTCATGCGTTATTGAATGTTAGAGTACTTCACTGCACGAGGCCTGTCATGGGATAAGTCGTCCTAATCTAGGATATTAATTGATCTGCTCAATCGGGCAGCTCTTAATCACTGGCTTGCACGCGCACCGGAATTTCGCGACTGAGTGGGTAGGCAGGAGCTGGTGAATTCCCTAGCCAGAGGACACTCATGGTTGGCTGGAACAACCTACTGCTCACAATTGCGTAGGTTGTGAGAGGTGATGTGAATACTAAGCTTGATTAATCTGTATGTAACTCTAACTTAGCTTAAATACATACAAGTAGAAGTGTATAATACATTAGATTATGGAGGCTTCATTACTAGATTAGTCTTACAGATTAAGAGTGTGTAAAGAATGGGGCACCACTCATAGGCATAGGTAGGTCTGCTCGTCCACCCTTCCTCCCCCGCCCTCCCATTCAGGGAGGTTTTTAACAGTCTGGGATATAAACAGCTGCGTGATTTTTCCACAGCAACTGTCTGCCTCTAAAGTCATGGCAGAACACGTTCCAGCTGCCTGCCTCAACAGTCATGGCAGAACCTTCACATGGCAGCTGCCTGCCTCTGGTCATGGCAGAACCTTCACGTGGTATCTACCTGCCATGGCAGCTTGTTTAAAAAAAAGTGTTTTGGCAGGAAGAGCTGGAGTCTGCGTCTATGTATAGCTTGCTTACCTGCACGCTGATGATGTCCCTACCTACGTGATCCGCCCTGTGTCACCTCAGGTTTAGTCGCCTGGACGATCTGGTGCTGTTACCTGAGGTGCTAGCACCCTCGGTATTATCAGTGGTAGTAACACCCTCAGTGTTAACAGTAATACTAACACTCTCATAGTGTTAACAGTAGTACTAATCCCATCATGGTGTTAGTACTACTAACACCCTCAGTGTGAGCAATAATGCTAACACACTGAACGAGTGTCTTCCAGGCTCCAACTTTACTGTAACATCGTAAACACTTGATTCAATTTCTCGATTTGCGTGAAGAAAAAGGAAAGTTCGCAAGTGACGGAGAGAAGCGTTTGCAGAAAGAGCTTTTCCAGGAGAACGTTTCGATCTTTTAAAGGTCTTCTCGAGTCATACGGAGAATACATAGCGCACGCATGTATGCACTGGTAGCAGAGGGAAAGGGAAGGTAAGAGAAATAGTAACTAGGGAGATTAATTTATCTGTATATTTCGACCTCCTCCTGGGATCCTCTTCATCAGATAAACAACTGAAAGGAGGACGTGAATTTATAGGAAAGGTTGCATCTCTCGCCGTGCAGAGGGGTAGGGAGTGTTCGATGATCCTCGCAGTGTTCGTCTTCCCGGTGTAAACCTGGTTTTACTCTTTGCATGGTATCTGGCAGAAATGAATTGCAATGTGGTAAATTGTTGGTCATTTGAGTAATGTTGAAATAGTATTAAATACCGACAAGTTGATGAGCAAGATTCGTGTGCAACAGTCGAGTATCTTTCGTTGTAGATTGAAACGCTCCATCTACGCAGTAGGCTTCTAGTCAGAGTAATGCAGGGGGTACACTGGACTGTCATACTGAGGTGAATAATACACGCAAGATAACCTTTTACATTAATGTAAATTAATCAGATGTGCCCCCGGTTAGTCAGTCAGTTTTGTTATTGAAGGTACAAGAAGCGGCAGTGCATTGTCTTCAGATTGTAAGTGATGATTGTGTCACCCTGGCACTGATTGTTAGTGGTTGTGTGTCATCCTGACACTGATTGAGTGATGGTTGTGTGTCATTCTGACACTGATTGAGTGATGGTTGTGTGTCATTCTGACACTGATTGAGTGATGGTTGTGTGTCATCCTGACACTGGTTGTGAATAATGGTTGTGTGTCATCCTGGCACTGATTGTTAGTGGTTGTGTGTCATCCTGACGCTGATTGTGAGTGATGGTTGTGTGTCATCCTGGCACTGATTGTTAGTGGTTGTGTGTCATTCTGACACTGCGAGTGGTGGTTGTGTCATCCTGGCACTGATTGAGTGATTGTTATGTGTCACCCTGGCACTGATTGTTAGTGGTTGTGTGTCATCCTGACAGATTGTGATGGTTGTGTGTCATCCTGACAGATTGTGTGATGGTTGTGTGTCATCCTGACACTGGTTGTGAGTGATGGTTGTGTGTCATCCTGACACTGGTTGTGAGTGATGGTTGTGTGTCATCCTGACATGGTTGTGAGTGATGGTTGTGTGTCATCCTGACACTGGTTGTGAGTGATGGTTGTGTGTCATCCTGACACTGGTTGTGAGTGATGGTTGTGTGTCATCCTGACACTGGTTGTGAGTGATGGTTGTGTGTCATCCTGACACTGGTTGTGAGTGATGGTTGTGTGTCATCCTGACACTGGTTGTGAGTGATGGTTGTGTGTCATCCTGACGCTGGTTGAGTGATGGTTGTGTGTCATCCTGACGCTGTGTGAGTGATGGTTGTGTGTCATTCTGACACTGATTGTGAGTGATGGTTGTGTGTCATCCTGGCACTGATTTAGTGGTTGTGTGTCACCTTGGCACTGATTGTTAGTGGTTGTGTGTCATCCTGACGCTGGTTGTGAGTGATGGTTGTTTGTGTCATTCTGACACTGATTGTGAGTGATGGTTGTGCGTCATCCTGGCACTGATTGTTAGTGGTTGTATGTCATCCTGACACTGATGGCCCAACATTACAGCTCGGCTGCCTCTTCAAACTAAAATATCCTTACTACCTCAGAGTGCAGGCACTGTACCTCCACCTCCAGGACTCGAGTCCGGCTGACCCGTTTCCTTGAATCCCATCATCACTGTTACCATACGTTACGCAGGTTTCTGTATTGCACTGTAATATGTATAGTGGAGAAGTGTGCCATAATTTTTATAAACCATGTTATAATTGTGAACCATAATTTTATAAATAATGGTATACGTTTGTGGGCACTTTAAATTAGCTTAAACTTTAAAATGTAAGGAAGTCCTCTCGTGAGTTATTTTCCAAGTGTGGGTGTATAGCGTCCCTCGTGTAACGACAGAAAATGGGCACCTGGAGCTTAATTCCTTTTCTAGCGGCAAAGGGAAAGGTTACGCGAATATGTAAAAATGAGCCACCCAGATCTACCCTAATCCAAACAGAAAGAGCTAAACCAGCGTTCATTACTTCAATGGTTTGGTTATTAGAGGGTTCGGGCAAAATTCCTCGTGTGGAAAATTTTGAATTTTCCTAAATTCAGCATGGTTTAAATTAGAAAAATATAATTACATATTAAAATGTAATGCTATATGGACCCTTCTAGAAATTTCGAGAGGGGTTGTAGAAGAGCTGGGGGAGTGATGCAAGGGAGACGCCATTTGTAATTTGTGAGCACTGGTTGTCACGGAAATTCTGCTAATAATTCGGCATCTTCTGAGCTAAATTGGGGGATTTCGGCCTGAATTTGTAATAGGAACCCATGTTAATGTTCCCTACTGAAGAATTGAGACAGGAAATTTGCGGGATCTCAAGAATTACATGTGTATGGCGGAAGATGAGAGATACGACCATCACTTACAGGGGAGTGCACCATTAGTCCTTACATTTAGATCTCTAGCCGGCCAGTGTAGGGTCTAGGTGTCAGGCAGGAATTGGTGTGAGCCTTCTACAGTAATTAAATGGTAAGTGGTAATACGAATTTCTTTTGTGTGCCCAGCAAACCTATTCATATACAGTCCACAATTTTAATTCACCTGAGTAGCTGGTTTTATTACTATTGTAATTGTTAATTTAATGTCAGATCTAGCTTTTTGTGAGAGTGGTGAAGAAGTGGGCATCGAGGGAGTTTGACGACCTACTGCGACTTCAAGTCCCCACTTCTCACCCAAATTACTTGCACGAAATAATTCAGATAATACCCTGTAAACCACCTGCAGGTAATTTGCTCGCCTAATAATTCACACCTCATTAAGAAAATATACGTTTATTACTTCTAACAAAATATACAAACATTAAACACACCCACATTTCCTCAGCATGTACACCCAAAGAAAGATACATAAGAAGCCGGCAGGCTGCGGCATCAAAGCAAAAGATAACACTCGTGTAAGTATGGGGCTAATGCCCAGCCGGCGCCATGCCCTACCGTACTCTCTTACCGACCTCATTTCATCCAATTTCACCAGCTCTCACTCTGACCACATCAGAGCCCAGGTGAGCCTACTGGTAAGCACTAAAGCAGCCTATGGCTCGAGTCGGATAAACAAAAGGAGTACAAAACTTTGCTTAAATAAACTGCGGCTCGCCAGCATGTTTCGCCCATGCCGCTTCCCATGTGGCTGCCCATGCTGACACACCCATGCTGACACACCCATGCTGACACACCCATGCTGACACACCCATGCTATACACCCACACATGGAAAATAAGTCACGACAGGACTTCCTTATATTTTACAGTTTAAGCTAATTTAAAGTGCCCACAAATGTATAACATTATTTATAAAATTATGGTTCACAATTATAACATGGTTTATAAAGTTATGGCTACTGCATATTACAACACATTGCTCACACTCCAACAGCACACCAAGGCATAACCTCTTGTCTCCACTCCTAATATACTCGCACAAGTCTGCTGGATGTCCAACAACCTACTTTACTCCCTCCAGCCTTTCTTAGGACCCTCCCTAGCTCTTCTTCCCTTCTTCCCAGATATATACACCCTCTTTGTCGTCAAGTTTTCTCCATTTTCTCCTCTGCTCTCTGAATAATACTTTTGATATTTCCACACCGCCTTCTAGTCTTCAAAAAATACTTTTAATATAACTGCCATTGAGAAAAATTATTTCTTTCTGTAGAAAAAAAATTGGATTGAATTCTCTGCATAACATTTACACTACAGTTGCCTCAGACACATCATCTGTGCCTCCAGCCTCCTCTTTGCTGCAATATTCAAAGCCCATGCTTCATAGCCATGCAACAGTTCTGGTACCACTAGACTCCAGTGCATTCCCCATTTTTGCTTCCATGGATAACGTTCTTTGTCTCCACAGATGCCTCCATGTACCACCCACCTCTCTTTTTACCACAGTCAACTCTGTGCTTCACCTCATCTCTCACAGAACCATCTACGAACAGTTCTCCTGCGAGGAAAATAATTCTAAGACTAATTACATTTAATATAATGTAATAGTTCGCAGACAGTGGGTCACGGACCCTTGAAGAAGGTCGCTGAGTTGTTCCAGAGAGTCCTGATACGCATTACTAAGTTAATAGTGCCTTGTCATGCATTTTCTGAATGGAATCTAAAATTATAATGATTGCCAACGTGAGAATCCGCCAGATTTTGAGGTTTAAAAAGTGTCTACGTAAAGCAGCAAAACATTCTGACGAGCAGGAAAAGGTCAAGTATCAATACGCTCTCTGGTTAAATGTTGAAAATTAATCTAAATATACTTAATGTAAATAAATTTGTAAACAACTGTAATGCTGAAAATATATGTAAAAACAATGAAAATTACTGTTTATTTCTACTTAGAATGAGAATGCACGACTGGTATTTTCACTACCTAGTATAGTAATAAAGACATTTACATTAATTAATATATTTTTTTTATATTTTTTTCTAGAGTATTCACTTGAGAATTGATCCTCAGATGCCTGTGGCCAGAGTAGGGAGTTTAGCCCTTCAACTAGGTTGAACGGTTTGACTACCTAGTGCTGGTAGTTATACTTTGTCATTACCTCAGTGCTTGTAGGTATATTTGTCCGCTGTTATTACCTGGCAGGTTGTTAAACCTTCCTGGTAACTGTTGTCTCTAGTACATAAGGTGGACATGACTGTGTGGAAATTCATGCTCGCCTTTACCATTTGAATACCTAAGAGACGACTCCTGACATTAGCTCGTGCAGCGGCGTCCTGAAAACTTGACATCGTGATGTGGACTGAGTAGCTGAAGTTAAATCATCGTAAAATGCGTAGTTCACAGCGTAGTACTCTACGAGTCTAAGTGGATTTTCAAGCTGACCACACTGGGTGCCTGACGAGATAGGCTGTGTTTTGTGAATGGAGTTTTTCTATCATTTCAACGATTTTCAAAGGATTCAGATGAGAGTTGTTCCTTGGCCACTGGTTAGCATTGGTAGTGTTGGATGTCACTTAGAATATGGTTAATTAATTTGATTCCACTGTATGTTTCTGTTATTAAATTTGAACTTGGTGAAGGCTCCCTCTTAACTGATCTCATAATGCTGTTCAGGAGGCCTGCGCATACATATTTGTACTTCGATTATGTAGTGATCTGAGTGTACTGGTATAATATACCCACCGACATGTTACGCAATGTGATGATTAAGACACATTTGCAGCAGTTAGAAATCTTTCTTTATGAAATGTTCCGCCTACACAGTAGGCTTCTTCGGTCAAATACAAAGGGAGCAGCAGAAATAAAATGATGTAATCCGTCTTTCAACCCTGGAGAGAAAGTATTTCAGGTAGTCAGTCACTCAGCTTGGAGTTCATGAGGGACTGACCACCTCAGATACTTGTTCTCCAAGGTTGGACTGATTACATCATCTTTCATTTCTACTGCTCCCTTTGTATCTTACTGAAATCTACTGTGTAGGCGAAACGTTTCATCAATGAAGATACCCAAGTGTTGCACACGTGTCTTCAATTTGTTTGTATTTTCTGCCATTTTCAACAAGACGCAATAAACAGTTTACTTATTTTATTGAAAAGGTCGTCCATGAGAGACTTGATCAATTAATAAAGAACCTGAGGGACAAAACTTTTCAATAAAATGACACAAGTGTTTTATTAAATAACATAGTGACGTATATTGTCTTGTTAATATTGATTCTCTTGCGATCATTTCCTGACCTGTTTTGACACGAGGCAGTGGTCACTGTCCTGCATAAAGTGTGTGGTGCCATGTATCTTGTGGACTGTAGCAATGTGGGCCGGCGGATTGCTAACAGTATCAGCCTGGTTGAACAGTCAACAAGGACATGCTTGTGACCGCTTTCAAGGTTTCTGCCCCGGCCTGGGACCAGGCTTCCTTACTGATGCAAGACAACAGCGCACAGATGGTCACGATAAAGCTAATAGAATTCTTGGCTTCATCTCAAGAAGTATAAATATATTTTTGGACGTTATACTTCAGCTTTTTATAATCTTTGATAAGGCATCACGTAGATTATGCCGCTCAGTTCTGGTTTCTTTGCATGTATAGGCTTTAAGTACAAAATATCTTGCCCTAGTAGAAGTTACTAGAGTCTTCATGATTAACTACTCAGTACAAATATCAGATTGCTGGATTAGAGAATGGGATAAATTATAGTGACTAAAAAGGTTTAAGGTATTTTGACGGATAGAACCCCGGATGGTTCCTACTATGTAAGTGACTGGAGCAACGCTAGCAGTTAGACAGAAACTGTACTAATTTAGAAGAGGCTGTTGAGGCTCAGGTCTTTCATCCAGATCCGTCTTTCCTATAAATCCCATTGGGTTATTCTAAATATGGTAAGTCATATTTACCTCCCCCCCGCCCCACTCCGTTTTCATGGCGGCAGTGGCTGGAGAGAGTGAGATGAGAACCTTTTCTGCATTTCTGTATTGACACACTCACGCCTGGATAATACACAATAGATACATTTTGGAATCTTTTTCGTGGAAAAGTTTCTCCAACAAGGGGCTTCCTCAGTCCAATACAGAGATGAATGATGGAAGAAGAGGGGGTGTCGGTTTTGTAAATCACTTACATCAAGGCCACGGTAGAAGCAGATAGTTATTTTCAGCAGATAGACTCGGTGAGGTTCCCATGTCCGTTTACGTTTTTCCTGAATGAACTTTCAGCTGTGATTACTGAACTTCAAGTCTAAGCTTCCAGGAAACATGGAGAATAGTGCAAATGTTACCAATTCCTTTCCTACCAAGACAGTAATGCAAAGAGACAAATGTAGCAAAACGATTTCGATAAGATTAAGACTCCGAAGTGTCTCCAACTGGGATGCATGACCTTAGGGTAATAACCAGAATATGATTGATGCATGGAGAACCAGAATAAATAAAGGAGATATAATTTATATGTTGAAAATGTCTTAACCAAGAGAGAACTCGAAGCAATGGATTACAGTTAGACAAACATAGAGAATGCCTAGCATTCTCACTCTCTTGGCTAATTAAACTTCACGTGGAGATTCCTGACATCTGGTCAGGTGAAGGTGGTGGTCGTGGTTGTGGTGGTGATCTTGGGTAGTTGAGTGTGTGGTTTGTGACCTGATTACTCTGGGCATGATGGTGCCTTGATCAGTTTTTCATTTAATCCAGATGTCCAGGAAGGATTTTGTTCACTAGTACACTGGTGTTTTTCCTTCAACACTGTTCTTGTGTTTACTCTTCTCAAAGTAAATGTAGTGAACAATATTGTTAGTGAAAATCATTTAATTGGCAACTCCTTGGTCAGCGGTGTGAAAATAATTTCTGTGTTGGCACTAGGCACCATTCGCTATTTTTAATTTATGTAAACTCATTAATGTTGGCTACAATTTATTGCTAAAATTGCTGTCATATTTAACAGTCACCAGTTTAGGTTAGGCAAGGTTTGTCAGGAAACTGGACAGGTGTTCCCGCCTACCAGTGACTATGCCCTCGTCTGCTACACGACCCTATCCGCTGACGCCTATATAAGCGCCAATCTCCTTGCCTTGGTTCAGTTCTACACTCCTCTCTAGCCCTAATCTTCACCTGTCCCGTCCTCCCCGCTCACCCCACCGGAGTCCCAACAGAATTTCTCTTCTCAATATCTGTCCCCACGATCGCCTTCGCTGCTGGGTTAAGCCTTGCTCTATTTCTGCGACTAAGAACACTCCTCTCCAGCACTATTCTTCGTCTGTCCCGTCTTCCCCGCTCATCCCATTTGGGATCTTACCTGAACTTTCGTTCGTTCGCCTTGGTTCTAGAATATCTACCACCATGGTGCTCTCAACACCACCTCCAAGGCTGAGGGACTGATTACTTCATCTTTTGTATATAGTTCTAGTGTCTTCTAATTATGTCCTAGAATCTATATTGATAAAGCCACTGGATGGCGAAACGTCTACAATAAAGATAACCAGATGTTGCACATGTGTCTTAACTTTCATCTTGTCGGTATTTTATACCTTCTTGCACAGTGATATCTAATTTTTATAATTATAACCACAATTTTTAAAGGGGGGGGGGGTGTAGGGGTAAGCCAGCGGAAGGCCTCAGTCAGAAGACCAAAAACTCCAGCTTCAGGGTCATCATATGACTAAGGCCAGCATCAGGAAACGCTTATCCTGTTTACTGACAAACCTTAAGTAACTTAGCCAGCCAATGCTCGTCTGTTTTAGCTGTTGCCGTGCATAAACTATCGATTATACAAATTAAGTCCCTCCTAATGATTGTTAACATTAGTATTGCTGTGATCACTTCAACATACTGGTGACTTGATGCATTTAAATTACATAATGCTCAAGCTATACCTTAAATTAATGCATGTTTTCATCGCGCTAAAAAGGGCAACAATACGTTGTGCGCCCTCGCAGAATATAAGTGGTGTGTGGATGAGACGCATGTGTAACATTTAGCAATCCTTGTGGCAATGTTTCGCCAACCAGTGGCTTTATCAGTCCAACACGGAGGAAAATAGTGGGAGATGTGAAGAGGAAATCTGAGGTAGTCAGTCCCTCAGCCTGGAGACGTAGTCAGCCGATCAATCTTGATAAAAGTCCCTTCTTTTATGAAGACTGATGGAGTGGGCACCTCATCTCCAGGCTGAGGGACTGATTACCTCAGACTCCCTCTTCACATCTTTGAACTGATAACGGCACTGGCTGGCGAAACGTTTCCACAATAAAGATTCCCGTATGTTGCATAAATGTCTCAATCTTCAACTTGTCGGTTTTTCAAACCATTCATCATAAAAGTCATATTAGTTGCACATGTGTCCTTTTACCCAACATATTGATAATTCTTCCTTCATAACACAAAAACGTTTGCAAACTGAAGGTGAACCTCGAGGAACCTGATCAAAGATTTGGTCAAAATGTTGCACATCAGGACATACCTACACGTGAACAAAGAGTTAAGACGGCGTTTCGGTCAACCCTGTACAATTATCAAGTCACAGTGGTCCAGGGTGGACCGAAACGTCTGAACTTTCATTCCATAAGTATTTTGTAATTTGTTTTAGCCGGGTTGTAGTTTTTCTTGTTCACCATGTGTGGAGGGGCGATCCTAGGTAACGAGGCTCTAGCTTAGAACCTCGGCAAGCACCCGAAGAAGCTACAGTAACATCTAAAGTTTGGCCTGGAACTGGTTTTGGTAGCAAAGATTGAAGTTCCAGAGGAAGACAGTCACACATCCAAACACAAATTCAAGCAATCACTCACACACACACACACACACACACACACACACACACACACACACACACACACACACACACACACACACACTTACGAAGTACACACATGCGTTAGCAGTCAGAGACACCTGTACAGTCTCTCACATTCACAAGGATGTCCTTTAGTATTCAGATAGTCTCACACACACATTCACTCACGCAAGACATTTTAGCGTGCACTCACATTCGCTCTTTCACACTCAGTCTCTCACATTCACTCACACAATACATTGGCATTTATACGCAGTCGCCACACAGGACAAGTCTGTAAATAGGCACTGAACCTGTGCTTCGCGAGGGCACTGACTCCGGAGAGATAGAGGGTGCCAGGCGGGCACTAGTTGCACGGAGATTTAGTGGTGCCAGAAACTTGACTGGCGCCACGGTGCCATGCCAGGACAGCGTGTCTCCATGGGGTGTTCCTGCTCAGCCGGACGTTGCTAACACCAGCTAGGAATAACAACAACTGGAACAGTAGCAGGAGGAACAGCAAAAGTAGCAACGCGAACATTATCGACAGTATGTTAGATAAAAGTACAGAGGGGTAACGAGTGAGATTTATTAATGCTGTGTTACTCTCCGTGAGCTTGTTTTAAGCCAATACAAACAGCACAAGGACACAGAGGTGATAAATGGAACATGCTGAGGTGCAAGAACACAAGTACTTGTGTCAATGGCAGTAACAGTAACATAGAAGCGACTTGTACTTATCAAGTGACGGCAGGTTGTATCACTGTACGGAGGATTCGTGTAAATATCTCAGATAATGTAGCTGCCTCTATTCTGTAAAGTAAAAGGACACAAGTGCAACTAACGTGACATTTTATTGTAGCAACGTTTCGCTCTCCAGGAACTTTGTCAAGCCGTTACGGCTTGACAAAGCTCCTGGAGAGCGAAACGCTACTACAATAAGTGATGTTTGGAGGTATTTCTATGTGCGGCTGTTAACATAAGAACATAAGAACATAAGAACGAAGGAACACTGCAGAAGGCCTACTGGCCCATGCGAGGCAGGTCCAAGTCCCTACCGGCTTAAGCCAATGCACCCAACCTAGTCAGGTCAGGTCACACTGACTTAAGGGAGGAACACGGCAACCGACCTGTTAGCACAAGCTATCAGGTCTAATCACCCCCCACCCACATTTTACCCCATGAAATTTATCCAACCTATTTTTAAAGCTACAACAACGTTCTGGCCTCTAAACGGTACTTGGGAGTTTGTTCCACTCATCCACAACTCTATTCCCAAACCAGTACTTTCCTATATCCCTCCTGAATCTGAATTTTTCAAATTTAAAACCATTGCTGCGAGTCCTGTCTAGGCTAGATATTTTCAGCACACTATTTACATCCCTTTATTTTCCTGTCTTCCACTTATAAACCTCAATCATACCCCCTAATTCAAACGTCTTTCTAGAGAGTGCAGTTTCAGGGCCCTTAGTCTTTTCCTCATAGGGAAGGTTTCTGATACATGGGATCATCTTTGTCATCCTCCTTTGTACATTTTCCAGGAGAATTTATATCCATTCTGAAAATACGGTGACAAAACTGTGCAGCATAATCTAAATGAGGCCTAACCAAGGATGTATAGAGTTGAAAAACAACCTGAGGACTCCCATTTTTTATGCTTCTTGTATGAGCCAAGGATTCTATTAGCTTTATTGCGAAAAACTTTTGCACTGTTGTCTTGGTTTCAGATTACTGCTAACCCGAACTCCTAAATCTTTTCGCAATCCGTAATATTTAAAATTTTACATTTTTTAGTTTATATGTGGCATGGTTATTGTCCTGTCCAACATTTAGAACTTTGCATTTGTCTATATTAAACTGCATCTGCCACTTCTCCCACCACTGCATCAGTCTATTCAAATCTTCCTGGAGTGCTCGAATGTCCTCGTAAATGAATTCGACGGCCTATTTTGGTGTCATCGGCAAACTTGCCCATGTCGCTCTTTTTGGCCCTCATCTATGTCGTTTATGTAGATTGTGAACAGCAGGGGGCCCAACACTGACCCTGTGGAACACCGCTCCCTGACGCTTCCCACTCTGATTTCTCCCCATTTATGCAAACTCTCTGCTGCCTATTTGTCAACCATGCCCCTATCCAGGAAAAAATTTCTCCTCCTATTCCATGTGCTTTTTAAATTTTTTCAATAGTCTCTGATGTGGGACCCTGTCAAAAGCCTTACTGAAGTCCATTACACAATATCATATTCGTTACCATGATCTACCTCCTCAAAATACCTTAGTGAAAAAAGTTAATAAATTCGTAAGGCAGGGAACGTCCCTTTGTAAAACCATGCTGAGATTCGTTGATTAATTTATGCTTTTCAAGGTGGCTACGAACTGCCCGGCAATTATTGATTCCATAAATTTTCCCACTATGGAGGTTAGGCTTATTGGTCTATAGTTCGAAGCTAAGGACCTGTCCCCCTGTTTGAAAATAGGTATCACATTGCCATTTTCCACTTATCTGGCACCATGCCAGTTTGTAGTGATATGTTGAAAAGATTAGCCAAAGGGGTGCTAAGCTCCTCTTTTTCATTCCTTTAGAACCCTTGCTACCGTTCATCGGGGGCCCGGGGATTTTTAGGTTTTAATTTTTCTATTTGCCTAAAGGGCCAGGGCACTTGTGACCCCAATAGTGCCCAGTTTATTATGTCCTTTTTCTACATAAATTTTTCTTACTGGAAAAATCATGGTATCCTCCTGTGTAAAAAATTTAGAGGAATTTTGTGTTAAAAATTCTTTCACATTTCCTTTTCCCCTGTCAGTGAGTGACCGGGAAAAATTTTGAGTGGGCCCATTTGTCCCCGATCCCTTTCTTCTGTATACCTGAAAAAATCCTTTTTGGGTTTTGTCTTCGATTCTCTTGCAACTTTAACCCCATAACTCTTTTTGCTTTTTTAATTCCCCTTTTTTTTTTTTTCTTTTAATGAATTTTAAACGATTTTTTTAATTTTCCCCCCCTCCTCTTTTGATTTGCCTTATTGCCTTCTTTTGACCAATAGATATTTTTAAATTTTTGTTCATCCATTTAGGACATTTTTTTTTTTATCTGATTTCCCCATTTGGAACATTAAATTTTTATGAGCGCTAGAAATATGCCCCCGGGAAAACTAATCGGAACCATCACCCCCCACCCGACCCTAGTCAGGTCATTCCCGTTCAGCCCCCCCTAAATAAAAATTTTTGGCCTATGAAAAACAGCCCCGCGAAAGTCAGGGCGGAGCTTGATTGCCAAAATTTTTGGGGAATTCCCTTTTATGTTAAAATGAGTTTAAATTTGTTTATCAATCTCCCCCAAACTCTCATTAACTCCAAAATTATTAAAATTTGGTTTCCCTACTGGCAAGAACCCAAATCAAAGGGGGTTTTTTCCCCCCAGGGGCTCTGTCACCCAAAATGTTTTAAAAAACAATCTGGATCGTATCAAAAAAGTACCCGCTCCCAAATTTCCTGTCAAAAATTTCTCCCGTCCCTTCTGTCTATAGTTGAAAATTCCCATTAGCACAACATTTTCGTTTTGGGAGTTTCCCTTTCGTTTTTTTTTCCCCTAGGGGGTTTACTGCCCTCCCCATCAAGATTTGGGGCCCCGTTTAAAACCCCCAAAAAATTTGTTTTTCTCGGCCCCCGAGAAGTTAACCAAAAAGAATTTAGTGGCTGCGCTTCTATTTAATTTTCTTGTCTAACACAACAATTTAAAAATTTTTCCTGACTTTCATGCTACTCCCCACCTTTCCCGTTACCCCGTCAGTTGGAATAAATTTTTGCCTTTTTATGTGACATTCAGGGGGGCATTCCTCTATCTTTCAGATTGAGCCAGGTCTCTGTTTTAGCAATAATATCTATGTTTCCTGCACTTGCAATTAATCTTAGCTCATCTATCTTATTTCTAACACTCTCTGCTATTAGTATAGTAAACCTTAAGGGAGCTAGTCCCTTGCTGCCCTCTGCTGTCCCCCTTTGTTTTCTGACCTGTTCTATTGTCTTTATTTATAACTTCATGCTGAATGCCTTTTATACATTTACTGTTTCCAACCCTAGTGTTGCAACCTGCTTGTTTCCCACACACACCCATACCTCTATCTTCCATCAGTTTAAAATCATAGGCATTTCACCAATGGCCTTCTCAATCGAGTCTGCAAGTGTTTGGTTACTCAATCACTAAGTGAGCGTTGTTCCATCTCAAGTTGATGCCACTGCAGCATAGACATGCTAGCTTTGACGTGTTGTAAGAAATGTATACCTTGTCACAGCCTCTGTGACTGATATTAAATGGTGTTAACTGGTTCAAAGTTCTGGTACGATACACAAGTTTCAATTTTAACGATTGTCTTGTGTAACTGGTTTAAAATACCTAGAACAACGTGGTACAATCAGTGACTTATTACCATTGAGGTCGTAGTTTCCAGTGAGGTGGTGACTGGTGGTTCTGCCTAAGGAGAGACTATTGTTGCCTCATTAGAGTTGCTCAGGGTAATGTGTGCAAGAATATGGGTATCTTTATTGTAGACGTTTCGCCGTCCAGTAGCTTTATCAATACAGATTTCACGACATAACTTCAAGACATTCGAACTAGATACAAAAGGTGAGGTAATCATTCCCTCAGCCTTGGAGTTGGTGAGAAGAGCACCGTAGCTGAAAGTTAAGACACTTGTTCAACATCTGGTTATCTTTATTGTAGACGTTTCGCCATCCAGTATTTGTTCAGGGCAACTTGACAGCTGGGAAGGGAGATAAATTTGCTCTAAGCTGGCTAAGTATGTACAGAACAAAGAACATGAACATCTCTTGGAGAGCGATACGCAGTCACAATAAAATTAGTCACAACTATACCCTTTTATCTAATAGTTTGACGGTAATTCTATCTGTCTGACTTTTTTGGGTTATCCCAGGTTCTCTACACATATGCTGCTATGTATGATAATTCTATGTAACTGTATTGTGTATACCTGAATAAATTTACTTACTTACTTACTGTTTTGTGGTAAGACACGTGTGGTAGGTGAACGTCATGTAGGCTACTGTATTGTTGTACTAGATTTATTGTATATAAAGTGTTATATTTTAACTAAGGGGGATAAAATACTAGTGTTTTATCCCCCTAGGCTCCACCAAAACTTCGTTATAGTGAGAGAAACGTATTCACTGGTAAAAACGTTAAGGAAACGTTTCATCACAGGAGACAAATTTCGCCATTCTGGTGCAAAAAAAGTCCTTAGTGTCTTTGTGTTTGTGCCCACAAGACACACAGGCAAAACTTGATTATCTTTATTGTTGACACGTTTCGCCCGTGCAGCAGGCTTCTTCAGTCGGATACAGCAGTGACTAATATAAGACTGATGTAAGACAGTATTGTCCATGTATCTCATTCATCAGGTTGCTGGTAATATTTGTCAATATTACGTTTCACCCAAGAAAAGGATTTGTAAAGGGACACAAATGTAACTAATGTGACATTTTGTGGCAACGTTTCGCTCTCCAGGAGCTTTAACAAGCCGTAACGGCTTGATAAAGCTCCTGGAGACCGAAACGTTGTCACAATAAAATGTCAAATTAGTTGAATTTGTGTCCTTTTACTTTACATATTGTCGGTAATTCCACCAATATTAATGTAAGAAAAGGATAATACTTTTAGTAATTTTAATTAAAACAGACGACCATAAATGTAGGTGACGTTGATCTAAGATACGTGAACTTATAAGCTGCACCCGAGAATGTTTATGAATGATAAGATTACATAAATTATGGGATACATGGAGATACAGGCTGTCATGAGGCAAGTGTTGTAATTTTTGACTGGTAAGAGGCCAAGACTAGGGAATAACATTACAGTAGGCCTACTGACCCATGAGGAAATGGTATGGTGATACCGACAAGATGTGGAAAAAGACAGTTATGTACAGTTCAGGACATTTATTAAAGGAAACGTTTCGCCACGAGTGGCTTCTTCAGTCCTAATAGGACTGAAGAAGCCACTCGTGGCGAAACGTTTCCTTTAATAAATGTCCTGAACTGTACATAAGTGTCTTTTTCCACTACTGACCCATGCTGGGCAAATGTTACTCAACCATTCACGCTCGTATAGTCAGTCTACCCAGAGCAAGGAGAGGTGCGGCATAAGTTTGTGACGCAGTGAATATTTTAAATGAAAGGGGAGATGCAGTCACAAGTTATCACATAGAAATTATTAAAAAAGTACGACGTACAGAGCTCAGGACAACTTCAAACTTTCCACCTAGAAAGACCAGCTTTATAAAAGTTTAAAGACAAGCTGAAGAGGTGTTCCACAGGTATTACACATGGATCATTCTCCCATAATACACGAACACTAAGTTTGAAGCCTCTCAGAGGTTGCATCAGGTTATCAGGCTGAAGGTTTGAAGCCATTCCAATGAGCAACTTGCAAATTATCTTGTCAAAACTAGCATTACAATTTTCAGTATCTTCAATAAAAATAATTTGGGAATTAGACAAGTAATCAAAGTTGAGTAATCTTTACTGAGACTTTGAAAATCTAACATACAAGCAGATGCCACGAGTACATATAACTAGTATTAAAAGTGCTTATAATTATAATCATAATTTTCAAAGGGGTGGAGTGGTAAGCCAGTGGAAGGCCTCAGTCAGATGACCGAAAACTCCAGCTGTGGGTCATCATATGACTTAAGACCCGCGTCAGGAAACACTTGTCCTGTTTCCTGACAAACATTATACCTACCACGAGTACATAAAAATTGCATTATATAAATTTAAAATAAGTAAAGTCAACAGTGACTTATCAAGAGAAACATTCTTATTTCATGTGCTGGGCACATGGAATAGGAGAAAATTTTTCCTTGATAGAGGCATGGTTGACAAATAGGCAGCAGAGAGTTTGCATAAATGGGGAGAAATCAGAGTGGGGAAGCGTCACGAGCGGAGTTCCACAGGGGTCAGTGTTGGGCCCCCTGTTGTTCACAATATACATAAACGACGTAGATGAGGGCATAAAGAGCGACATCGGCAAGTTTGCCGATGACACCAAAATAGGCCGTCGAATTCATTCTGACGAGGACATTAGAGCACTCCAGGAAGATTTGAACAGACTGATGCAGTGGTCGGAGAAGTGGCAGATGCAGTTTAATATAGACAAATGCAAAGTTCTAAATGTTGGACAGGACAATAACCATGCCACATATAAACTAAATAATGTAGATCTTAATATTACGGATTGCGAGAAAGATTTTAGGAGTTCTGGTTAGCAGTAATCTGAAACCAAGACAACAGTGCATAAGTGTTCGCAATAAAGCTAATAGAATCCTTGGCTTCATATCAAGAAGCATAAATAATAGGAGTCCTCAGGTTGTTCTTCAACTCTATACATTGATAAATTAGACACGTGTAGAATTTTTAACACATACTTCCTCTCAGTTTTTACACAGGAGGATACCAGCGATATCCAGTAATGATAAATTATGTAGAGCAGGACGATAATAAACTGTGCACGATTAGGGTCACAAGTGACATGGTCCTTAGGTAAATAGATAAATTAAAACCTGACAAATCCCCAGGCCCTGATGAACTGTATGCAAGGGTTCTAAAGGAATGTAAAGAGGAGCTCAGCACACCTTTGGCTAATCTTTTCAACATATCACTACAAACTGGCATGGTGCCAGATAAGTGGAAAATGGTAAATGTGATACCTATTTTCAAAGCAGGTGACAGGTCCTTAGCTTCGAACTATAGACCAATAAGCCTAACCTCCATAGTGGGAAAATTTATGGAATCAATAATTGCCGAGGCAGTTCGTAGCCACCTTGAAAAACATAAATTAATCAACGAATCTCAGCATGGTTTTACAAAGGGGCGTTCCTGCCTTACGAATTTATTAACTTTTTTCACTAAGGTATTTGAGGAGGTAGATCATGGTATGAATATGATAGTGTGTATGGACTTCAGTAAGGCTTTTGACAGTGTCCCACATCAGAGACTATTGAGGAAAATTAAGGCACATGGAATAGGA
Source organism: Cherax quadricarinatus (assembly GCF_026875155.1). Taxonomy (NCBI): domain Eukaryota; kingdom Metazoa; phylum Arthropoda; class Malacostraca; order Decapoda; family Parastacidae; genus Cherax; species Cherax quadricarinatus. The sequence goes on along the minus strand of NC_069459.1, from coordinate 10,254,601 downwards.
GGAGAAATTTTTTCCTGGATAGAGGTATGGTTGACAAATAGGCAGCAGAGAGTTTGCATAAATGGGGAGAAATCAGAGTGGGGAATCGTCACGAGCGGTGTTCCACAGGGGTCAGTGTTGTGCCCCCTGCTGTTCACAATCTACATAAACGACATAGATGAGGGCATAAAGAGCGACATAAGCAAGTTTGCCGATGACACCAAAATAGGCCGTCGAATTCATTCTGACGAGGACATTCGAGCACTCCAGGAAGATTTGAATAGACTGATGCAGTGGTCGGAGAAGTGGCAGATGAAGTTTAATATAGACAAATGCAAAGTTCTAAATGTTGGACAGGACAATAACCATGCCACATATAAACTAAATAATGTAGATCTTAATATTACAGATTGCGAAAAAGATTTAGTTCTGGTTAGCAGTAATCTGAAATCAAGACAACAGTGCATAAGTGTTCGCAATAAAGCTAATAGAATCCTTGGCTTCATATCAAGAAGCATAAATAATAGGAGTCCTCAGGATGTTCTTCAACTCTATACATCCTTGGTTAGGCCTCATTTAAATTATGCTGCACAGTTTTGGTCACCGTATTACAGAATGGATATAAATTCTCTGGAAAATGTACAAAGGATGACAAAGTTGATCCCATGTATCAGAAACCTTCCCTATGAGGATAGACTAAGGGCCCTGAATCTGCACTCTCTAGAAAGACGTAGAATTAGGGGTCATATGATTGAGGTGTATAAATGGAAGACAGGAATAAATAAAGGGGATGTAAATAGTGTGCTGAAAATATCTAGCCTAGACAGGACTCGCAGCATTGGTTTTAAGTTGGAAAAAATTCAGATTCAGGAAGGATATAGGAAAGTACTGGTTTGGTAATAGAGTTGTGGATGAGTGGAACAAACTCCCAAGTACAGTTATAGAGGCCAGAACGTTGTGTAGCTTTAAAAGTAGGTTGGATAAATACATGAGTGGATGTGAGTTGGACCTGATAGTTTGTGATACCAGGTCGGTTGCCGTGTTCCTCCCTTAAGTCAATGTGACCTGACCTGACTAGGTTGGGTGCATTGGCTTAAGCCGGTAGGAGACTTGGACCTGTAATAAAGTTGGTAGAATTACCGACAATATGTAAAGTAAAAGGACACAAGTGCAACTAATGTGACATTTATTGTGGCAACGTTTCGCTCTCCAGGAGCTTTATCAAGCCATTTCAAACATTACATGGACACAGAGGGTATATAAAGGCTCAGAGTGAGGTGCAATACTAGTGAGGTACCATTTCGATGTTCACTAGAGGTAGTAGTAGTAGTAGTGGTGGTAGTGACAAAAGTAATACAATATGGTAGAGCAATTAATTCGTACATGAGTAAAAATCTATTACTTGGGTAACATAAAAAATAGGTTGGACAAATATGGACTGGAAAGAGGCAGCTTGTTTCGGTGTTCATTCTCTGTAATGTGCATTTTTGTAGTATAACAGGAGAGACTGTGTGATGGCAGGGTTTACTGTTTTCAGGAGGATTCTTGCTAAGACTTCGGAGATGGTGAAGCTGCCGTTGTTTTGTTTAATTGTATTCGAAACAGCGATCAGTGCTGATTCAAGGCACTTGCGTCTGCGGAAATTAGTTTCTTTGATCACTAATTGGGCGTCTTTGAATTTCATGAGATGATTGGTGGAATTTCGGTGTTGTACACAGGCGTTGTTCAAGTTATCGTTCCTACATGCGTAAATGTGTTCATTGAGGCGGGTGTCGAGGTTTCTTGCTGTTTCACCTACATAAATCTTGTCACAGCCTCCACAGGGTATAGTGTAAACTCCTGCATTGACTGGTTCGTGGTGCTTGGATTTTGTCCTGGTTATATCCTTTATTGAAGTGCTAGAAGCGATGGCGACTCTGGTGGGTTTGCTTGTGAAAGTACTTTTGAGACGTTCAGTGCAACCTGGCTGTTGGGAAGAATTATAACTTTGTTGGGAGTGGTGTTGATGCGTGGAGAATTAATGATCTGAAGAGCTCTTTTCTTGCAGTCTTTGATGAAAAAAGAAGGAAAATGTAACTCAGTGAATGTTTGGTGAATGTATGTACATTCCTCGTCAAGAAACTCAGGACTACAAATTCGGTATGCTCTTAGGAAAAACCCGATGATGATGCCTCTTTTGGTCTTGGTATCTTGACTGGAATAGAAGTGTGTGAGATAATTTTTATTGGTGGGTTTCCGATAAACTTGAAATCTTAGGTTGTTGTCTACTTTGTGAATGAGGACGTCGAGGAAAGGTAGCTTGTCATTGGACTCTTCTTCTAGTGTAAACTGGATCGCCGGTTCAACTGCGTTGAGCCTTGCCTGAAGATCCTGTACATCAAAACGTTTTGGAGTTATTACGAGGACATCGTCCACGTCATAGAGTCTTGAGACTCTATGACCGCGGGTTCAATCCCGGTCGGGGGTATGGTTTGTTTGCAATCGTGTCATTACGATTTCTTAAGTCATGTTGACGGCAGTGAAGGGACTTGAGCTAGAGTTCGTCACGGCCACGCTAGCTGGAGATTCGCCTGTAAAAACTTGCATTTGTGGTCACAGAGGTGCCTGTGCTAACCTTCCTATGGTGTAGAAATATACCTAGTTGGATGAATCTTATTGTGGCTAGCTGGTCTAGTGGCTACCGCGACGGGCTGGAGTTTTGAGACTCTATGACCGCGGGTTCAATCCCGGCCGGGGGTATGGTTTGTTTGCAATCGTGTCATTACGATTTCTTAAGTCACCTACTCATGTTGAAGATTGAGACACTTATGCAGCATATGGGAATCTTTATTCAGGAAACGTTTCGCCACACAGTGGCTTCATCAGTCCAATACAAAGAGGAAGGCGTAAGGAGAGGAGGAGTATGAGGTAATCAGTCCCTCAACCTGGAGTCAATGTGTTCAGTCCATCAATCTTGTAGAATGTACAGCATAGGTATGTATGTATAATGTTCGCCAAGACCATAGTCCTGGCACGGGTCCCAATCTTGCGATGACCCGTCTTGTACAGCATAGGGCCGTAGACGTGGCTTATATACTGTAGTGAGGTGAGGTGAAGCAGGCGGAGGCGGGGTCATAGTGGTACCATCCACTAGTCGAAGTAGGTCTTCGTCCAAAGGTTGATGAAGCCACTGTGTGGCGAAACGTTTCCTGAATAAAGATTCCCATATGCTGCATAAGTGTCTCAATCTTCAACTTGTCGGTTTTTCAAACCATTCATCACAACTCACCTACTCATGCGGAACTTGTCCAACATGTTTTTAAAACTATCCAAAGTTCTCGCTTCAGTAAAACTACTCGGGAGTCCCACTCGTCCACAACATCAAACCATTATCTTTTCTAATTTTTTTCCAACTTCAACCCATTACTACGAGTCCTATTACTGCTTTTCAATGAATTTTCTAGCTGTAAGTTCATTAAGTAGGCAGTAGTGTCACAAGGTGAGGACCGGAGCACTTAACAACAACATTGTAATTCCTCTCTCTCTCTGGGACACATTGCTAGTCTGAGGTAGAAGGTTGTTGCCTTGGTGATAGCAAGAACTTTAATGGAGAGGTGTGAGTCAGTCAGTTTACATGAGCAAATGTCAAAGTTACGAAGACTTTATTGTCCTAAGAAAGCTAAAGCTGACCTGTGTCGGTAGGGTGTTGGCCTGTCAGTGGTATGCTGACCTGTGTCCACTGAAAATGTGCTTAGTGGATTATCGGTGCTAGGGCGACGGAAGTATCCTAGCACTAGCGTAACAACGCTAGAATGGAATCCCAGTGGAGATAAGCAAATACATCTAAATCTGCTTTATCTGAGAGATCTGCAGTTAAAGCAGCAGTAGCAGCGGTAGCTTTATATGACCAACTACGATAAACAGGAAGATGGATTATAAGTTGAACATCAAAATGGTATACAATACCGACAGGTTGTTAGGTAAGACACATATGCAACAGTTAGACAACTTTATTCCGAAACGTTTCGCCTACACAGTAGGCTTCTTCAGTCGAATACAGAAAGTAGGCAGGAACAGTAGAGATGTGAAGACGATGTAATCAGTCCATCACCCTTAAAGTCGTAGAATTTGAGGTTGTCAGTCCCTCGGCCTGGAGAAGTTCAGTTCCATAGTCAGGAACTATCTGAAGATCAAGCGACATTGCGGAGACTTAAATACTACTACTACTACTACCCTGCACCTCTCCTTCCGACAGTATTTAAGTCTCCGCACTGTCGCTTGATCTTCAGATAGTTCCTGACTATGGAACTGAACTTCTCCAGGCCGAGGAACTGACAACCTCAAATTCTACGACTTTAAGGGTGATGGACTGATTACATCGTCTTCACATCTCTACTGTTCCTGCCTACTTTCTGTATTCGACTGAAGAAGCCTACTGTGTTGGCGAAACGTTTCGGAATAAAGTTGTCTAACTGTTGCATATGTGTCTTACCTAACATGGATTATAAGTGTTTAGTTCAAGAATTATGAGGATTAGAGTAAAAGTGGAATCTGAGAAAGGGGTTATAGCAAGTGTTTATGCACCTGGAAAGTCAGTAGTGTAGAGAGTGAACATCAAAATGGTATACAATACCGACAGGTTGGTAGGTAAGACACATATGCAACAATTAGGCAACTTTATTTCGAAACGTTTCGCCTACACAGTAGGCTTCTTCAGTTGAATACAGAAAGAAGGCAGGAACAGTAGAGATGTGAAGACGATGTAATCAGTCCATCACCCTTGAAGTCGTAGAATTTGAGGTTGTCAGTCCCTCAGCCTGGAGAAGTTCAGTTCCATAGTCAGGAACTATCTGAAGATCAAGCGACAGTGCGGAGACTTAAATACTGTCGGAAGGAGAGGTGTAGAGTAGTAGTAGTGAGAATGTAGCCACTGAGAAGTCATGTCCGACAGTACTTAAGTCTCCGCACTGTCGCTTGATCTTCAGATAGTTCCTGACTATGGAACTGAACTTCTCCAGGCTGAGGGACTGACAACCTCAAATTCTACGACTTCAAGGGTGATGGACTGATTACATCGTCTTCACATCTCTACTGTGCCTGCCTTCTTTCTGTATTCGACTGAAGAAGCCTACTGTGTAGGCGAAACGTTTCGAAATAAAGTTGCCTAACTGTTGCATGTGTGTCTTACCTACCAACCAGTGTAGAGAGTGAAATTCTGAAGGTGTTAAGTGAATGTTTAAGGAGTTTTAAACCAAGTGAGAGAAATGTTGGTGGCCTCAACGTTAGTAATATAAATAACTGTAGACGACACAACAACAATGGAGAGTCAGGTAAATAATAATCAAGAGACTCTGAATTGTGTATAGCAGGAAGTTTGACGGTACATAATCCTGGTTTAAAACTAAAGGATAAGGTTGAAATATGATATAGAACAATAAGATCACAATAAACAGGTGATATCACAACATGCAGAACAACCACTGTGTGAAAATAGTGGAATTCCAAGCGCTTTCGTGATTTCTGACATTATCAAAGTCCTTAGTGATGTGATAAATCGAAATCACCTGGACTTTCACCATTTTTTTCAGTGATTGTTTTGCAAGATATAGAACATAATTACAACAGTTTGTGAGACTATTGGTTGATAAAAGGTTGATGGTCAAACTTCCTCGTTTTACACAAATATCCCGCATATTGGAGAGAAGACCTTACGACAACGTTTCGGTCCGACTTGGACAATTTACAGTGTTAGTGTTTACCTGGAGTTTACCTGGAGAGAGTTCCGGGGGTCAACGCCCCCGCGGCCCGGTCTGTGACCAGGCCTCCTCCTGACTCTGTAAATGGTCTAAGTCGGACCATTTACGGACCTATGTGCGGGTTATTTGTGTATTGTTCCAGTCACGGTATTGTGCTTTTTTGTTCTTCCTGGTTATGTATGTGCTAGACGATTGACTGATAGACCGAGTGGTACCGTAGCTACTGAGAGAGTAAAGGGTAGATAGTGTTAGTAGAATGGCGTCGGTGGGAGAGAGAGACAGAGGCAGAGAGAGACAGAGGCAGAGAGAGACAGAGGCAGAGAGAGACAGAGGCAGAGAGAGACAGAGGCAGAGAGAGACAGAGGCAGAGAGAGGCAGAGGCAGAGAGAGAGAGAGACTGGCGAGAGAGAGACAGAGCAAGAGAGACAGAGGCAGAGAGAGACAGAGGCAGAGAGAGACAGAGGCAGAGAGAGACAGAGGCAGAGAGAGACAGAGGCAGAGAGAGACAGAGGCAGAGAGAGACAGAGGCAGAGAGAGACAGAGGCAGAGAGAGAGAGAAGGCAGAGGAGAGAAAGGCAGGAGAAGAGGCAGAGAGAGAGAGAGAGACAGAGAGAGAGAGACAGAGAGAGAGAGAGACAGAGGCAGAGAGACAGAGGCAGAGAGAGACGAGAGAGAGAGAGAGAGAGCAGAGAGAGAGAGACAGAGGCAGAGAGAGAGAGAGAGAGAGACAGAGGCAGAGAGAGAGAGAGAGAGAGAGAGAGAGAGAGAGAGAGAGAGAGAGAGAGAGAGAGAGAGAAGAGAGAGAGAGAGAGGGAGAGAGAGAGAGAGAGAGAGAGAGGAGAGAGCAGAGAGAGAGAGAGAGAGAGAGAGAAGAGAGAGAGAGGGCAGAGAGAGAGAGAGAGAGAGAGAGAGAGGAGAGAGAGAGAGGAGAGAGAGAGAGAGAGAGAGAGAGAGGAGAGAGAGAGAGAGAAGAGAGAGAAGAGAAGAGAGAGGGAGAAGGAGAGAGAGAGAGGCAGAGAGAGAGAGAGAGAGAGAGAGAGAGAGGAGAGAGAGAGAGAGAGAGAGAGAGAAGAGAGAGAGAGAGAGAAGAGAGAAGAGAGGCAGAGAGAGAGAGAGAGGAGGGGGAAAAGAGAGGAGAGAGAGAGAGAGGCAGAGAGAGAGAGAGAGGAGAGGAGACAGAGGCAGAGGAGAGGAGCAGAGGAGCAGAGAGAGAGAAGAGAGCAGAGGCAGAGAGAGACAGAGACAGAGAGACAGAGACGAGCAGAGAGAGAGAAAGAGGCAGAAGAGGCAGAGAGAAGACAGAGACAGAGGCAGAGAGAGACAGAGACAGAGGCAGAGAGAGACAGAGGCAGAGGCAGAGAGAGAGGCAGAGGCAGAGACAGACAGACAGACAGAGAGACAGAGACAGAGAGACACACAGACACACACACAGACACACACACACAGACACAGAGACAGACACAAACACAGAGACAGACACAGAGACAGACACAGAGACAGACACAAACACAGAGACATACACAGAGAGACACAGAGAGACACAGACACAGACACACAGACACAGACAGACACAGACACAGACAGACACGAGACAGAACAGACAGAGACAGACACAGAGACAGACACAGAGACAGACACAGAGACAGACACAGAGACAGACACAGAGACAGACACAGAGACAGACACAGAGACAGACACAGACAGACACAGACAAGGGACACAGACAAGGCACACAGACAGAGACAGACACAGACAGACAATGACACAGGCAGACTGAATGAACAAAATAAGCAGATATTAGGAGACATAAAACAGGGAGGAGGACCAGGCATGCGGCGCGAGAGTGCACCACAAAATTGTGGTTAAGTGAGTTAGGATGCTGGTAGAAAGATGAATTATTGGTGGAATAAAGACGTTAAGATAGACAATGACAAAAATTTAGCAAGAAATATTTTTTTAATATAAAAATTATACAGAAAGCGGAATACATGAAGAGAAAAAAAATAGAGATGAAACTAGTATTGAGAAACGTCAAAAAAAAAAAAAAGTCGTCCCTTATACAGTATTTATAGATCGTCTTGGCAGATTAAATTATTTATTATATATTGTTGTTTGAGGTGAAGAAATTCATGATGTATCTCTGGATTACTTGAATATTTACATTCCATTTGTATCTACTGGTTTTTAGTCAAACTGTCTTCCATATAACGTGTCTTCAACTGGTTAGTGCCCTCGAGTATCTTGTTTATTGTGACCATGTCTCCTACGTATTCTCTAGTTAAGTACAGTTGAAGTCTTTGTTGTCGAGCTTCATCAGTTTAGGAGGAAATCTTTCCACGTTTGAGTTTTATGTTGAACCATCAAGAGTCATCCTTGATGTTTAGCCTTCAAGAGTCATCCTTGATGTTTAGCCTTCAAGAGTCATCCTTGATGTTTAGCCTTCAAGAGTCATCCTTGATGTTTAGCCTTCAAGAGTCATCCTTGATGTTTAACCTTGAAGAGTGATGCTTGATGTTTAGCCTTCAAGAGTCATCCTTGATGTTTAGCCTTCAAGAGTCATCCTTGATGTTTTAGGACCTGGTTCCTTCAAGAGTCATCCTTGATGTTTAACCTTCAAGAGTCATCCTTGATGTTTAACCTTCAAGAGTCATCCTTGATGCCTGTGAGTTTCTTGGTCCTTGAAACTGAACCTAACTCTTTCCTCTCCCTCAACCTGGATTCAGTCTGATCACCTTTCCTAGATACTATACGAATCTTACAGGTTTAATGCTTTCCAGTGACTAAATAAATATTGCTAATTAATCGCTAGAAAACCGAATGTTCTCTCCCATCAATGACTTTGACTCGCCTTGTTAGTGTTACCCAGAAGTCTTGTCTGCTACCAAGTTACGATTAATAATCTTTAAAACTTACGAGAGTGTGGCCTTTAAAATTTACATATTTCTTGACACAGTTATTTTTGGTACTCAGCAAGGCATACACCGAGCCTTCACACATGCAACAACACTAGTGGGCTATATGTTGCAACATAACTAGTGGGCCACACGTTGCAACATCAGTGACCCACAAGCTGACGCCGGATGATGCTGAACCAAATCACTATTTACTGTAAACAAGTTGTTCATGGAGTCCTGCATGGCCGGGCCTCCCATGATCTTTGTTGACATTTTAAACTGCCGACCCATAACTTGCACACAGCTTCGGTGTTACTTCTAGATAATGACCAACATGTTTATTGAAGTGGTATAGTACACAGTACTTTATCCACACAGCCAGATTGGAGTCCGAAGTTATCCTCAGCTTGTGTGCAAGTTATGGGTCGGCAGTTTAAAATGTCAACAAGGTTCATGGGAGGCCCCGCCATGCAGGACTCGCCTTGAGGGCGAGACGGATGTACCATGATGAATTTGGAGACTAATATCTCGTAACACCATAGTTGGAACAATTCACCAAAAAACCTGCACTTAGGAAAAGAACCTCATGACTTAAGAACATAACGGAGGAACACTGCAGCAGGCCTACTGGCCCATAGAAGGCAGATCCTTATCAAAACCACCCATATATTTTATTAATATCGCCTTTGTTTATGCCCATCATCCCCTAATACACTTCAATTACATCTCCTCTCTCCAGAGAGTGAAGATTGAAGGCTCTAAGTCTAGCTTTATATCTCAGTAGTAGTACCAGTTCCTAGTAACCAGTTACCAGTAACCAGTGTACCAGTAGATGACTCACTACCAACCGTCTGCGTGAATCACTGACTGATGATTCATATTGCTGCTGACCATAGCAGGATTTCAAACACCCGTCACCCGTAGGCACTTTGAGAGTCAGTCGAAGATAGGGAGCAGAGAGAGGCAGGTCGGCTGTTGGTGCTTTCCCATACTTTGTTATATTATACGCACTACCAGCCTACGTGAGTATTCTTACCCCATCCACGTTATCAAAAACCCACTTGACATATATGGGAGATTCCTTATACAGTGAATCATCATTGTCATCCTTCTCTGTAGGTTCTCTGATGAATTTATATCCCCAAGTCAGTGGTGACGTGTACTTAGCTCTGTGAAGACCTGTTTGTGTGCTCTCTGTGAATCTGAACCAGGATGCCCTCTCTTGAGCAACTTTACCAGCAGCTGAGAGAAGAGCTCAGAGTTGCTAAGATGGAGATACGGCGATTAACGGAGGAGAACAAGAGGATTCGTAGTAAACCTCCTGTTGTGAGTCCCCAGGTTAAGAGGGAAGCTTGGTCAGTGGCCGGGCAACATGGAACCAAGCTGAAGATCAAGAAAACGGTTGGAGAGGCAGAAACAACGAGAAACCAGAAGACTACCGTGGAAACTTCCAACCCATTCTCGGTGCTACCTGACGAATGTGAGTGTTCTACTGGGAATGCCACAACGAGCACCAAAGAAGCATTGGCAGACGTGAGTGAGACATCCCTAGAAACCCCAACGAAGACCATCGAGAACGTCTTGACGAATTCTACAAGTGGTGTAATGCTACCTGGTGAATGTGAGTCGACTACTCGGAGCATCACGACGGACGATGCCAAGGAAGGTAAAAACATTGTTGTTGTTGGGGATAGCCAGATTAGGTACATGGATAGGGCATTCTGCTTGAAGGATAGGAGTAGGAGGCACAGTGTGTGTTTTCCTGGGGCTGGGATGAAGGATATTGTTAGCCGACTGGATGACATCATGAGAGGTAATGGGAGCAATCCTATTATCTGTCTCAGTGCTGGAGGCAACGATGTTGGCAGACGTAGGAGTGAGGACCTGATTAGCAGGTATAGGTCAGCAATAGAGATAATTAGGAGGAAGGGTGGGAAACCTGTCATATGTGGTATTTTGCCAAGGAGAGGAGTTGGAAATGAATGGTTGTCCAGAGCAATTGATGTCAATTGCTGGCTGGACAAATACTATAAGGAAAATGCAGTAACATTCATTGACAACTGGGACCTCTTCTATGGCAGAAATGACATGTATGCCAGGGACGGGGTTCACTTATCTAGGTGTGGGGTGGGAGCACTGGCCAATGCAGTGGAGGGAGCTGTTAGGTCTTTAAACTAGGAATAGTTAGTGGTATGGGTTTTGGCGGGAAAACTGTGAAGTTGCAGTGTAGTAATATGAGTACTAGGAGAACTAGTAATAGGCAAAATGAAGTGGATATTGGAAAGCCAGTGGCACTAATTGACAAGGACAGTAATAGGTTTAGTGGAAAAACAGAAAGGAGCAGGAAGGGTAAAGAGAGAGGAGGGTCTTTAAATATTTATTACACAAATAGTCGCAGTGCTAGGAATAAGATGGACGAGTTGAGACTAGTTGCTAGTGCAGGTAACATAGATGTATTTGCCATTACTGAGACGTGGTTTAATTCAAAAAGTCGGGACATGCCTGCAGAATGTCACATCCAGGGTTTTAAATTGTTCCAAGTAGATAGAAGTATCGGGAAGGGGGGTGGGGTGGCATTGTATGTCCGAGATCGCTTGAACTGTTGCATAAAAACGGGTATTAAGTCTGAAGTAACACATACAGAGTCTGTTTGGATAGAATTTTCAGAGGGGCATGAAAAATTAATTTTAGGTGTGATATACCGTCCCCCAAATTTAGATAGGGACCAGGGGAGACTACTATGGGAGGAAATTGTTAGGGCCACAAGGCACGATAATGTAGTAATTCTAGGAGACTTTAACTTTTGTCATATTGATTGGAATTTCTTGACTGGGAATTTAGAATCATACGACTTCTTAGAAGTAGTTCAGGATTGTTTTTTGAAGCAGTTTGTGACAGAACCTACAAGGGGATATAACCTGCTTGACTTAGTTCTGGCAAACAACGAATCCCTTGTTAATAATTTAGAATTTTCAGAGGAACTGGGTGCTAGCGACCACAAATCAACTACATTTAGCATTGAATGGAAGTATGATAGTAGGGATAACTCAGTAACAGTCCCAGATTTTCGCTTAGCAGATTACGATGGGCTTAGAGAACACTTATCATCTGTTGACTGGGGTAACGAAGAGAGCTATCAATATGACAGTTTTCTGAACACAATACATGCTGCTCAGAGAACGTTCATCCCTTACAAAGAAATTAGATCAAATAGAAATGACCCAAAATGGATGAATAATAGGCTGAAATATCTACTAGGGCATAAGAAAGGAATTTATAGGCGTATCAAAAGAGGCGAGGGTCATCTTATGAATCAGTATATTGACATTAAGAGGGACATTAAAAAGGGGATAAGAAAAGCTAAAAGGGACTATGAAATTAAAGTTGTTAGGGATTCTAAAACTAACCCAAAAAGTTTTTTCCAGGTATATAGAACAAAAGTTAGAGATAAGATAGGTCCCCTTAAAAATAACTATGGGCATCTTACTGACAAAGAGAATGAAATGTGCTCGATTTTAAATAATTATTTTCTCTCGGTTTTTACACAGGAAGACACTAATAATATTCCGGTAATTAATTTTTATAGTGGGCCAGAAGTAGATAAATTATGTAACATCACAGTCACTAGTGAAATGGTTGTGAAGCAGATAGACCGACTGAAGCAAAATAAGTCACCGGGTCCTGATGAGGTTTTTTCAAGGGTTCTTAAGGAATGCAAAATGGAAGTCTGTGAACCATTAACTAATATTTTTAATTTATCTCTTCAAACAGGTGCAGTGTCTGATATGTGGAAGATGGCTAATGTAATTCCTATTTTTAAAACAGGGGACAAGTCGTTACCGTCAAATTACCGCCCAATAAGCCTGACCTCAATTGCAGGCAAATTACTAGAGTCAATTATAGCTCAGATCATAAGAAGCCATCTCGATAAGCATAGCTTGATTAATGATACTCAGCATGGATTCACAAGAGGCCGGTCTTGTCTAACTAATTTATTAACTTTCTTCAGTAAAGCTTTTGAGGCTGTTGACCACGATAAAGAATTTGCTATTATTTACTTAGATTTTAGTAAGGCATTTGATAGAGTTCCGCACCAAAGACTGTTGAAGAAAGTAGCAGCTCATGGCATTGGGGGAAGGGTGCTCTCGTGGATCGAATCATGGCTCACGACAGGAAGCAGAGAGTGTCCATAAATGGGGTTAAAATCCGAGTGGGGATCAGTAACAAGTGGCGTTCCACAGGGATCAGTCTTGGGCCCGTTGTTGTTTATAATATATATCAATGATCTTGATGAAGGAATTACTAGTGATACGAGCAAATTCGCCGATGACACGAAGATAGGTAGGATAATTGATTCAAACGTAGATGTTAGGGAACTTCAGGAGGATTTAGACAAACTCTACTCTTGGTCAGAAAAGTGGCAGATGCAGTTCAATGTAGATAAATGCAAGGTTCTGAAGCTCGGGAGTGTCCATAACCCTAGCACTTATAAGTTAAATAATGTAGAAGTTAGCCATACAGATTGCGAAAAGGACTTGGGGGTTATGGTAAGCAGCAACCTTAAACCAAGAGAGCAATGCCTAAGCGTACGTAATAAGGCAAATAGATTACTGGGATTTATATAAAGAAGTGTAAGCAACAGAAGTCCAGAGGTCATACTGCAGCTTTATACATCATTAGTAAGGCCTCACCTAGATTATGCAGCTCAATTCTGGTCTCCATATTACAGAATGGACATAAATTCGTTAGAAAACATTCAGCGTAGGATGACTAAATTAATACATAGCATTAGAAATCTTGTTAGGTAAGACACATATACAACAGTTAGACAACTTTATTCCGAAACGTTTCGCCTACACAGTAGGCTTCTTCAGTCGAATACAGAAAGTAGGCAGGAACAGTAGAGATGTGAAGACGATGTAATCAGTCCATCACCCTTGTAGTCGTAGAATTTGAGGTTGTCAGTCCCTCGGCCTGGAGAAGTTCAGTTCCATAGTCAGATAGTTCCTGACTATGGATTACTCATGTCACTCGTAATCCCTCATCAAGGTCATTAATGTAAATTATGAACAAGAGAGGGCCCAAAACTGATCCTTGTGGAACCCCACTAGTGACTAATCCCCACTCAGATTCCACTCCATTAATGGTAACTCTCTGCTTTCTATTGGTAAGCCATGCCTCTATCCACGCTAGAACTTCACCTCCCATACCATGAGCTGCCACTTTTTTCAAGTCTCCTGTGTGGTACTCTATCGAAGGCTTTACTAAAATCCAAATAAACAATATCATATACCTTATCACTGTCAACTGCCTCAAATGTTCTATTGAAGAACGTCAGCAAGTTTGTCAGGCAGGAACGACCTCTTGTGAATCCATGCTGAGATTCATTTATCAAGTTATGCTCCTCAAGGTGACCTCTAATAATGTCAGCTATAATTGATTCTAATAACTTGCCCACTATAGATGTGATGCTTATTGGACGGTAATTTGAAGGAACGGACCTATCCCCTGATTTGAATATAGGAACCACATTAGCCATCTTCCACAACTCTGGCACAACACTGGTAAGGATGGACGCATTGAATACACTCGTTAATGCCTTAGTTTATCTGTTTAATAACCATGTCCCTCGTGACAGTAATATTAGTTAATTTAAATTCATCAGGAACTAAATAATTGTTAATTACTGGAATCTCATTTACATCTTCCTGTGTAAAAACTGACAAAAAATAGTCATTAAATAAGGAACACATTTCCAGTTCATTATCTGTCAGCTGTCCATTCCCAGTTTTCAGAGGTCCTACTTTTTCCTTCACCCTCGTCCTATACACTTGAAAGAACCCCTTTGGATTAGTCTTTGAATGAGGGGAGATATCATTGAAGTGCATAAGTGGATGACGGGCACAAACAAGGGAGATATTAATAAAGTACTGAGGGTGTCGAACCAGGTAAGAACCAGAAATAATGGATTTAAGTTGGATAAATTTAGATTTAAAAAGGACATAGGTTGAATAATATGCTTCTTTCAACCATTGTGTTGATATTTTACATCTTTTCTCTCCTGGGTGCCCTGACGCTGGTGATGGGCTCTTGATCCGAGGAATAAGGAGCTACCCTCTTCTTCGACTATAAGGGTTCAGGACTTATGAAGCCACTGCGTGGCGAAACGTTTCCTCATTAGATACCCAAATGTTGCACATGTCTAATATATATATATATATATATATATATATATATATATATATATATATATATATATATATATATATATATATATATATAAAAATCTCTGAAATTAGATCGGACAAAGATAACTGGAAATAAATGGAAATAGTTACAGAAACCTCAAAAAAATATTACGATGGCAACACACTATCAACCAGCTGATGAAGACACAAATTAATCTCCGAGGTGAAGGAACCGGACACCTTTTCCTTAATACACAAATAACCCTCACATAGAAAGAAGCTGACGACGACGTTTCGGTCCGACTTGGACTGTGTGTGACTTTGTAAATAGTCCAGGTCGAACCGAAACGTCGTCGTAAGCTTCACTCTTCTATGTGCGGGTTGTGTGTATATTGCAGAAAAATGGTTCGGAGAACAGTCCAGTTGATAAATTAGAGACATGTGCAACACTTGGGTATCTTTGCACATGTCTAATATTCCAGTCACGGTACTGTGCCTTTCCCTTCTTTACATCTCCTCGACTGTTTCCAGGAGCCTGGGTGTCGCCTCTGTATCCGACTAAAGAAGCCTGGTACACAAGCGAAACGTTTCAGCAATGAAGATACTCATATGTTGCGCATACGTCACATCGCATACACAGAGGTAAAGGACACCCTTTGGATCAGTATTTTCAAACTAAGACTGAAAAATGGCAAAAGGAAAGTCAAAAAGAAAATACTGTGAAAGTGAGGTTTACCTGGAGTTTACCTGGAGAGAGTTCCGGGGGTCAACGCCCCCGCGGCCCGGTCTGTGACCAGGCCTCCTTAGGTCAGTGTCCCAGGATGCGACCCACACCAGTCGACTAACACCCAAGTACCCATTTTACTGATGGGGAACATAGACAACAGGTGGAAAGAAACACGTCCAATGTTTCTACTCTGGCTGGGAATCGAACCCAGGCCCTCACCGTGTGAAGCGAGAGCGTTAACCACCAGGCCACCAGAGGTTGTATGTGATTCTTCAGACCCATTCAGTGGTGGTTTTGATAAGGACCTGCCTTGTATGGGCCAGTAGGCCTTCCGCACTGTTCCTCTATTCTTATGTTAACATAAGAAAGGAGGAACACTGCAGCAGACCTACTGGCCCATGCTTGGTACGTCCTTGTCAACCCCAAACCCACTAAAATATATTCGCCAGACCCATTATCAATGTTATTCAAGGTACACGGTTTGATAACCCAATTAACTTAGTCACCCCCGGAACTGACCTTTTTTTTTTTTAACAATTACCATATTTCGCGGCTTATAAGACGCGGCTTGTAAGACTTTAGTTTCAATGGCTGGGCATCGGACGTAACTGGGAGAGTCACAGTCCACCCCAAACTTACAGCTCCAGTCACTGACCTACAGTTTATTGGACGCAGAGGGGTTTTTGGGGAAATCTTATGGAAAAATGCGTCTAACAAGCAGCGAAATACGGTATTTCACATATCTTCCGTACTCTAGAATACATAAGTGAAATCACAGAAATTAAAAAATGTGGGCATAAAAGCAAATTATGGAGGGGAAAAAAAAGTTTTAGAAAAAAATTTTTAGGAAGTTGATAGAATAAACGAAAATGAGGAATTTTCGAAGGGTATTTGAGGAATGCTTAAAAAAATTCAAGTATTTAGCCTATGTTCGACAGACGAGAATGCCTCGCCCCAACGCCTTCAAATTTTCAGTACTTGGGTACGGTAACGAGGACTAAATTCTTGGAACAACTTGGGTGTTCACAGTCCCATGACCAACTTGTAGAATATCCTCACAATGATTTTCTATACCCTTGAAGGGTATGTACACGCGCGGGCCGACCATTGCCGGGGGGGGAAGAAAACAAAAAAACGTGAATAAGGGTAATACATTTTGAGCCTTCTACGACAGTTGCTACTTGTACCATGGGGGCCCAAAATGATAGCATTATAACAGATGGGGAGGAACCAAAGGAGGGGAACCCGATGGAGGAGGAACCCGTGGGGGAGGAAACCCGAGGAGAAGGAACCAGATGGAGGGAGGAAAACCCGATGGGGAGGAACCAATGGAGGGGGAAAAAATGGAGGGGAACCCGATGGGGAGGAACCAGATGGAGAGGAACCCGATGGAGGGGGAACCCGATGGGGGGAACCAGATGGAGGAGGAACCAGAGGAGGAAAAGGGGGAAACCCGATGGAGAAAGGAACCAGATGGGGGAGGAACCAATGGAGGAGGAACCCAAAGGGGGGGGAACCCGATGGAGGGGGAACCAGATGGGGGAGGAAACCCAAGGGAAAGGGGGAACCAGAGGAAGGGAAAAAACAGAAGTGGGTGTTGTTATTCCGGGCATTTTATCATGGTTAACGGGACCCTCGTTTCCCCTCTTATCAAACAGTGAAAATATGGGGGAGTTAATACACTGCTTCAAGCTGGCACTGGACGCACCAAAAGCAGTTCCGGGATCACCCGGGGCTGGGGCTCGAAATTTTTGGTTTCGGCAGCCACAGCAACGCCGGGTTGATCGGCCTGACCCACCAGGGGGCCCGGGTCCAGACCGGGCCCGGGGCTTGCCCCCCGGAATTCTCCGGGTAAATCCGGTAAACTTTTTTGTGAGTCCATCCTGAGGGGGGACTGAGAAACCCAAAATTGAAATAAACAAACGCCTGCTTTCTTTATTTTTTTTTTTCCCTTTCCCATTCCCGTTCCCCTTTTTTCTTCCCCCTCCTTCCCCCTCCCCTTTCCCCTTCCTTCCCCTTTCCTCCTCCCCCCCCCCCTCCCCCCTTCCGGTCCGTTACCAGATAGGAATTTTTAACCCCAAGGTTGACCGCGTGGGAAGACGGGGGGAAGGGGGGGGGAAAGGGGGGGTGGGGGATGTGGGGGGGGAGGGGGTGCCATGCACCCTCCTCCAAATGAGCCAACAATTTATTTCCCACCCTCCCACAATCAGCCTAATAGTTGCTAAAAAATCTGCATTACTCCACCTTAATTATAATAAATGGCTCATTTCTTGGCTCCCCTGGGGAAAAAAACGTGGTCGTATTAGTCTGTACAAATATTTTATATATATATATAATATATATATATATATATATATATATATTATATATATTATTATTATTATTATTAATGAGGTGAAGCGCTAACTCCGTGTGGGTCATTCAACACAAGGAGCGTAGGAGACTTCCGCCCGATCTCTGATCAGCTAGGCTGTTGCTGCTAGCCAGGATGATATCCACACGCTGGTTCCATCTACTTGTAAACCGTTTTGAGAGTCTACCCTGAGAGCCGGGACCAAGAGCTGGCTGCCTGCAGCAGGAGCTGGTCCACTTCTCCCGGGATTGACCCCGGACAGTCTGCTTGTGAGCCGTGATGGCACCACCACTGAGCTACGAGCTGCTATTGTAGTCTCTCTCTCGTGACTTTTATGATGGTTGGGAAAGGCTCTTGTTCCGAGGAATTGGACCTACCCCTCTCCTTCCTTGGGTCAAATCTCACTCTTTGTCCCCAGGCTCTGACTCGTACGGGTTTAGCGTTTCCCCCAGACTTATAATAGTAACACTATAACTGTTTTCACTTAAGTATTAATAAGTATTAATTAAAATATTTAAATTATTAATAAAGATAATAATAATAATATTTTATTATTATTATTATTATTATTATTATTATAATACAACGAGGAATATTCAGACATTTCCTTTTAAATACTTATGAGTGAAGCTGTGAGGTAAAGGGGAACCTTAATTTCCTGGATCAAGAACCTTTTCAATACACTCCCTCTGGAGGGTAGCAAGAGTATTTTCCACAGGGATCAATCCCCTGGTACGGCTGGACACATTAGAACGTATTTCCTCAAGACACCTGCTGTCCATGTTCACCTATCACTGAAATAGGTACCTGGGTGTTAGTGGACTGGTGTGGGTCGCATCCTGGGACGAAACTGACCTAATTTGCCAGAAATTCTCAGCATAACAAGTGACTTTCTATATAGCAACATGTCATTGATGTCAGCTATGGTCTCTATACCTTGTACATGTAGAAATAACGATATAATTAATAATAATAATAATAATAATACTAGAGCAGTAGTAGGTTGAGGGGTGGGTGGTGTACCCCGGACCCCCCCCCCCCGTGTTAACACGTGAGGGCAGCGTGCTAGCAACTAGCCACCACACTGAAGGCTAGTTACTTGACTTTTTTTTTCCTTAAAACAAAACCTGTTTTCCCCGCTGTTGCTCCCGTTTTCTTGTTTATTTGACTTAAGCTGAGAACCTTTGAGCCTCTCGTTATGCTTTTCTCTAGGACAGTGATATATATATATATATATATATATAATAATATATATATATAATATATATATATATATATATATATATATATATTATGCAAGAAATTCGCAAGAGCAGGCGAAATATACACAAACACTGATCTCTGGCTGAAGGAGACTCGAACCATGGAACAAGGTACGCAGTGCTTTACCAATCTACCCACACTGGACCAATACCTTGGAGTCCAGCTTGCGCTAGACTTTGATCCAAGGCAGCCAGCTTTTCAGGGAGAAGGCTTACAGCGATTCAGTGTTTGTGTATATTTCGCCTGCTCTTGCGAATTCCTTGCATTGTTAATATCTCTAGTAAGGCTGATGCATGCAGGGGATGAGATGAAAAGCTGTAAGCCTTCTCCCTGAAAGCTGGCTGCCTTGGATCAAAGTCTAGCGCAAGCTGGACTCCAAGGTATTGGTCCAGTGTGGGTAGATTTGGGAAAGCACTGCGTACCTTGTTCCATGGTTCGTAGGTTCGAGTCTCCTTCAGCCAATATATATATATATATATTATATATATATATATATATATATATTATATATATATATATATAAAAATAATTATTTATTAACAACATCGGCCGTTTCCCACCAAGGCAGGATGGCCCGAAAAAAAGAAAAATTTTCTTCATTCACTCCATCACTGGCTTGCCAGAAGCATGCTTACACTACAGTTATAAAACTGCAACATTAACACCCCTCCTTCAGAGTGCAGACACTGTACTTCCCATCTCCAGGACTCGAGTCCAGCCTGCCGGTTTCTCTGAATCCCTTCATTAATGTTACCTTGCTTACACTCCAGCACGTCAAATCCTAAAAAAACATTTGTCTCCATTCGCTCCTGTCAAATACGCTCACGCATGCTTGCTGGAAGTCTAAGCCCCTCGCGCACAAAACCTCCTTTACCCCCTCCCTCCAACCTTTCCTAAGCCGACCCCTACCCCGTCTCTCCACTACAGATCTGTATACTCTCGAAAGTCACTATTTCGTTCCATTCTCTCTACATGTCCAAACCATGGAAATAAATGGTATAAAATACCGACACAATGGAAACATAAACACAAATGCAGTATAATGTGATCCTTTATTGACAACGTTTCACCCACACAGTGGGCTTTTTCAAGTCACACACGGATCTACCTGGGGTTGGAAGGTACGAGAGTATTTATAGTCATGTCAGAATGTTGAGATCAGGTGGAGAATGCTGCATCTGATGATCTACCGGGTGGGGTTATAGTTTTTGGGTGCTTGGCAGGGGTATTGGACAAGTTGTAGACCTTCTGCAGTGTTCTTTAATGACCCAGATACCTACAAACCTCTCACAACTAACCAAGTGGACAACCTTACTAAAACTTTTCTTCAAAGGACTCGCCGCATTTTGGGGGCTCAGAAAAGGGGAAAAAATTTTGCACACCCCTGCCCCGAACCCCAGCCTGCCCGAATGTAGGCCTGCCCAAAAACTCACAAACCCGGGATCCCATGGGCCCCAAACCCGGGGAAAAGGGGTGCTCCCCCCGCTCTCAGGAATTCTGCCAAAAAACCCCTCTAAAACCCTTGGCAATCAGTCCAGACATCTAAAAAAATCGGGGGATCTTCTCAATCGCTTCGCAAAATCAACATCAGGGGAAAAAGAAACTTTCCCGCCCCTTTACGTACTTCCTTTTTCCCAAAGTACCTACAACAAGCCCTCTATCTCTTGCGCAGGAAAAAATTTACGATTTTATTGATCTTCCATTCCCCAGCGATTTCATCGACCTGTTGAACTTTGTGTTGGCTTTACTGTTTTCCTTCGAAAATCGCCTCTTTCAGCAGACTTTTGGACTACCCAGGGGTTTTCGCCACTCAGTGCAGTCCTGGCGAACTTATACATGGAACATCTAGAAGCCGAACGTTTCTCCACCTTTAAATTCCTTCGTCTGTCACCTGGCTCCGTTATGTTGACGACATTCTCCTCATAACCCTAAACGCTTCAACGTTCAAGCTCCCCAAGACAAGCTCAACCAGGTCGACCTTCAATCCAGTTCACACTTGAAGAAGAAGTCGACAACACTCTTCCTTTCCTTGATTTTTCTGCTCTGCAAAGCTGACCACGAACTTCGTTTTAAAGTCATCGAAAACCCACCAACCAAAACGATCTTCTCCACTTCTACTCTCACCACGACACCAAAATCAAACGTGGTGTGATTATAGGCTTCTTCCTACGTGCACTCAGAATCTGCAGCAATGAGTTCCTTGAGGAAGAATGCACTATAATTGAACAAGTATTTTCTAAACTCCAATATCCTCGTCACTTCATCAGAGACTGCAGACGGCGGGCATTAAACATCTTCAACACACCCAGAGAAGGAACATTAAAATGGTATAAAATACCGACAGATTGTTAGGTAAGACACATATGCAACAGTTAGGTATCTTTATTTCGAAACGTTTCGCCTACACAGTAGGCTTCTTCAGTCGAGTACAGAAAAGTTGATAGAAGCAGAAGATACTTGAAGACGATGTAATCAGTCCATCACCCTTAAAGTTTTGAGGTGGTCAGTCCCTCAGTCTGGAGAAGAGCATTGTTCCGTTGTCTGAAACAATATGAAGTTGAAGTGACAGGATGGAGGGACTGACCACCTCAAAACTTTAAGGGTGATGGACTGATTACATCGTCTTCAAGTATCTTCTGCTTCTATCAACTTTTCTGTACTCGACTGAAGAAGCCTACTGTGTGGCGAAACGTTTCGAAATAAAGATACCTAACTGTTGCATATGTGTCTTACCTAACAATCTTCGGGATTTTTTACCATTTTAATGTTCAAATTTTGTTTAGACACTGCAACACAAGGTATCTTGGTACAGACCATCAACTTCGACCTTACTAGTGAGAACGGCTGGGTTTGAGAGGGACCTGCCCTCCCAAAGCAACCTACGTCTCACCTCCTGGCACTATATAAAGGCTCCATCCTGTCACTTCAACTTCATATTGTTTCAGACAACGGAACAATGCTCTTCTCCAGACTGAGGGACTGACCACCTCAAAACTTTAAGGGTGATGGACTGATTACATCGTCTTCAAGTATCTTCTGCTTCTATCAACTTTTCTGTACTCGACTGAAGAAGCCTACTGTGTAGGCGAAACGTTTCGAAATAAAGATACCTAACTGTTGCATATGTGTCTTACCTAACAACACCCAGAGAAGACTGCCGAGAAGAGATACATAGTCCTCCCCAACAACTTCATTGCCAAACATGTTTCCAACATCTTTGCCAAAACATCATTCCAAGTATCTACCTCCACAACCACGACCATCAAGGACATCACCAGTAGTAGACAGGACAAGCCTCCATCCTCTGCAGGGGTATACATAATCCCTTGTAATGACTGCAACAAATTATATGTGGGCGAAACATCAAGAGACCTCCAAACACGCATTTCAGAACCCCAAATACGCAAGCAGGACTGACGATACAAGGAATCCCTTTGGGGTACACATCGCAATTCACTCAACCATTTAATTAACTACAGAAACTCAAGACTTATAGCCAACGAAGACAACACTCAATACAGAAGAATCCTGGAATCATCGCTTATCTCTATAACCAACAATTTCAACCAGAACAATGGCTTCTATAACATAGCTGAACCACTCGCCAAGAAACTTCTTCATCGCTATCCCACATAAGAACATAGAACACTGCAGAAGGTCTACAACTTGTCCAATACCCCTGCCAAGCTACCCAAGACTCTATAACCCCACCCGGTAGATCATCAGATGCAGCATTCTCCACTCTCGTACCTTCCAACCCCAGGTAGATCCGTGTGTGACTTGAAAAAGCCCACTGTGTGGGTGAAACGTTGTCAATAAAGGATCACATTTTACTGCATTTGTGTTTATATTTCCATGTCCAAACCATCTCAATAACCCTCTTCAGCCCTCTGGATAATAGTTTTGGTAATCCTGCACCTCCTCCTAATCTCCAAACTACGGATTCTCTACATTATATTCACACCACACATTGCCCTCAGACATGACACCTCCACTGCCTCCAGCCTTCTCCTTGGAAATAAATGGTATAAAATACCAACACAATGGAAATATAAACACACATGCAGTGGTATAAACCTTGGTAATAAATACCGACAAGTTGGTTTAGAAAGACACGTAAGCAAACACTATAACATATTAGAAAACGTTTCGGTCCTGGGACCTTGATCACTTCTAACATACAGAGGTAGAAAGACATTATATGTTAGAAGTGATCAAGGTCCCAGGACCGAAACGTTTTCTAATAAATATGTTATAGTGTTTGCTTACGTGTCTTTCTAAACCAACACATGCAGTATAATGTGATCCTTTATTGACTACGTTTCGCCCACACAGTGGGCTTTTTCAAGTCACAAACAGAACTGAACAATAAAATGGTATAAAATACCGACAGGTTGTTTAGGTAAGACATATATGCAACAGTTAGGTATCTTTATTTCGAAACGTTTCGCCTAAACAGTAGATTATTCCAGACAATGGAACAATACTCTTCTCCAGACTGAGGGACTGACCACCTCAAAACTTTAAGGGTGATGGACTGATTACATCGTCTTCAAGTCTCTTCTGCTTCTGTCAACTTTGCTGTACTCGACTGAAGAAGCCTACTGTGTAGGCGAAACGTTTCGAAATAAAGATACCTAACTGTTGTGTACGAATGGTATATAATACCGACAAGATGAGATTAAGACACATGTGCAACATCTGGGTATCTTTATTGTAGACGTTTCGCCATCCATTGGCTTTATCAATACAAATTCTAGGACATAACTTGAAGACAGTAGAACTATGTACAGAAGATGAGGTAATCAGTCCCTCAACCTAGGAGTAGGGTGCGAAAGCACCGTATCGTGGAGATTCTGAATCTCCACGACTACGGTGCTCTTCGCACCTACTCCTAGGTTGAGGGACTGATTACCTCATCTTCTGTACATAGTTCTACTGTCTTCAAGTTATGTCCTAGAATTTGTATTGATAAAGCCACTGGATGGCGAAACGTCTACAATAAAGATACCCAGTTGTTGCACATGTGTCTTAATCTCATACCTAACTGTTGCATGTGTCTTACCTAAACACACAAACAGAACTACCTGGGGTGGAAGGAACACGAGTATTTATAGTCAGGTTCAGAATGCTGAGGTCAGGTGGAGAATGCTGCATCTGATGATGTACCGAGTGGGGTTATAGAGTCTAAAATCTTGGGTAGCTTGGAAAGGAGATTGGATAAGTTTGTGAGCAGACCTTCTACAGTGTTCTTATGTGGGATAGCGATGAAGAAGTTTCTTGGCAAGTGGTTCAGCTATGTTATAGAAGCCACTATTCTGGTTGAAGCTGTCGGATATAGAAATAAGTGATGATTCCAGGATTCTTCGGTATTGAGTGTTGTCTTCTGTGCGATAAGTCTTGAGGTTTCTGTATTTTATCAAGTGGTTGTGTGAATTACGGTGTTGTACGCAGGCATTCCTTGTGTCGTCAGACCGCTTGCTTATTTGGTGTTCCTGAAATACGTGTTTGGAGGTCCCTTGATGTTTCGCCCACGTATAACTTGTTGCAGTCATTAAAAGGGGATTATGTATCCCCCTGCAGAGGGTGGAAGCTTGTCCTGTCTATCACGGGTAATGTCCTTGATGGTCGTGGTTGTGGAGGTAGATACTTTTAAATGAGGTATTGGAAAAGATGTTGGAAACGTGTTTGGCAATGGAGTTTGGTGGGGAGGACTAAAGTATCTCTTCTCGGGGAGTGTCTTCTCCTGGTGTGTTGAAGATGTTTAATGCCCGTCGTCTGCAGTCTCTGAAGAAGTGACGAGGATAGTGGAGTTTCGAAAATACTTGTTCAATTATAGTGCATTCTTCCTCAAGGAACTCATTGCTTCAGATTCTGAGTGCACGCAGAAAGAAGCCTATAATTACACCACGTTTGGTTTTGGTGTCGTGGTGAGAGTAAAAGTGGAGAAGATCGTTTTGGTTGGTGGGTTTTCGATAGACTTTAAAACGAAGTTCGTGGTCAGCTTTGCAAAGCAGAACATCAAGGAAAGGAAGAGTGTTGTCGACTTCTTCTTCAAGTGTGAACTAGATTGAAGGCTCGACCTGGTTGAGCTTGTCTTGGAGAGCTTTAACATTGAAGCGTTTAGGAGTTATGAGGAGAATGTCGTCAACATAACGGAGCCAGGTGACAGACGAAGGAATAATGGTGGAGAAACGACATTACCAGTGATAAACAGGACAAGCTTCCACCCTCTGCAGGGGTATACATAATCCCTTGTAAAGTAAAAGGACACAAGTGCAACTAATGTGACATTTATTGTGGCAACGTTTCGCTCTCCAGGAGCTTTATCAAGCCATTACAAACAATACATGGACACAGAGGGTATATAAAGGCTCAGAGTGAGGTGTAATACTAGTGAGGTACCATTTCGATGTTCACTAGTGGTGGTAGTAGTAGTAGTAGTGGTAGTGACATAAGTAATACAATATGGCAGAGAAATTAATTCATACATGAGTAAAAGGATATAAAAGCTATTACTTGGGTAACATAAAAATAGGTTGGACAAATATAGACTGGAATGAGGCAGCTTGTTTCAGTGTTCACTCTCTGTGCTTTGTGTAGTATAACAGGAGAGACTATGTGATGGCAGGGTTTACTGTTTTCATGAGGATTCTTGCTAAGACTTCGGAGATGGTGAAGCTGCCGTTGTTTTGTTTAATTGTATTCGAAACAGCGATCAGTGCTGATTCGAGGCACTTGCGTCTGCGGAAATTAGTTTCTTTGATCACTAATTGGGCGTCTCTGAATTTCATGAGATGATTGGTGGAATTTCGGTGTTGTACACAGGCGTTGTTCAAGTTATCGTTCCTACATGCGTAAATGTGTTCATTGAGGCGGGTGTCGAGGTTTCTGGCTGTTTCACCTACGTAAATCTGTCACAGCCTCCACAGGGTATAGTGTAAACTCCTGCATTGACTGGTTCGTGGTGCTTGGATTTTGTCCTGGTTATATCCTTTATTGAAGTGCTAGAAGCGATGGCGACTCTGGTGTTAGCTTGTGAAAGTACTTTTGAGACGTTCAGTGCAACCTGACTGTTGGGAAGAATTATAACTTTGCTGGGAGTGGTGTTGATGCGTGGAGAATTTATGATCTGAAGAGCTCTTTTCTTGCAGTCTTTGATGAAAAAAGAAGGAAAATGTAACTCTGTGAATGTTGTGTGAATGCATGTACACTCCTCGTCAAGAAACTCAGGACTACAAATTCGGTATGCTCTTAGGAAAAAACCCGATGATGATGCCTCTTTTGGTCTTGGTATCTTGACTGGAATAGAAGTGTGTGAGATCATTTTATTGGTGGTTTCCGATAAACTTGAAATCTAGGTTGTTGTCTACTTTGTGAATGAGGACGTCGAGGAAAGGTAGCTTGCCATTGGACTCTTCTTCTAGTGTAAACTGGATCGCTGGTTCAACTGCGTTGAGCCTTGCCTGAAGATCCCGTACATCAAAACGTTTTGGAGTTATTACGAGGACATCGTCCACGTAACGTAACCAAGTGACGCTTGAAGGGATGATGTTGGCGAAGTGTTCGGACTCTAGGTGTTCCATGTATAAGTTGGCTAGGACGGCACTTATGGGGGACCCCATTCCCATGCCGTAGGTTTGTTTGTAGAGGTTGTTATTGAAAGAAAAACAGTTGAAATTAACACAGAGTTCAATTAAGTCAAAATCTCCGGGAGGTAGAGGAAGATTAAGGTCCTGATTGACTTTACGTCGTAGAACCTCGATGGCTTTTTTGGTAGGTACTTTTGTGAAGAGGGAAGTCACATCCAAACTGCTTAGTTTCTTGTTACGGATGTGACTTCCCTCTTCACAAAAGTACCTACCAAAAAAGCCATCGAGGTTCTACGACGTAAAGTCAATCAGGACCTTAATCTTCCTCTACCTCCCGGAGATTTTGTTGACTTAATTGAACTCTGTGTTAATTTCAACTGTTTTTCTTTCAATAACAACCTCTACAAACAAACCTACGGCATGGGAATGGGGTCCCCCATAAGTGCCGTCCTAGCCAACTTATACATGGAACACCTAGAGTCCGAACACTTCGCCAACATCATCCCTTCAAGCGTCACTTGGTTACGTTACGTGGACGATGTCCTCGTAATAACTCCAAAACGTTTTGATGTACGGGATCTTCAGGCAAGGCTCAACGCAGTTGAACCAGCGATCCAGTTTACACTAGAAGAAGAGTCCAATGGCAAGCTACCTTTCCTCGACGTCCTCATTCACAAAGTAGACAACAACCTAAGATTTCAAGTTTATCGGAAACCCACCAATAAAAATGATCTCACACACTTCTATTCCAGTCAAGATACCAAACCAAAAGAGGCATCATCATCGGTTTTTCCTAAGAGCATACCGAATTTGTAGTCCTGAGTTTCTTGACGAGGAGTGTACATACATTCACCAAACATTCACAGAGTTTACATTTTCCTTCTTTTTTCATCAAAGACTGCAAGAAAAGAGCTCTTCAGATCATAAATTCTCCACGCATCAACACCACTCCCAGCAAAGTTATAATTCTTCCCAACAGTCAGGTTGCACTGAACGTCTCAAAAGTACTTTCACAAGCTAACACCAGAGTCGCCATCGCTTCTAGCACTTCAATAAAGGATATAACCAGGACAAAATCCAAGCACCACGAACCAGTCAATGCAGGAGTTTACACTATACCCTGTGGAGGCTGTGACAAGATTTACGTAGGTGAAACACCAGAAACCTCGACACCCGCCTCAATGAACACATTTACGCATGTAGGAACGATAACTTGAACAACGCCTGTGTACAACACCGAAATTCCACCAATCATCTCATGAAATTCAGAGACGCCCAATTAGTGATCAAAGAAACTAATTTCCGCATACGCAAGTGCCTCGAATCAGCACTGATCGCTGTTTCGAATACAATTAAACAAAACAACGGCAGCTTCACCATCTCCGAAGTCTTAGCAAGAATCCTCATGAAAACAGTAAACCCTGCCATCACATAGTCTCTCCTGTTATACTACACAAAGCACAGAGAGTGAACACTGAAACAAGCTGCCTCATTCCGGTCTATATTTGTCCAACCTATTTTTATGTTACCCAAGTAATAGCTTTTATATCCTTTTACTCATGTATGAATTAATTTCTCTGCCATATTGTATTACTTATGTCACTACCACTACTACTACTACTACCACTAGTGAACATCGAAATGGTACCTCACTAGTATTACACCTCACTCTGAGCCTTTATATACCCTCTGTGTCCATGTATTGTTTGTAATGGCTTGATAAAGCTCCTGGAGAGCGAAACGTTGCCACAATAAATGTCACATTAGTTGCACTTGTGTCCTTTTACTTTACATATTGTCGGTAATTCTACCAACTTTATTATAATCCCTTGTAATGACTGCAACAAGTTATACGTGGGCGAAACATCAAGGGACCTCCAAACACGTATTTCAGAACACCAATACGCAAGCAGGTCTGACGACACAAGGAATGCCTGCGTACAACACCGTAATTCACACAACCACTTGATAAACTACAGAAACTCAAGACTTATCGCCACAGAAGACAACACTCAATATCGAAGAATCCTGGAATCATCACTTATTTCTATATCCGACAACTTCAACCAGAATAGTGGCTTCTATAACATAGCTGAACCACTTGCCAAGAAACTTCTTCATCGCTATCCCACATAAGAACACTGTAGAAGGTCTGCTCACAAACTTATCCAATCTCCTTTCCAAGCTACCCAAGATTTTAGACTCTATAACCCCACTCGCGTTCCTTCCACCCCAGGTAGTTCTGCTTGTGACTTGAAAAAGCCCACTGTGTGGGCGAAACGTAGTCAATAAAGGATCACATTATACTGCATATGTGTTTATATTTCCAGCCTTCTCCTTGTTGCAACATTCACAACCCATGCCTCACACCCATATAAGAGTGCTGGTATAACTATACTCTCATACATTCCCCTCTTTGCTTTCACGGATTGTTTTGTCTCCACAGACTCCTCAGTCCACCACTCATCTTTTTCCCCTCGTCTGTTCTATGATTCACCTCCTCCATTCTCTCTCCCTCCAATCTGGTATCCAATCTTCCGTTACCTATTTTTTTTGTTATCCTCATCACCTTACTCTTTTCTATATTCACTGTTAATTTCCTTCTTTTATATACCCTACCAAACTCAAAAACCAACCTCTGCAACTTCTCTTCAGAATCTCCCCAAAGCAGTGTCATCAGTGTGTGTAATATATATATATATATATATATATATATATATATATATATATATATGCAAAACAACCACTCTGAAAGAATAGAGAAATTCCAAGCGCTTTCGTGACTTGGAATTTCTCTATTCTTTCAGAGTGGTTGTTTTGCATATTTTGAAATCACCTGTTTACTGTGATCTTATTGCATATATTATATATATATATATATATATATATATATATATATATATATATATATATATATATATATATATATATATTTATATATATATATATATATATATATATATATATATATATATATATATATATATATATGATAGTGCAGAACAAAAGAGGAAGAATGGTTGCCTATTTCGAACTCCAGCTGAGGTCCTCTTCATCTGATACGGTATCTGCTAAAAGATGGGTTAAGTTAGGTTGGTCAGATTCTCGGTAATTCGCAAGGAGCGATTCTGGGAGGACCCAGAACCGAAAAAAAAAATTCTCAAATCTGCAGTCGTAAGTGTTGACTTACATGGGTTTCCCTACAAGTTGTCAGCACTATACACCAGGTTATCACCAAGACCCTGGCACTTGTTTTAATTTTAACTCGCATATACTTGTGTTGAAATTACTACATATAATAAGCAAAAATAAATGGTAAATCTGATGATTGGTTGAATTCTAAGCTTAATGTTGCTGCATACTGTGCTGAGGTCAGCTTGTCAATACGTGTCACTCGCCTCAGCAAGTCTTCCTAACCTAAATTTGGTCAGACCTAGATTTTACCAGGTGCATGTCGCTTCTTAAAATTAAGTGTATATAAAGTTATTGGAGTTACCCCTTTGTGTTAGTATTTAAGGTCTGAGGACGATCAGAAGAAGCATTCTTCAGTTATTGAATGGAAACCTGCATCACATTTTAAATTAAAACGTTGGGTCTCGTACAGCCCAGCAACAGAGCGAATCTTCCGTTCATGAAGACGCACCAGTGCTAAAAGTGTCAAGCCGACCAGAAGAGGCATTCTCCAGTTCTTGGACAGAGTCCAATGATTGCAAGATTTTTTAGTCTATTAAAATGTTGGCAAATTTGCCTACACAAAAGCTTAATTTCTAAAGTATCAATTGTTTTCCATAAGATGAATCAGACATTAGCGATTTAAATCATTCAGAGGAAGATTATTTAAAATATTTGACCAGAATAATTTTTAATGCAAGTTACTCCCTGCATACTCCAGTAATAATCCCAAATATCTTTTCAATACAAGAACCAGTGTTGAAAGTTTGAAGCCGATCTTTCCCAGGTTACAGTACACCAGCAATGCAAAATTTAAAGTAAATCCCATGAAGTGTTCCCACGTAATAAATAAAAAAAAAATGGAGAAATAAAATCAGGCAACTACTGGGAGACTTTTGCCTTGGTAATAGTGGCGACGCCCGAGGCAAGCCAATGAGGGGAAGGGGGCTTCGACTCCCTTAATCTCCATCAGCCCCCTCAAAACCACCCTAGTTGAAGACAACGCAGCTTCAAGACCAGTCCCCCTGGCACCCATACTTCCAGTGAGTTTGCTATCTCTAAGCCCCTTTCTACGTGAGGTCCAAGATTAGGTTAGGTAAGGTTTGTCAGCAAGCAGGACAAGTATTTCATGACGCCGGTCTTAGTCATATGATGACCCCCAGCCGAAGCTTTTGGTCATCTGACTGAAGCCTTCCGTTGGCTTACCCCTCCACCTCTTCTAAAAATTATATGATTATAACCATTAGGATTTACATGCTGAGATCCAAGTCTGTCTGAGTTTGACTTCATTCTCAGAGCGACCTCGGCGATATTTTTTTCCCCGGCTTGAGTAGTCTGAGTGATACGAGCAAAAACTCGCATCCCTGACGTATATTGTAGCTAAATGCGTCCAATATTATAATGGTGAAGATACACTTGGTTGAGAGACGCAAGCAGTGAATAACCTTAATTTTTCAAGGGGTGGAAGGGTAAGCCAGTGGAAGGCTTCGGTCAGATATGTTGAAAACGGTATAAAATCCTGAAAAGTTGAAGATTAAGACACATGTGCAACATCTGGGTATCTTTAGTGATCAATAAAGATACCCAGATGTTGCACATGTCTTAATCCTCGGTCAGTTGACCAAAACTTCTACCTGCGGGTCATCATATGACTGAACATTAAAATGATATTGTTTCAGACTTTGGAACAATGCTCTTCTCCAGACTAAGGGACTGACCACCTCAAAACTTTAAGGGTGATGGACTGATTACATCGTCTTCAAGTCTCTTCTGCTTCTATCAACTTTTCTGTACTCGACTGAAGAAGCCTACTGTGTAGGCGAAACGTTTCGAAATAAAGATACCTAACTGTTGCATATGTGTCTTACCTAACAATCATATGACTAAAACCCGCGTCAAGTAACACTTGTTCATTTTCCTGACTTACCTTACCTTACCTTACCTTACCTTACCTAACCTTACCTAAGCAGTGAATTCTCAGTAGTAGTAACCAGTTACCAGTAACCAGTGTACCAGTAGATGACTCACTACCAACCGTCTCTGCGTGAATCACTGGCTGTATTCATATTGTTGCTGACCTAGCAGGATTTCAAGCGCCCCCTCGCCCATGGGCACTCCTCAGTCAATCTGGTCAAGGGGGAGAGAGAGGCAGGTTCGGCTGTGGCGCCCTTCCACATACTTCAGTTACAATATACGTACTTCCAGCCTACGTGAGTATTTTTAACCAATCCACGTGTTCGAACCCCACATGATAGAATATCTAGAACAAAGCTGCACAATACCGTGACTGGAACAATTCACAAATAACCCGCACATGGGAGAAATAACCTTATGACGGCGTTTCGGTCCGATTTGTACTAGTTAACCCTCCAAGTCGGACAGAAACGTCGTCATAAGTTTCTCCTATGTGCGAGTTATTTGTGCAATGAATATATAAACTAAAAAAATGCATGAAGGAAAGCGTTGACTCGACCATCTGATCATCTCCCACAACGTCTGATCATCTCCCACAGCGTCTGATCATCTCCCATAACGTCTGATCATCTCCCACAACGTCTGATCATCTCCCACAACGTCTGATCATCTCCCATAACGTCTGATCATCTCCCATAACGTCTGATCATCTCCCATAGCGTCTGATTATCTCCCATAGCGTCTGATCATCTCCCACAACGTCTGATCATCTCCCATAGCGTCTGATCATCTCCCATAGCGTCTGATCATCTCCCATAGCGTCTGATCATCTCCCACAGCGTCTGATCATCTCCCATAGCGTCTGATCATCTCCCATAACGTCTGATCATCTCCCATAACGTCTGATCATCTCCCGAAACATCTTAATAAAATGCCATAATTCGCAAGTTATTTTATTACCGTCCTTCTCAGCAAATAGTCTAGGTGTGGCATACAAGTCGGACCGAAACGTCGTCGTAAGCTCCTCTCTCCTATGTGCGGGTTATTTGTGTATTGTTCCAGTCACGGTATTGTGACTTTTTATTCTGTACACAAGTCTTCCATTGATCTGCCTTTCCTTGTTCTCTACACCTCCAGTACCAGATATTGCAAACTCGTTTGTGTTTTCATACAGACTTTTCTTCCAGCTATTGTAGTTATATCCAACTTGTGGAGTATACTTTACGCAATGTTTGACAAAATTACTCAGAATTCCCATGTGGATTTTAATAACTGGAAGGACACTGGGTTTATCTCGGGTATTTTACTTATGGTGCGCTTTTATATATCTCACTGGTCAACAAGACGACATGCGCTGGTTATATACTTGCTGTTCAACAAGAACGACATGCGTTGGTTATGTACTTGCTGTGCAACAAGAACGACATGCGCTGGTACACAGTCGCGTCATGAATCGAGAAAAACGTGCGCTGGGTGTGTTTAACAGGTTTAGTCATCCGGACGCTGCCTAAACTATTATTATTGAACCAGGAAGCTGACAAACTGCTCTAGCTGCCATCTTCTGTGTTCCCAAAAGTCAGTAGTGGTTTATACTGCTTGGAAACAAGCAATTTGCTTGGAAAAAAGTAAGAATAAGCAAGTTTCCGTTTGTGGAAACAGCAGCAGCAGCAGCAGCAGCAGCAGCTGTCTGACAAGAACCAGCTGCTCTAACTGCTTACCCAGCCTCTGTTTGGTACCGTTAGTCTGGCTGACACTTCACTTGTTCATTGGTGTCCGGATTTGCTTCCGGCTCCTCTTTTTCATTTATGTTCCTGTTGCACAAGACTGACTGACTGACTTCTCTCCCTCCCACTTCCCCTTCCCCATCCACCTATTTCCCTCTTCTTCTTTTCTGAAGTACGAGACAGTCAAATAACAGGACACAAAATAGTCAATATCAAGGTTATGCGCTGTGAAAGAAAATTCATTCTAATTTTGTTTAGACAGTTGAGCTCAGGGTAGCAGAAGGCTACCCACTCCAGCCACCTTGCAGACTGAAAGTTGATAGGAGAATTGATCCTAGGATTCTTAAGCATTTGCGAGAGAGTTCTCTCTAAATTGGTGATCTCTCTTGTTTTGCATTCCAGCACTAAAACGTAATGTGTGACAGTAGCTCTTCTGTCAAAGTTAACATTGTGTACATCAGATGGAAGAGCAGCCTTGAAGAGGTAACTGTCACCTAGCCGAAGCGAGGCAGTGACAGCCAGCAGTGTGATGGTAGTGCCGGACGCACTACAGACATGATAGAAGGATAATAGATGAACTAGCTGGTGTTATTGTCCCTCATTGTCGAGTCAATGAAGTTCAGACGAAGTTTTCATATTCTCACACTGCTTGTAGACAGCCCAAGGGTGTGATCTACTCCCTTCTTGGAGGAATATTATTCAGATCCTTAAACCTACAAACTAATAGTGCCATCAAGAACAAAAAGGCCCAATACCATGAATGGAACAATTAAAAAATGACCCGCACATAGGAGAGAGAACCTATACATACTACTGTTCAGTGCACATCTTTATAATGTTGATGCTGACTTCCTAAGACACTTCCATGAGTATACATTTGCTAGTTCGTCAGTTTTATCAAACATTGATGACCAATGTGAGACGAAGCCCATAGGAATTTAACCCTGACTCCACTTTCTACAGGTCTACCACACTTGTCTAGCTTCTGACACGAGTATGTCACAACTGACACTCATAGGGGACTGAAGTAGACAATTCATCCCAGCAAAAATGCCTATTAGATAGTGATCCTCTTTCTATTTATTAATGGAATGTAAAGCCTAGCTTCTTTATACCAGCGGACTTCCCCTCAAGGAAGGTTCCTTGATGTTGGTGAGGGGCTCTTGATTTAGGGAATTGGATCTGTGCTCCAGTTCCCCAAATTAAGCCTGAATGCCTTCCACATCCCCCCCCCCCCAGGCGCTGTATAATCCTCCGGGTTTAGCGCTTCCCCCTTGATTGTAATAATAATAATATACCAGCGGATTTCTTGCGTATTCCAGTGTATTCCTGAGTTAAACCCCCCCTCCCCCAGATATTTATTAAATTAAATAATTTAATAGTACATTAAAATGGTATAAAATACCGACAGGTTGTTAGGTAAGACACATGCAACAGTTAGGTATCTTTATTTCGAACGTTTCGCCTACACAGTAGGCTTCTTCAGTCGACTGAAGAAGCCTACTGTGTAGGCGAAACGTTTCGAAATAGATACCTAACTGTTGCATATGTGTCTTACCTAACAACAATTTAATAGTACTTTATTAGTACTACGAATAATGCTAATCATAAAAATAGGTAATATTTAAACTATGAAAAAATACAACATTTAACACAGCCTTTCTTACTGAAGCTGTTGATGTTGATGGGAAGGATACATCTGATTAGCGTCAACAAGGACACTGATATCTGGTTGGTGATTGGCGAGTCTGTTGTGAATCAGCAGGCTCTTCCAGGTTCAGCCTGTCCCTCTGCTAAGCTAGAATTGCATTTGCATGGCTAAAACCAGCTTCAACCATGTACTGACCCCCTTCGATAGTCCGGCCCACCCTTAGGGGTCTATACTGACCACTGTGGAACCCTGACCTAACTAGAACTGCCATCATGAGCAGCACCAGCAGCCAGTACAGGGGTGCTGGTCACCGGGTAACAATAACACACAACTGATCATCTCAATGATGAGAAGCTCGTAATACATCACTGCTAAGTGAACACACTTCAGCTACACTTGTACGTAAAATACACCTGACGTGACGGTGTGGGACAAATTAGTTGTAATAAGTTGTTAGTGATGCTTCGCACAGTTACAAGTTAACAGCACTGCCTCCCACAGCTACAAGTTAACAGCACTGCCTCCCACAGCTACAAGTTAACAGCACTGCCTCCCACAGCTACAAGTTAACAGCACTGCCTCCCACAGCTACAAGTTAACAGCACTGCCTTCCACAGCTACAAGTTAACAGCACTGGCTCCCACAGCTACAAGTTAACAGCACTGCCTCCCACAGCTACAAGTTAACAGCACTGCCTCCCACAGCTGCAAGTTAACAGCACTGCCTTCCACAGCTACAACAGCACTGCCTCCCACAGCTACAAGTCACTGCCTCCCACAGCTACAAGTTAACACTGCCTCCCACAGCTACAAGTTAACAGCACTGCCTCCCACAGCTACAAGTTAACAGCACTGCCTCCCACAGCTACAAGTTAACAGCACTGCCCCCTCCCCAGTACACAGCTCCCACAGCACAGTTAACAGCACTGGCTCCCACAGCTGCAAGTTAACAGCACTGCCTCCCACAGCTACAAGTTAACAGCACTGCCTCCCACAGCTACAAGTTAACAGCACTGCCTCCCACAGCTACGAGTTAACATTACTGCCTCCCACAGCTACGAGTTAACATTACTGCCTCCCACAGCTACAAGTTA
Source organism: Cherax quadricarinatus (assembly GCF_026875155.1). NCBI lineage: Eukaryota > Metazoa > Arthropoda > Malacostraca > Decapoda > Parastacidae > Cherax > Cherax quadricarinatus. Next base: position 10,218,317 of record NC_069459.1, on the reverse strand, counting down.
ACAGCACTGGCTCCCACAGCTGCAAGTTAACAGCACTGCCTCCCACAGCTACAAGTTAACAGCACTGCCTCCCACAGCTACAAGTTAACAGCACTGCCTCCCACAGCTACAAGTTAACAGCACTGCCTCCCACAGCTACGAGTTAACATTACTGCCTCCCACAGCTACAAGTTAACAGCGCTGGCTCCCACAGTTACAAGTTAACAGCACTGCCTCCCACGTGTCTGAGACATGCACCTTCTTATAACGTCACACTGTTTACAGTCATCATCATGGATAAATAACATACTACTATTATTTATAGTGTAAGAAGTGAGACAAGTAGTTTCTCATTAACATACATCACTTACTTTCTCATCTCGAGTTACGTGTTTATCGAAGCACCACAATTTTTTGTGGGGGGAGGGGGAAGGTCTTCCCAAATGCCTAGATTTTGAGGTATTTTTTTTTTTTTGAGAAATTCGTAAATTTACTGGTTCTACGTAATGTGAAGAGCAGTTGAAGAACATGAAAAGTAATAATAATCTTTATACCTTGTACATGTACTTATAGAAGTATAGTACTAGCTGACATCAGTGACATACTACTATATAGAAAGCCGCTTGTTATCCAGAGCGTTTTGGGGGATATTAGGTCAGTGTTGTCCCAGGATGCGACCCACACCAGTCGACTAACACCCAGGTACCTATTTTACTGCTAGATGAACATGAACAGCAAGTTTGTAGATGAATGGTTCAGAGAACCGACATGTTGATAAATTAGACACATGTGCAACTCTTGGGTATCTTTAAAGATACCCAAGAGTTGCACATGTGTCTAATTTATGAACAGCAGGTGTCGTAAGGAAACACGTCTTAATGCTTTCACCCGTACCGGGGATCGACCACCGGACCTCAGTGTGTGAGCTGAGTGCGCTGGGCACAATACCGTGACCGGAACAATACGCAAATAACTCGCACATGAGAGAGAGAGAGAGAGAGAGAGAGAGAGAGAGAGAGAGAGAGAGACAGAGAGAGAGACAGAGAGAGAGAGAGAGCGCTTATGACGACGTTTCGGTCCGACTTGGACCATTTACAAAGTCGCATTATGCAGTTATGTATATCATTGGTCTTGTCGGTATTGAGTACCTCTGATATAGAAGATAATGAATTAAGACACATGTGCAACATTTAGATATCCTGACTTGTCAGTAAAGATGGCGAATTACACACATGTTGCACCACTGATGAGAACTACACATGTTGTACCACTGATGAGAACACATGTTGTACATCATGTGTCTAATTCTCATCATTGGTGTTACCGACACGTAGGTTAATACGAGACAATGTTCAGTTTATGATGTTTTACTGATGAGACCTTTCTCCCTCCAGCGACCCTCTCAGTCTCTGATGGGCGAAACATATTCTCACTAAGATTCCACACGCCGCATGCTGCATCTAATTAACGAAGAGTTGCAAGTTGCAAAGAAGGGTGAGCGTAATCTAGTAAAGCATAAATAATCCTGGTAGTGTTGTTGATCTTGGCTTGGCCAACAACAACTTGATGCTTTAAATGGATCCTCTCACTACTTGCTGACTCATGTATATATACACGCGCTCTCCCTGTAATACACACACACTCTTCACGTGTATGTGTATTATTTTTAGATATGCAAACGTGGTTTTTTTGGTATATTTCAGAATCTACGAGTGCAGAATAGTTATATAGGTGTCTGTATCTATTTTCATGCTATATTTTATTCTCACTGTCTTCACTTATAGACGATGAGAAAGGTTTATTATAGCGATAAGCGTAAAAATCAGGCTGGAAAAGCAGTCTGGGGAAGATAATGCTGTGGTTACAGCAGAAGGATAAGACCCCTGGTTGTCTTCAAGAGGGAGCTGGACAGATATCTCAAGTCTGTGCCGGATCAGTCGGGCTGTGATTCGTATGTTGGTCTACGTGCGGCCAGCAGTAACAGCCTAGTTGATCAGGCCCTGATCCACCAGGAGGTCTGGTTATAAACCGGGCCGCGGGGTGGTTGATCCCCGGAATACCCTCCAGGTAGACCCCAAGTAGAGCTTGGAAGAAGCCAAAGGTGTTTTGAAACATCCTCACCGAAAAACGTCAGTTTTCAGACTCCAGCTTCTCTGAAGGGAAGGGTCACTTGGGCGGTCGGATATACATTGTGTGTATGTATTCACCTATTTGTATTCACCTACTTGTGGTTGCAAGGGTCGATTCACAGCTCCTGGCCCCGCCTCTTCGCTAGTCGCTACTAGGTCCACTCTCTCCCTGATCCGTGAGCTTTATCGTACCTCTTCTTAAAGCTATGTATGGATTCTGTTGCCATTACATCACTCTGCAGACTGTTCCACTTCCTGGCAACTCTCTGAAATACTTCCTAACATCCCTGTGACTCACCTGTGTTTTCTACCTCTAGTTGTGACCCCTTGTTGCTGTGTCCCATCTTTGTGTGTGTGTGTTTCTGGAGGTGTTTTATGAGGTACGAGAGTCTGGAAGCGTCGGTGTATCGAGGATGCCTCTTTCGAGGGGTCGTTGTATCGAAACTGTTTTTCAATCGAGGTTGTGCGAGAGTCTGGAAAGGGTCGTTGTATCCAGGTTGAAAGTCTTGGGGTCGTATCGATGCACAAATCTGTACCGGGTCGTTATATCTATTTTGTAAAAGTTTGGAAGGGTCGCTGTATCGAGGTCGTGCAAGTGTGGAGGGGGTCGGTCGTTATATCAAAGTTGTGCAAATCTGGAGGGGTCGTTTTAACGAGACTGTGTGATAATCTTGGAGGGGGTCGTTGTAGCAGGGTTGTGTAATAATTTTGGAGGGGGTCGTTGTATCGAGGTTGTATAGTAATCTTGGAGGGGTCGCTATATCAAGGTTGCGAGAGAGTGGAAGATAACACTTGTTGCCATAATGATCCTCATTATCAAAGTGGCCTGGTGGCCTGGTGGCTAAAGCTCCCGCTTCACACACGGAGGGCCCGGGTTCGATTCCCGGCGGGTGGAAACATTTCGACACGTTTCCTTACACCTGTTGTCCTGTTCACCTAGCAGAAAATAGGTACCTGGGTGTTAGTCGGCTGGTGTGGGTCGCATCCTGGGGGACAAGATTAAGGACCCCAATGGAAATAAGTTAGACAGTCCTCGATGACGCACTGACTTTCTTGGGTTATCCTGGGTGGCTAACCCTCCGGGGTTAAAAATCCGAACGAAATCTTATCTTATCTTATCTCATGGTCATTTAAGACACTAACAACTTGTTCAGACTATCCATACGCAGTTCGCATCCTCCTGGCGTAGGTGTGCTAGCAGGTGTCTTGTTAAGGTTGATCAGTGGCGCGTATAGTAAGTATGGTATATCTATTTCTACATGTACGTGGTATATAGGCCTAGCTTGTCTTTCAGAGCATTTCGGGCAAATTAGGTTAGTTTTGTCCCAAAGATGCGACCCACACCAGTCCACTAACACCCAGGTACCTATTTTACTGATGGGTGAACATTGATAGCAGGTGTCTTGAAGAATCACGTCCTGATGTTTCCAGCCGTACCGGGGATCGAACCACTGACCTCCGTGTGTGAGCTGAGACCGCCAGTGAGCTACGAGACACCTTGGTAACAGATACCGACAAATTGGTCCAGGACACGTGAGCAAACATTAGGACTTATTTGTTTGAAAACGTTTCGCTCTTGGGACCTTGTTGTATGTTAGAAGTGATCAAGGAGGAGGTTCCAGGACCGAAACGTTTTCCAATGTGTTTGGGCCACGTGTCTTTCTAAATCACAGTAAGCGTAAGAGCGTAAACAGTGTGACATAAGCACCCATAGCTAGGTCAGCTGACTGCTACATGCCACACCCACTTTCTGATTGGCTGGCTAGGTTATCACGTGGACACTGAATGTTCTCATGAGGCACAATACCTTATTCAGCCTACCCGCTGCCAGACCATAGAAGTGTCCCACAATATAGGCCACCATTCCTTACTATGCCTCCACTAAACTCTCACGCTACTTAACCCAGCACTTGTATGATAGTCCCAAACAATCCGGAGCTATGGATAGAATCGGGTGGAAGGCGTAAATGTAATAAAGAATTGCCACCGTACGACAGTTTGGGAGTGCTTGGTATGATCAGATATTTTTGGAAGGTTGACGGTGTAGAGCTCAGTCAGCAAAGAAGATCGGGGGTTGGCGTGCGTGTGCGTATGTGTGTGCGTGGCAAGACTTGGGAGTTTAAACAGTGTTAACTAATCCACGACGTGCGGGTATTTTATGACAACATCTCTATCACATAGTAAGTGTTCATTGCTCTCTACCAGATCTGTGGATGAGGGACTTTACGATTATCTAATGTGATGTGTGAAAACAAGAATGATTAGGTTTAGTTTGTAAACAGTGCGAAGCATTGGCAGTTTGAGAACATTAGTAATATCAAAATTATCCAATATCCTCAGTAATATTGTGTGCAGTGAGTGTCAGTCCGAATAAGTGGTGTTAGGTTTGAACGTCTCGAGTGATATTTGTCTTTAAAAGTGGTTAGAGATATCAAAGGCATGACATTTAAAGGTAAGATTGGTTTGGGATGAACATTACAGGGTGTATATATATACCGAGTGTGTGTATATACACCGACTTTATTCTGAATCTAAGGGTTAAACTAGTGTTTGGTTCAACGATGGGCCTTAATGACCCTTGTGCAGTCGATATGTAATATATGTAAATACATGGTGTACTTGTATACATTTTATTTAAATATATATAAGTAAGTTTATTTAGGTATAGATCCACATAAGTACAGTTATTATATATAGTAACACGTGTGTAAACTACTCAGGATCTAAAAAAGTGACTCGATGTATATGAGAATTTAAATGTATATACAAATTTAATATGTTGGTAACTTCCTCAAATGCGTCATTTTTAGTAGCTGTTCTGATTGTATATGGTAAAAACTATAGTAGTAATCTGTAATATATAATTCGAACGTTTCCCCCGTATAATAATCTTTTAAATGCATAGAATAATGCTGGAGGAGAGATTATGTGTGTGTGTGTTTGTGTGAGATATCAACTGCAGTAGTGGTAGTTAAACTTGACTGATGGCAATAGTAAGGCAAATAACTGCCGACAGCTTGGTGAAAATAGACCTGCGGGTGTACAGACCTGCGGGTGTATAGACATGCGGGTGTATAGACATGCGGGTGTATAGACATGCGGGTGTATAGACATGCGGGTGTATAGACATGCGGGTGTCAAGAATAAATGCATTCGTGTCGATTTTCCCTCAAGTTAACAGGTTGGGCTCGACGACAGGTCATGTTCAACAAATATTGCTGAGAGTTTGGCAAATTGTTGTAGCTTGTAGAATATACATTTTAAAGGTGTACAGTACCATAGCCTAGATCTACAATACAATAAAATAAACAAGACTTGTATATTTTGTGCGGAAATTACGTATATTTTTGGTGTACCAACAGCCAGTAACCTGCAATAATGAAACGTAAACACACGTGAACATTTTTGGTCCTATTTTGCTTTATTCCCAGGGACAGAACTTACAACATTAACCGCAATATCTGTTGTGGAAACCTGTTAATGATAGATGTATCAGTCATAATGAGTGGTGAAAAAATAGTGGTGGGGGGGGGGGGGCAGTTTCGCGTGGATCACTTGTAGACAAAGCAGCTGTACAGTGTCAATAATAAATAATAGCATTTATTTATTAATTTATGAACGTATCAACAATAGATAAATAAGTACCGCAACAGATAAGTGTTTCCTGTTATGGTTCCGGAGATGATGTGGTGTGTGATGTTGCCAGTGTTCTCTCCCGGGAATAAAGTATATAATGACCAGACATTTTGCCTCCTTGACTTGTCTTAACCACATCTTGTTGGTGTCTATACCGGGGTTTTCGCCACTCCCGGCAGTGTTCCGCTTATGTTTACGTTAGACTAGTCAGGTTACAGTGTAATGAATGGTTTGAAAAACCGACAAGTTGAAGATTGAGACACTTATGCAGCATATGGGAATCTTTATTCAGGAAACGTTTCGCCACACAGTGACTTCATCAGTCCAATACAAAGAGGAAGGCGTAAGGAGAAGAGGAGTATGAGGTAATCAGTCCCTCAGCCTGGAGTCGATGTGTTCAGTCCATCAATCTTGTAGATGGACTGAACACGTCGACTCCAGGCTGAGGGACTGATTACCTCATACTCTTCTTCTCCTTACGCCTTCCTCTTTGTATTGGACTGATGAAGCCACTGTGTGGCGAAACGTTTCCTGAATAAAGATTCCCATATGCTGCATAAGTGTCTCAATCTTCAGGTTACAGTGTAGCGGAGGTGATTAAACCAACCAAGCGATGGGCTAATAGGCTATAACTTGATATACCTTTTGAACAGTTTGGAGAGTTTACAACTCTCGGAGCCCGGCCATGGGCCAGGCTCATCTGGTGCTTGCCTGATGAACCAGACACTACTACAAATGACGGTTAACATCGCCAAGTTTGTAAGCGAAACTGGTTCGGTATTAGGGAATCTGTTGAGGAAGGAGCCTTTTCGTCCACCAGGGACTTAATCACTCCAATGCAGAGGCCAGTAAACAGAGTATATAAAAAATAAGAGGGTAGAGTAAGCTGCTGCATGGGCTGTGGACGGAGCTTAGGTATGGCAGTGTTCTGCTTCGGTGAAATTTGTTTGACTGGTATTTTCGAGATTTTGAAGCTGTTTGTCCTGATAACGATGAGAACATTCTAAACATCGTCAGCGAGAAAAGTATGATTCCTTGGTAAATTTGTCCAATTGGAACTTCACGAGATCGTTGTGTGTATTAGAGTGCATAGTGCAGGCGCTGGTTGGGTCGTCCCTTCATCAAGGGTACTTTATTGTATTAATGTTAGTAGAATTACCGACAATATGTAAAGTAAAAGGACACAAGTGCAACTAATGCGACATTTTATCGTGGCAACGTTTCGGTCTCCAGGAGCTTTTTCAAGCCGTTACAAACAATACATGGACACAGAGGGTATGTATAGACTTTGTGAGTTGTAATACTAGTGGCAGTAATAGTGATACAAGTAGTAATGTATTACTATTACTTATATTACTATTAATCGTGTGATAAATGGTTTGAAACCGACAAGTTGAAGATGGAGATACTTGTGCAACATATGGGAATCTTTATTGAAGAAACGTTTCTCCACACTGGCTTCATCAGTCCAATATAAATCAGAAAAGTGTAAGGAGAGGGTAATCAGTCCCTCAGCCTGGAGTCGATGTGTTCAGTCCATCAGTCTTGTAGAAGTGGTTTATATACCGTAGTCAGGTGAGGCGAAGCAGGAAGAGGTGGGGGTCATGGTGGTACCATCCACTAGTCCAATCTTTGGACGAAGACTTACTTCGGCTAGTGGATGGTACAACTATGATCCCGCCTCTTCCGCCTCGCCTGACTACGGTATGTAAGCCACTTCTACGGCTATATGCTGTACTTTCTGCAAGATTGATGGACTGAACACATCGACTCCAGGCTGAGGGACTGATTACCTCAAACTACTACTACTACTACTGGACTGATGAAGTCATTGTGTGGCGAAACTTTTCTTCAGTAAAGATTCCCATAAGTGTCATTACTACTACTATTAATATTACTACTACTATTAATCTTACTATTATATTACTACTACTATTAATATTACTACTACTATTAATATTACTACTACTATTAATATTACTACTACTACTATTAATATTACTACTGTGGTATAAACCTTGGTAATAAATACCGACAAGTTGGTTTAGAAGAAGTGATCAAGGTCCCAGGACCGAAACGTTTTCTAATAAATATGTTAGTGTTTGCTTACGTGTCTTTCTAAACCAATATTACTACTACTACTATTAATATTACTACTACTATTAATATTACTACTACTATTAATATTACTACTACTACTACTATTAATACTACTACTACTATTACACTACTACAACTATTAATATTACTACTACTACTACTATTAATACTACTACTACTACTATTACTACTACTACTATTACTACTACTACTATTACTACTTATTATTATTACTACTACTACTACTATTACTACTACTACTATTATTAATATTACTACTACTATTATTAATATTACTACTACTACTATTATTATTACTACTACTACTACTATTAATACTACTACTACTACTATTATTACTACTACTACTACTATTAATATTACTACTACTATTAATATTACTACTACTACTACTAATAATATTATTACTACTACTACTATTAATATTATTATTACTACTACTACTATTAATATTATTATTACTACTACTATTAATATTACTTCTACTACTACTACTATTAATATTATTACTACTACTAATACTACTACTACTAATAATAATACTACTACTACTACTACTAATATTAATACTACTATATTAATATTACTATTACTACTATACATTACTATTATTACTACTACTATTACTTATATTACTATTACTTATATTACTATTACTACTATTACTTATATTACTATTACTACTACTACTTCTTATATTATTACTACTACTACTTCTTATATTATTACTACTACTACTTATATTATTACTACTACTACTTATATTATTACTATTACTTATATTACTATTACTTATATTACTATTACTACTATTACTTATTACTATTACTACTTCTTATATTACTACTACTTATATTACTATTACTACTACTACTACTTATATTATTACTACTACTACTTATATTATTACTACTACTTATATTACTATTACTACTACTACTTATATTATTACTACTACTTCTATTACTTATATTACTACTTCTATTACTACTATTACTACTTATATTACTACTACTATTACTAATATTACTACTATTACTACTACTACTATTACTGTTACTACTACTTATTAGTACCATTACTACTACTTATATTACTACCATTACTACTACTACTTATATTACTACTACTACCAGTATTACACCTCATGCTAAGCCTATATATACCCTCTGTGTCCATGTATTGTTTGTAACGGCTTGATAAAGCTCCTGGAGAGCGAAACGTTGCCACAATAAAATGTCACATTAGTTGCACTTGTCCTTTTACTTTACAAGCGTACTTATCTTCACTGATTGGTTGTAGGCTCACATTTCCCCACCTGGAATAATGTAGATACCAGCGTTGGGATTACCGTGTTGGTTTATTAGGTTGTCGATAGTGTTAGGAGTAATGTTGGTTAGGTGTTTATTGTCGATAGTGTTAGGAGTAATGTTGGTTAGGTGTTTATTGCTTTTGGCGATAAGGTTATTTCCCGAAATTGCTAAAAAGCAATACCCACGTAGCATTACTCCCAACACCACCAAGAATTTAATAATGAAGGGGAACACACAATATTGAATCCAACGCTGGTATCTGTACACTTTTTCATGTGAAAAATGTGATAAACTAAACCATATTTTGGAAACCCCGAGCCCTTCGAGAAAAATCTCTCTTCAAAACGTGATCCAGAAACATGTATGCCGAGTATGGGCCAGTAGGCCTGCCGCAGTGTTCCTCGGTTATGTTCTAATCTGGTTATAATGCGTTCTTGTAAGCAAGCTTATTTCGGCACAAGTATACTAGTACAATTATCGTTCATTGTAAATTACCTAGGAAATTCCTACGAACCCGTAGCTCGATCGCTAGCGCACTGAGGTCTGGGGTTCGAATCTCCTCCGGTACGGCTGGAAAACATTAGGGACATGTTTCCATGGCCCCTGCTGTTAATCCATCAGTGTAAAATGGGTACCTGGGTGTTAGTAGACTGGTGTGGGTCGCATCCTGGGACAAAAAAAAAGTGACCTAATTTTCCCGAAATGCTCACTACTATACAAGAAGCCGCTTGTTATACTATGTCATTGATGTCAGCTAGGACTGTATACCATGTACATGTAGTAAATAAAGATGATATTATTAATTACATTATCTTCCATTAACTAAGCACATGTCTCTTATGGTTGTTTCAGATGTTCTATCTCCTATTTTTCATATAAAACTTTCGACTAAACGTGTCCCCATAAAGCAATGCACGAGAGTAAAAACTTAGAATTATGTCGACCAGGGTACTGTACCACGTCGACTAATCCAGTTAGGAACAGTCATCCAACCAGGAACACTTGGGTATTTTTATTGTGGAAAAGTTTTGTCAGCAAGTGGCGTCTTCAATCCAGTACAAAGAACGGTGGAAGATCAGTAGAGGTTTGAGTTCACCGTACAGTGGAAACCTTTACACCTGTCTGGTGATCTGTGCCTGTGGTCGCTACCGAAGGTCACCGCCTCCGCTGCCCGGTCCCAGACTAGGCCTCCTGATCACTGGCCTACTCGATTAAGCCGTTGGTGCCCGCCGCCTACAAGTCATAAAACAGCGCTGAATCTGCGGTATCAGAGGTATCCTTCATTAGCTCATCTGAGTTATATAGATGTTTCGAGTGTGCGTCTCCTGCACGTGTAGTGTGACGGGGTGGAATAATTTTGGAGAATTTCTGACATAACTAAAGTGATTTATCTGGAGTCTACCTGGAGGGTGTTCCGGGGTCAACGCTCCTGCGGCGCTGCCCATGACCAGCCCTCGCGGTGGATCAGGGCCTGGTCAACCAGGCTGTTACTGCCGGCCGTATG
>NC_069459.1:10112842-10207135 GCF_026875155.1 Cherax quadricarinatus | reverse complement strand
CCCGGCCGTGATGCCCATTGCCTGCGCTACTATGCGCTCTCATGATCTCCGCAACCCTTTCCCAAATTATGAAGGTCCTGATATTAGAACTTCTTTATTTGTTCGCCGCCCCTGCTTACTCCGTCCCTTCTCTTTTCGCCTTCATTCGCTCTTGCTCTTTTCAATACCCCCCTTCTATGTACATGTAGCATCTCATTTTTTTCCCTACCCCCCCCTGGGAAGTTCCAGCTGTTCGAGTCTGTTTTTTTCCCCCTCCCTTGCTCGAAAGCCCAACTGTCTAGGGTCGTTTCCCCGCTCTCTTTTTCTTGACCATTTTCACCCATTCTCATCCATTGCTGGTACACAGATGGCTCTAAGTCTTCTGACGTGTAGGATTCCACTTTTTTCCGGGACAGCGTCGTACAAGGCATTTACATCTTCACTATTTTTTTTTACGCTGAATTTATATGCCTTTCCTTACAGCACTTATCCTATTGCATCTAGCTGTGTCATCATTTGGGTTCTCAGACTCCCTTAGTGTTTTACAGGTTTAAACAAAAATTTGATACACCTCCCCCCTTTACCCTCCGTATCCAATTTTGGCAGCCGCACTTTACTAAGCAAAAAAATATTGTTTTTTTTTGGGCCCGGGTCATGTTGACGTACAGGCAATGCAGCAGACACTGCTGGCGTCACAGTACATGACCAAAAACCAGTTTTTTCTTATAGGGTATTCCATGACGGACTATTTTGCTGTAATATCTTCCCACCTTCACACCCTTTTCAACAACGTTGGTCTACACCCGGGCAACAATTCGTCTATTAAACCGAGTAAAGGTTACTGGCCGTCTTCTTATCACCAGGCGAGGTTGGGAGACTACCCTCCCGTCTTCGCAGGGGCCATACCGTCTTACCAGGATATCTCAGGAGAGGCTTTTGCTCCCTCTGTGAGAATTGCCAAGCTCCATTACATCAGCCACATTCTTTTGGGACTGCCCACTTTATCAACGAGCACGCAAATTTACCTCTGTCTCGTTTTCCCCTCGCCCCCTCTCCCCCTTTTTAAACCTTCCCTTCTCGCTGAGGGACCCACCTTTCATGGGACTCCCCTCTTGACTTTTTGACAACGATGATTTTCTTCAAAAATTCTGATACTTTCAGCCCTTTCTACTTGAATCTCTTCTCCCCCAAAACCCCCTCAACCCCTGCCCCCTTTTTTCCTGTAACCTCTGATCTCCCCCCTCCCTTCTGCCTCCAATTCCCTTGCTTCCTTCCCCCACCCTGCAGCGCGTAAACCCCTTGGGTTTTCGCTTTTTTTTGATTATAATAAAATAATACTTCACAACCCTACTATGAGAACGCGGGGTTTTGAGAAGGACCTGCCCCCCCCAAATCAACCTACGTCTCACCCCGGGCACTTTTAAAAGGGCCCGATTCTGTCCTTAAAACTTCATATTTTTTTCAGACAACAACAATGCCCCTTCTCCAGACTAGGGACTGACCACCTAAAACTTTAAGGGTGAGGGACTGATTACATCGTCTTCAAGTATCTTCTGCTTCCTTCAACTTTTCTGTCTCGCCCTGAAGAAGCCTACGTGTAGGCAAACGTTTCAAAATAAAAAATACCTAACTTTTTTGCATATGGTCTTCCTAACAATCGTCGGTATTTTATACCTTTTTAATGTTCAAAAAACTGGGTTATCTTCAAGATGGGAGAGACTCCTGTAGTATAAATCATAAAAAGGGTATACTAAAAAGGAAAGTTAAGAGAATGACCTGACCTGACTGGGTTGGCCTTAAGCCGGTAGAGACTTGGACCGCCCGAACCTGTTGGCTGAAGGAAGCGTACCCCACACGGAGAACACAAGCAGTGTAGCAAACAAGCATTTCGTTGGACTGTTTCGCTCTGATATTTTTTCAAAACTTGGAAAATAAGTTTTTAAACAAAAAAAGTTATCCCATTAAATTTTGTGTGTGACTCACCAATTGTGGTTTCAGGGATCGAGACTCGGGCCCCGCCCCGCCTCTTTACTGATCGCTACGGGTCCCTCTCTCTCTCTTCCAGCTTTGTCATACCTCTTCTTAAAACTAGTAGGTTTTTCCCGCCTCCACTACTTTACTTGCAGGCTATTCCCCTTGCTGACAACTCTGTGACTGAAGAAATACTTCCAACATCCCGTGACCGCGAGTCTTCAGCTTCCAGTTGTGACCCCTTGTCCCTTGGGCCCCTCTCTGGGGAAAATCCTATCTCTGTCCACCTTTTCTATTCCCCCGCGTATCTTGTATGTCGTTACATTCTCCCCTGACCCTTCTGTCCCCCATTCGTCAGTCCGATTTTCCCTTAACCTTTCCTCGACACATTCCTTTTAGCTCTGGGACTAGCCTTGTGCAAACCTTTGTACTTTCCCCTAACTTCTTACGTGCACCAGGTTGGGTTCCCCGACTGGGGGCTGCAACTCCAGTATGGGCCAAAAAACACAGTGTAAGTTCTTGAACGATTTTCCTTTTTAAAGGATCGGGAAAGCTATTCCAGGTTTGCCGGCCCCCCTAGCTGCAGCAGTTATTTGGTTGATTGGCCTCCGGGGAAGTGCTCGGGGTTTTGGCACCCCAAGGTCTTTCTCCCTGAGTGAGGCTGTAGTCTTTGTCCACCTACCATACTCTTCGCGGTCTTCTTTCCCCTCCCCAATCTTCATGACTTTGCATTTTTCTGGATTAATTTGAGAAGCCATTACGGGCACATTCCGCCTGTCCCGGTCTCTTTGCAGTCCTGCCTCATCCTCTCGATTTAATTCTTCCATCAACTTCACGTCATCGCGAACAGGGACACTTAAGTCATTCCTTTCCCCATGTCTTTACATATCAAAAATAGCACTGGTCCAGAACTGACCCCCCCGTGGGAAACCCCCCTCGAAAAGGCGCCCATGTGATACCCCTTTTACACCATGACTCGTTGCTGCCCCTTGCGGGATTCCCTTACCATTGCAGTGCCCTTCCTTTTACGTGTGCCTGATCCTCCAGCTTCTGCACTAGTCTCTTGTGGGGAACTGTGTCAAAGGTCTTCCTGCAGTCCTAGGAAAACGCAATCTACCCACCCCTCTCTCTCGTGTCTTACTTCTGTTACCTTGTCATAAGACTCCAGGAGGTTTGTGATACAAGATTTGCCTTCCATGAACCCATGCTGGTTTTCATTTATAATCTTGTTCCTTTCCAGGTGTTCGACCACTCTCCTCCTGATAATCTTCTCCATGACTTTGCACACAATACATGTCAGAGACACAGGTCTGTAGTTTAGTGCCTCGTTTCTGTTTCCTTTCTTAAATATGGACTACATTAGCTGTCTTCCATTTCTCAGGTAGTTGCCCAGTTTCAAGGGATGTGTTGAAGATTGTGGTTAGAGCACACACAGCATCTCTGCTCCTTCTCTAAGGACCCATGGGGAGATGTTGTCCGGTCCCATCGCCTTTGAGGTGTCAAGGTCACTTAAGAGCTTCTTCCACCTCCTCCTCAGTTGTTCGTATGTCATTCAACACTTGTTGGTATATTCCCTCTTGATGTTCCCTTCTGTGCTGTCTTCCCACAGCCCTTCCTGTCTCTACTGTAAAAACTTCCTTAAATCTCCTGTTCAGCTCCTCACATACCTCCTGATCATTTCTTGTGAGTTCTCCACCTTCTGTCCTTAATCTGATCACCTGGTCTTTGACTGTTGTCTTCCTCCTGATGTGGCTATACAACAGTTTTCGGGTCAGTCTTGATTCTCGATGCTATGTCATTTTCATACTGTCGCTGGGCCTCCCTCCTTACCTGTGCGTACTCATTCCTGGCTCTGCGACTGATCTCCCTATTTTCGTGTGTTTCCTGCCTTCTGTACTTTTTCCATTCTCTATTGCACTTTGTTTTTGCCTCCTTACACCGTCGGGTAAACCAGGGGCTCGTTTCTGGTCTTCCCGCTGTTACTGTTGCCCTTGGAATGAACCTTTCCACTGCCTCCTTGAATTTTGTTGCTACATATTCCATCATTTCATTTACTGGCTTTCCTGCCAGTTCTCTGTCCCACTGGACCTCCCGCAGGAAGTTCTTCAACCCTATGTAGTCCCCTCTTTTATAGTCAGGCTTTTCCCATTCTACTCCTGTTATTCTCTCCACTTGCAGCTCTACTATGTATTCAAAGCACAGAACCACGTGGTCGCTAGCTCCTAGGGGACTCTCATACTTGATGTCCTCAATGTCTGAGCTGCCCAGGGTGAACACAAGGTCCAATCTTGCTGGTTCATCCTCCCCTCTCACTCTGGTAGTGTCCTTAACATGTTGGTGCATGAGGTTTTCCAGCACCACGTCCAACATCCTGGCTCTCCATGTTTCGGGACCCCCATGTGGCTCCAGGTGTGTGTGTGTGTGTGTGTGTTTGTTTCACAACCAAGTTGACTGTCCCGTCCTCGCATGGGCCAGTAGGCCTGCCACAGTGCTCCTTTTTATGTTCTTATGGATCGTTGTGCGTCTCCAGCGACTATATGGATAATTCAACTCGTATCGTCAGGAAGGATACGTAGTGTAGCCTGTCATTCTCATCAACTTGATGGCATAGTATACCGTTTATATAATACGATACTACTGCGAGTGTCTCCTATCTTGAAAGATAACTTGTGTAAACAGTACTGTGTCACTAGCATTCCCAAGTTTGTACCACTATACTGCATTCCTGCACACCTGTACCACGATGGTGCATTCCTGCACACCTGTACCACGATGGTGCATTCCTGCGCACCTGTACCACGATGGTGCATTCCTGCGCACCTGTACCACGATGGTGCATTCCTGCGCACCTGTACCACGATGGTGCATTCCTGCGCACCTGTACCACGATGGTGCATTCCTGCACACCTGTACCACGATGGTGCATTCCTGCACACCTGTACCACGATGGTGCATTCCTGCACACCTGTACCACGGTGGCGCATTCCTGCACACCTGTACCACGGTGGCGCATTCCTGCACACCTGTACCACGGTGGCGCATTCCTGCACACCTGTACCACGGTGGCGCATTCCTGCACACCTGTACCACGGTGGCGCATTCCTGCACACCTGTACCACGGTGGCGCATTCCTGCACACCTGTACCACGGTGGCGCATTCCTGCACACCTGTACCACGGTGGTGCATTCCTGCACACCTGTACCACGGTGGTGCATTCCTGCACACCTGTACCACGGTGGTGCATTCCTGCACACCTGTACCACGGTGGTGCATTCCTGCACACCTGTACCACGGTGGTGCATTCCTGCACACCTGTACCACGGTGGTGCATTCCTGCACACCTGTACCACGGTGGTGCATTCCTGCACACCTGTACCACGGTGGTGCATTCCTGCACACCTGTACCACGGTGGTGCATTCCTGCACACCTGTACCACGGTGGTGCATTCCTGCACACCTGTACCACGATGGTGCATTCCTGCACACCTGTACCACGGTGGTGCATTCCTGCACACCTGTACCACGGTGGTGCATTCCTGCACACCTGTACCTCGGTGGTGCATTCCTGCACACCTGTACCACGGTGGTGCATTCCTGCACACCTGTACCGCTGATTAATAAGACACATGTGCAAAACTTGGGTATCATTGTGGAAACGTTTCTCCAGGCAGTGGCTTCTCATTTCTTTTCCTCTCCGTATATTCGAAGTGATCATTTTCCAGGATCGAAAGATTCCCGCCCCCCCCCCCCCCCCAGAAAAAAGAAGAAAAATAATCTAGTGTTTGTATCTTCTTGTTCTAACACAACTCTTGACCAGAACTTAGTTAACTGACCACTAACCATATTATGGTAATGCCATTCCCCTCTGTGCTTCTTCCTTAAGTGGATGCGACTTCGACCTGATTGGCTTGGGCCAGAAGATCTGCTGCAGTGCTCCTTATGTTCTTGTGTTAAAAAAAAAATTCTCTGGTCCGGTATGGGAATAAGTTATGTTTTTGTCTGTAAGGTTAGCCTGGGTTAATTTCTACGCATCCATTTTATCCCCATCCCCTTGTAAATGTTGAAAATTGCTATCAAATTTTAAATTAAAATTAGAAATGGTTAAGTAGTAGCGATGTGAATACGATAAGATAGCATTTGTTGGGATTTTTAACCCTGAAGGTTAGCCATTCAGGATAACCCAAGAGTCAGTACGTCATTGAAGACTGTCTTATTTCTATTGTGGTCCTTTAATGTTCCCCCAGGATGCGACCCATGCCAGTCGACTAACACCCAGGTACCTACTTAATGCTAGGTGAACAGGGACAGTGGGTGAAAGAAAACATGCCCAGCTGTGGTTCCCTGAGGGACTGATTACCTCATCTTTTGTATATAGTTCTACTGTCTTGCAGTTATGCCCTTGAATTTGTATTGATAAGGCCACTGATGGTGTGCATGTGTGTAATTCTTCAGCTAGTAGGCTTGTTCATATGTTTTGTTTACAACTTACTTAACATGTCGGCTGTACTGCTCTTGTAGCCTCCTCAGCTGTCTTAACAAGAAGGGGATTACCAGAGCTTAATTTCCTCGCTTTGTACATGTTCATTGTTACAGGGGAAAGGCAGACAAGACGCTGTCATCCGTGGTTTCTGAGAGGGTAGAAAGATGTGAAAGGTTCTCAGATTGCTAGGTTGATACCAGACAGTAATTATGAGTGTGGGCACTTTGCTGTCACGTCTTCGTTTATTAATTAATACTTTTATATCCACTGGATATCCCTACTTGCAACTGTCACACATCTTCTGAGGAATTGGAGAACATGCAGAGAAGGATTATATAATTAATCCACTGTATAAGGAATTGTACATACGATGATAGAGCTCTGTAAACCTATTCTCCAGAGATGTAGTATGAGGAGAGATATAATAGAAACATACAAATAGAGGACAAGTTTAAACGAAGACGATGTAAGTAAAGGTGCTAAGACTAACCAAGTTGGCCAAATCCACTTTTAGAAAATATATAAAGTACAGGTGCAGTATTAGTTGTAAAAGGGTGGAACAATCGAAGACATTGAAGCTACAACTTTGGGTGGCTTTGTTCTAAATAGGTATCGTCTGTGGAAGGGAAGGCATAGTTCCGTTTTCCCGGGATCAAGAGCTCTTTAGCCTCCATAAGGGGACTTGTTTCTAAAGATAAGTTTCATCAAACTTTATTCTCCATAAGTATTACAATGCTGAGTTGACAGAATTTGGTTATTGTGTGGTTTACATGTAGTAAAATAATAATTACAGAGTGTACCACTAGAACGCCTAGCATGGCTAGGCATTTCGGGCAGATTTATATTAAATCTTAGGTTTAAAATGTTACAAAATTATGAGATAAGTTGGTATTATGGCTAAGTGACTAAATACTAGTTGTGAGTTTAGCAATGTGAATGCTTTTGTTTTGGCACTATACATAGTTTCAGTATTGGAGTATCACAGGCCAACTTATGACTAGTTAAGATTCATTATTTTGAGATTGAGATTGATATTTCTGTTTATGGTCAAATGGGTGAGTGAGTGTAAGTGTGAACCACCAGGTGGTATTCGTATTATTAGTTGACAGGGTGTATCAGGGAGATAAGATGTTTTCTGATGGTAGTTTTGAAGGTGATGAATGTGTCTGCAGTTTTGGAATTTTCAGGTAGGGTGTTCCAAATTTTAGGGCCTTTGACATACATTGAATTTTTGTAAAGGTTTAGTTGGACACTGGGAATGTCATAGAGATGTTTGTGTCTGGTGTTGTGCCTGTGAGTTCTGTCACAACTATCAAGAAAGCGTTTTAGGTCAAGGTTAATATTGGAATTTAAGGTCCTGTAGATGTAGATTGCACAGTAGTAAGTGTGGATGTACTGAACAGGGAGTAAGTTTAGATCTATGAAGAGTGGGGGGGGGGTGTTGCCAGGGATGGGATTTAGTGATTATTCTTACTGCGGCTTTTTGTTGGGTTATTATTGGCTTACTGCGGCTTTTTGTTGGGTTATTATTGGCTTTAGGTGTGTTGCTGCAGTTGAACCCCAAGCACAGATAGCATAGGTGAGGTATGGATATATAAGTGAATGGTATAGTGTGAGAAGGGCAGTTTGCGGCACGTAGTATCGTATCTTGGAGAGGATCCCAACCGTTTTGGATACTTTTTTGGTTATGTGTTGGATATGGGTGCTGAAGTTCAGGTTGTTGTCGAGGTATAGGCCTAGGAATTTGCCCTCAATATGCCTGGTAGAGTGTTGTCGATCTTAATGTTAATTTGCGCATCTCCTGCTCTGCTACCAAACATAATGTAGTAGGTTTTGTCAACGTTAAGCGTAAGTTTATTGGCTGTCATCCAAGTCTATATTTTGATCAGCTCCTCATTAACAATGGTGTTGAGGGTTGCAAGATAAGGGTGAGAGATGACATAAGTCGTGTCGTCAGCAAAGAGAATGGGGTTCAGGTGTCGAGATACGTTTGGAAGATCATTGATGTATATGAGGAAGAGCAGGGGACTAAGGGCACTTCCCTGCGGAACTCCAGTATCAAGTGGCTGTGTTGTTGATGCTGTGTCTTTAATGGTGACATACTGATACCTATTAGTAAGGTAAGATTTGAAATATGCAAGCGCATGGCCTCTTATACCATAATGGTCAAGTTTGTGGAGTAGGATGCCGTGGTCTACTGTGTCAAAAACTTTTCTTAGGTCAATAAAAATTCCTAGTGGATATTCCTTATTTTCCAATGCTGTGTAAAGCAGATCTAGCATTTTTATAATTGCATCGTTAGTGCTTTTATTTTTCCTGAATCCAAATTGGCAGGGGTTGAGTATGTTTTGTGACGTTATAAATGAATATAGTGTCCTGTGCACGTGTTTCTCAAAGATTTTGGATAGCAATGGTAAGTTTGATATTGGCCTATAGTTGTTTAAATCTGTAGGGTCACCACCTTTATGTATTGGTGTAACCCTTGCCGTCTTGAGTAGTTTCGGGAAGGTGCTAGCTTCTAGTGACTTGTTAAAAAGCAATGAGATAGTATGCGAGAGGACATGGGCCACTCTCTTGTACAATAATGGTGGGACATGAGACAGATTCGGTCGCAAGATTATCTTCAGTTTTCACGCGGTATCTACATGTTGATACCTTATCTGAAATTATAAATAGTGCTGCCAGCCGTGGGTCTGTATTAATGGAGTGTGTTACCAGTGGGTCAGGACTGGAGTTACCTGGCAGCAGAGTTTCAGGTCCGTTACTATGAGAGTTTCATAAATTCAAATTTAGAAAGGACAGGAAAGCCTTGTTTTGGAGATGGTATACAGTACTAACAAATTGATAAGATTTCTCTCTTACTCATTAGGTAAGGACTGTGGGGACTGATCACCTCCAAACTGCTTCTTCCCTTCTAAATAAAAAAAAAGGCACAATATCGTGACTGGAACGATACACATTATTATTATTATAATCAAGGGGAAGCGCTAAACCCGGAGGATTATACAGCGCCTGGGGGGGGGGGGGATGTGGAAGGCATTCAGGCTTAATTCGGGGAACTGGAGCACAGATCCAATTCCCTAAATCAAGAGCCCCTCACCAACATCAAGGAACCTTCCTTGAGGGGGGAACGATACACAAATAACCCTTCTTTTGCTTGTTCAGCGTTACGATCACCTGTATTCGACTCGTGTCAGTTGTGTAAGCGAAAGTTTTGAAAATAAAGTTGCCAAACTGTTGTACACGGGTCTTACTCACGATACATCTTTGCAAACACAGGAAAGTTATGTATTACATTAATGGTAGCTGTAAAATACCGACAAGCTGATAAGACATGCATATACAACCCATGTTACATATGTTATTTATCAAGCCTGACCCAGGGCCCGGCTACGGGAGTAGGAAAACTCGGAATCCGTCAGATATATCAAAGCTATATAGGTTCAGAGCTATCCTTCATAGGCTCATTTACAAAGCTCAACTCTAAGGTATACCACCACTTCTTAGGATGTCACCTACACTAGTCTACTGTCCCCTTAGTACCTACTTATTACTAGTTAAACAAGGGTAGCAGGTGTATAGAAACTGGCACGTCTCATCCAGCCCAAGAATCTAACCCGAATTCTTTTGGTTGTTTGTCGAAATGCTCTACCATTGAGCTGCAAGGCACCTTGATGAAGATGCTCATAGATAATTGAAGCAAATACTTTGGTTAGAAGGATGAGTTGTATAAGTAACATGAGTTGGGAATGATTGGCTGCGACTATGACCTGTCTAGTATGATGCATAATAAAATTGGTACAGGTAAAATGGCACGAGTGTGAAATAGGATAAAATAATTATGATAACTGTTCTGCATGTGGTTATATACCACAATCAATAGATACTGGTTGGGTGCCATATTTTCCTTTGACTTGTGCCATTTTAATCTAAAATCTGCTATGGTCTGATAGGTATACAGATCAGTGGTTCTGGGGATAATCTTCCCTATAGCCTGGTCTCTGAGCAACTTCTTGGGTTGGAAAGGAAATACTACAGTATTAAAAACTATTAAGAAGCATATAAAGTGTAGATGTGAGTAAGTGTTCCTCTCTCTCTCCACAGCTGTTCTGTGGACACCAAATATATCGATATTATTTCTGGTGGGGTAATAATAGTTCTTCATAAGAAAGCCTTAGCTTTATCGGGTAATAGGTACAGGCAGTGTGTTGTATGCTCGGCTTGACGAAAGTGAGAGAAGCAGACCATACCCCGGACGGGATTGAACCCGCGGTCGTAGTCTCAAAACTCCAGCCCGTCGCATTAGCCACTAGACCAGCTAGCCACAATAAGATTCGTCCAACTAGGTATATTTCTACACCATAGGAAGGTTAGCACAGGCACCACTGTGACCACAAATGCAAGTTTTTACAGACGAATCTCCAGCTAGTGTGGCCGTGACGAACTCTAGTTCAAGTCCCTTCACTGCCGTCAACATGACTCACGAAATCATAATGACACGATTGCAAACAAACTATACCCCGGCCGGGATTGAACCTGCGGTTTGCAATCGTGTCATTACGATTTCGTGAGTCATGTTGACGGCAGTGAAGGACTTTAGTTCAAGTCCCTTCACTGCCGTCAACATGACTCACGAAATCGTAATGACACGATTGCAAACCGCAGGTTCAATCCCGGCCGGGGTATGGTTTGCTTGCAATCGTGTCATTATGATTTCGTGAGTCGTGAGAGAAGCAGGTCTTACTGCTGATAGGTATGGTACTATACTAAGTGGGAGGCAAGTCCACAATGGCTCGCCTCGGAGCAGGACCCCCAGCGAGAGCTATGGGAAACAGGCCTAAGCAGCATGAGAGTGAAATATAAAACTCGACAAAAGTTACATGTGTATATAAAAAAAAGGCACAATACCGTGACTGGAACAATACACAAATAACCCGCACATGGGAGAGGAGCTTACGATGACATTTCAGTCCGACTTGGACTATTTACGAAGTCATAAGCTCCTCTCTTCTATGTGCGGGTTATTTGTGTATTACATGTGTATGACTAAATGTACCGACTACTAATTTTTATATTTTCCCCTCCACTCACGGTGTGGTTCTTCGTTGCAGGGCCTGATGACAACGTTGATGATGCCGAGCGATTACGGAGTGGAGATGTTCCTCGGGTCGTCCCCTGTGCTTACCTCGGGTTACCTATCTACCCAGCCCTTTATCCATGACTTTCCCAGGCTGACTCCCCTCCAGGCAGCTCCCTTGCAGTCCACACCTGTCCAGTCCAACCCATTTCAAGCCACGCCCTTGCATAACCTTTGGGGAAACAACAGCCAGTCATGTGGCTCCACCCTCAATAATACTGGTTACATGAGTAATTTTGATAACGAGCTGTTCTCAACCACATACAGTAGCAGTAACAACACCACCAACAAGAATGGTTTCAACGCTAGAAGCAGTTTTAGGTGAGTTACTCTAGTCGCTTTGCAAAAATGGAAAAAAAAAAATCTGCCAGGAAAGTTGTTGGCAAGTGAGCAGATACGACAAAAATGCAAAGTTTTCTAACGTTGCAGTTTTGTCTTGTTTATACAACTCTCCCTTTTCATTAAGCATAAAACAAATTAAATAACAAATGAAAAGTAATTAGGAATAATTAAATATAGGTTTTGGAGTTCTGTCTCTCCTAAATTATTAGCTCAACAAGGTAAAAGTTTAAATATCTAGACTAGAATACACTGAAAAAGTAGCGACACTGGACCTTGAAGGTCTTATAGCTGATAAACCTCTAATGGTATTCTTGATGGCATCTTCATTGTCCTATTGAAATCTCCCAGCTTAGGCTTACAGATTTAAATACTATGAAACCTTTGCTGTTTTAAGGGAATATGATAAGGAAAAACTGCTGTCTCTGTTTTAAGGGAATATGATAAGGAAAAACTGCTGTCTCTGTCCCCACTACCTTTCATGTTTACCTTTGAGTTTCAAGAATCTTCCTGCTCCAGGAGCCCAGCCTTGGTCTAGGCTCGAATGTAACTACATGTATCACATAAATTATGATAAAAGCACATTGCAGATGCATCCTGTTTTATTAAATAAAAGAAAAGCATAGCCAGTAACCTACAGAAGTGTGTTGTGTTATAGATCTAGTAGAGTGCAAATAGGATCTGCCTAACGTAAGTCAATTAGCCTATTGCAGTTTGTTCTTTTTTTTCTTTAGGTCTAGTGAAAGACGGTCGCCCCCCAAAAGGAAAACCAGTTTGCCTTTGCTGCTGCCAATTAAATCCTGTCTAGTGGCTCGCCAGGAGGAGGAACAAGAGGTAAATACAAACATGTTTTGTTTATCAGTAATGTATTATTCATTAAACTCAAACTTGTAAAACTCTTTATATCAAAGAACACGATAAAATTTTGTTCTTTCTTTTTAAAGGAGGGTGCTATCTCCCCAACGAGATTAAAGAAAAAGGTTGTGTTTGCCGACACTCAAGGTCATCCACTAGAAGAGATCCGCGTCCTCACTGAACGTCCAGACTGTCCACCAAAATGGTCAGCGGACTTCGTTGAGCAGGTAAGACTGGGAGGAGTGCTTAATAATTTGGAAAATTAACATCATAATACAGGAGGGCCCCACTTATACAGTGGGTTAGGTTCCAGGCTACTGCTGTAAAGTGAAATATAGCTTATTTTCAATTTCAAATGCATATAAAACCCTGATAACATGTTTACACTATCATATATTAAGTGAGCAGTAGAGCTAGGCCTAAAAAATTACATGTATAGTACACACATTGTCTACCTTAAAATATTTTAATACATAACTTATAGTGAGTGGTGAATATATTTATTGTAGGTAGTCTGAATAAATGAAGAATGGGTATAATTGAACCACTGTATTAGTGAAATGCTGTAAGATAGTGCTGTAAAGTGAGGCCCAACTGTAGCAACACAGGATGCAGCAGTTTTTGTCATCGCACTTGCATATTGATAAAACTGAATTCCCTTTAATTTAATTTCCATGCTTTTGATCTGAGGTACCAGGATAATAAGCTATACATGTATTGCTAACTTTATATGCACTTAGTGCAAATACACTATCTTGAAAGTTAATTTCAATCTATTTTTGGAATTAAAGGATATATCGACAGTTTCTAATATGGGTCTTAGCACTTTCGTATGATTATTAATGCCTATCTAGTAGGTGATCTTGGTAAACAGTGTAGTGTTCTGCAGGTGACTGGAGGTGCCAAGGCCGAAGCTGTATGTGACCAGTGGGAGCTAGCGTTTGCTCAGCCAGCTTCAGACTATCTGGGAATGAAGGCACGATTAGAAAAAGACAATGTGACCTTGGAAAACGTCGTAATCAAGGAAATGGAAAACAGAGTACAAGGAACAGTGAAGGTAAGCTAATTATCATTTCATTGTAACACTGATGTTGCAATACTTGCTCAGTTGTATTTCATGACACAAAAATATAAGTGCACTTCAGTGTGCACATACCTGGATATGGTATCTCCAACTGTGCATTAAATGTAAATTTTTAAGGTGAAAATAAAAACATATCTAGGCTTCACATCGAGACTTGCTAAACAGGTCTCGCCTCAGTGTTAGACCAAAATATTTGGTTTATGCCTGTTTTATTGTCTGTATGCAAGTTTGTGCCAGAGAATCTCAGGTTGATGTACTATTTATGGCTTGCCATTTTGTGTATTTCTAGGTGCGAAACCTGTCCTTCCATAAGAGTGTCATTGTGAGATACACGATAAACAATTGGATTTCACATGATGAAATAGAAGCGGAGTTTGTGCCCTCGCTCTCAGCCACTGTTGCTTCCTACAACCTCTACGATACCTTCACATTCAGCTTGCCCTTGCCTGGTTCTACTCAAGCAGACAAGGTAGAATTCTGCATCTGCTTCAAGAGTGAGCAAGGAGAGTTCTGGGACAACAACAATAGCAAGAACTATGTGATAGTATCGTTCAGACCCAAGACCACGCCACCGGAGTACAAACCCAAAGATATTTACGATGTGACATTAGATTCCTGGACTGAGTTTGCTTCTTGGAATCATCTAGACATCAATGATTCACCATATTGGTGAACCAGTAAATGAGGGTTCGAGATGAAACAATATTCGAACCCCCATACCTACGTTACCTAGATAACAGTGGTCTGGTGGTGCTACTTATGTTAATAATGTTTTGTCGATTTGTGCATAAGCAATGTTTCTTACGGTTCATTAAAGCAGTGATGAAGACCATCCGTGTTTATGCATTTATCGTTACACTACATGATGGGAGTGGCTCGGAATTAGCGGCTAGAAAGAATGAATGGACGTGAATTCGTAAATTAAATAGAATGGTAGAGCACTAAGTGAGTGGTATGGTGGTACCACTGTTCATAGTCATCACTGGAGCCACAGGGCTGGCCCACCACCCAGTGCAACATAGGGCCAGCTCACCACCCAGTGCCACATAGGGCAGACCCCCATCATCCAGATAGCTAGCAATCTTCTGGCGTGAAGAAAGAATGGGTGCTACTTTGGTGGTGACCAGGTTCACCCTCCCTCAAAATCCACTTCATCAGCGCCATCCAGTCACAATTCCGCCCACTGGGAGCACCAGCATTGAAGTGGGCATGCATCATGGGTTACTGAGAGTTTCCTCGGACCCCCAGGGACAAACCATCAACAAACAAGACTGGGGAAGATCTTGTCATGCGGGACAGGAGTGATGTAGTAGGTGAGTGGAATTAGTCTTTAATAATATTTTGTAATTAAAATTATTGTGTTCACCTGTTTATGGTTGCAGATGTAGTATTGTGTGTGTGGGGGGGGAGGGGTTAAGAAGAGTGAATTTAAGCATGTGTGCAGACATTTGGTTTCAACCACATAAAACCCAAAGGCTCATTTTGTTTCATAGTTGTGTGGTGCTGAGCTCTTTCAGCCTAAGTACATCTTGTGTGCCACTGTAGTTGTTTGCTGGTGAATGCTGCAGGTGGAAAAAGAATGTCTTCAGAAATGTGGTTAACAGTTGTATTTTTAAAGCTCTGTCGACGTTGGCAAAGGATGATGCTTTTTGCGTGGCGCTTGCGTGTATATCTGCCCGTGACTCGCACTTTCTGGCCATACAGAGGCTTCTCTGACATACACCTGTGTTTGGTTGAATAGACTTATTCCTTGGGTGGTCTTGGTCTGTTTTTTATATATTGGCTTCACATAATCATAAGACTCTGTCCCCTGCTGGGCAGAAAAAGGGCACTTAATGGTTTAAAATTACTGACAAGTATGAAATAACACAAGTGTCCTGTTAGCATATTTTATTTGTGAAAAAATTCACCACAAATGGCATTTTCATTCCTAAAGAAGACATTAAATAAACCATTCATGGTGAAACATAGGACACCTAAATCATTCCATTCATGTACTCTTATAACCTATTTTTGTAAAAGTCAGAGGACTAAAGCTCAACTGTTCTCCTTACGGGTAAGCCAGTACCTCAAGCCCTTGGCTTGAGGCACTAGCTTAACAATTTTAAGTACATGTTCATAACATACTTCTGGAGTCCTAGTTATTAGTCCAATTTCTCTCCTCCATATCATTTATTTCATCATTTTCCCTAGCTTGTATGCCCTTACCTGGCTTTGATTTCTCTCTGTTTTTGACGAGGTTTAGCTGCCGAATTGGTGACGGAATCTCTGGTGGTGATTTGCGCTTGTTCATCTAATTAAAACTGCATGTTGTTTTCTAACAGCTTGTTTTTCATTTCACTTACTGAAAACCCCATACCTGAAAAAACTATTTCTTAATGCTATTGCAGCACCACCTGGGCCAGCTGCCATCTGTTGGAGATATTCTCTACTAAGATTCTGTGGTGTTGGTGTGTCAGAGAAGAATCAATAGCTCAAAGGTATAATAGCAGAAAGTTGAAGACAGAGATGTGCAACACTTGGGATCTTTGTGAGAAATACTAGAACATTTTGTTGCAAAAGTTTTGGTCCTGGGACCTTGGTCCCTCGAAATATACAAACGATTAGGAAACTGCTCTTGTTGTGTTGCACACATACAGGAGGGCCCTGTTTGTATGGCTCTTAGGCTCCTGACCCCATGTGTTAAGCAGATATTGCCAGTGGGTGGAAAAGAGCATTTTTTATCATTGAATGCATCTAAAATGCCTGATAACATGTTTATCATATATTAAGTGCTCAATACAGCTAGACATAAAAAGTTGTGAAATAAATACATAGTACATACAATACTTGCCTTAAAATACGGTGCTGGGCATCCTTCCCTTGCACAATCCTTGTGCAAAAGCAGTAAAAGCACTGATTATAATGAACAGTGGCTCAGTTGAAAGTCAACAAAAATATGGAACACGGAAAAGAGGGAGCTGAATATGAAGGGCCCTGTATTTGTTTATGCTAGTGAACAAACTTCTCCCAGTTTCTCCTATGTACTTTTTTGCACAGTGATCACATAGACCTTGACAGTGGAAACTTGTTGGTGAATTGTAGGCAGCTTATTAATTTCTTTATGAACGTAAAGTCGCGGTAACTGCCTGGATGTTGTTGCTTGCGTTTATTCCGAAACTTTGAGCCCAGCCTACATGTGAACGTGTCTTCAACTGCTGTATCTCATCCCCTTTTCTTTTCACTGGCTCTAATATGAAAGTCTCTTTCTTTACCCCTCTGTATTAGACTGATATTTCCTATATCATTTCTATATCTGAATGTATCCAACCTTTAACGCATTGTTGCAAGTTCTTTCTTGGTTAGATGTGCCGAGCATCATGTTTATTTCTCTGCTTGATTCTCTCTTCCACATGAATACTTCAATCATTGAGTTGGTCAATAAATGTAGTCGAGGGTACCATTCGAGTAGTATCATTGTAATGCATAGAAAAAAGTAGCTTTACCCTGTACTGTTGGGAAGAGGTGCTTCGGTGTTGATGAAGGGTTTTAAATCTGAGGAATTGAAGCTGCCCCTCTTAGGACCTGATCACCTCTCATTTCCCAGGTGATGTATGGCCCACTGGGGGCTTAATGCTTCCATATAAATGTAATAATATAGGAAGCTTTAATAGGATGGATAGCAGGAGCAGGACCCTGCCTAGCCTAGGCCAGGTGGCCTACTAATCCGAGCTAAGCAGGATCTGGCTCTTCCAATTCGTGTATGTCTGACCTGTTTTTTCAGAGTTTACCCAAGTACAGTTTTCATTGATGCCACCTGTGATGCACCTGTTGGTTTTGTGGGTTTACCCTCTCAGCTATGTGGCAGTTTCTCACTCCACGATTGCCAAAATCAGATTTGTCCCGTATACTTTATAGATCGAAATTTATCCACATGCAAACCACTGTTGCCAGTTCTCTAGTAATTAAATAACATCAGCTTTTAATTGGTGAGTCTCTATTTTTATCACTGTTGTCCATTTGTACATTTCACCAGCAATGTCCCCTCAAGTTTATGAAACCTTTCTCAGCCTAAATTATAGAAAATAGCATTTGAAAATGTGCATCAAGGGTTAGGGGATTGACATTGGGGATTGTTGGGGAGTTGTCATATTGATTTTTTTTTTTTTTTTTTTTTTTTTTTTTTTTGGGGTCGAGTCAGAACTACAGTGTTTATGCTCCATAGATTTGAATCACCACAACTGTGGTTAAAGGTGTTAGTAAATATGAGATAATTCTGTATTATGTTAGGAATGGGCACAAGGCGAGTTCTTGGCAAGTGAGAGGCTCAGGGTTGGTGGTGGACTAGTGACTAGAATAACCTGCTGTCTCTGAGCTGCCTACCTCCCTTCAAAGATGTGGGAGAAGGGGGGATGGGGGTTAGTGCCTTAATTCTGGTGAAGGGCTCTTGATCCAATAAATTGGAGATTCTCTCCTCTTGCATCAGACCTAGGCACTGTACAGCTTGGCTTCCTGTGAATATAATACAGCCTCTCCTCACTTAACGACTGAGTTCCGTTCCTAAGACCACGTCGTTAAACGAATTCGTCGCTAAGTGAGAAGCATACTATAATGGTAGTGAGTTTGTCATCCATCTTTTGTATTTTTAATGTCACCTCTGCACCATTGATAACATTTCTGGTATATTTTTAAATGTTTATACAGTAGTGTACTGTATATTGAAATGAACAGAATAGAGGAAATCGGCTCTAATATGCATTATTTAGGTTTGAATACCGGTCAGAGAGCCTGCCGTAAGTCGGTAAACAAGTGTATACGTTGCTAAGTGAGGAGAGGCTGTATTCATAAGTAAGCATAACAGGTTGTAATGATGGGTTACGTTTATAAATTACAGTTTAAAGTAAAAGATCTTGTACTACCTTAGTTCATTTTTTCTCCACTGAAAATTGGTTAGATAAGATTAATACTGTAAATGTTATTTTGTAGATTTTAATGAAATGTTCACGTTTAACTTGGATGGTATTTGAAAATGTGCTCAGCATTAAGCGTGCAAATCTAAAACCCAGGTACCTACTTAGTGCTAGGTGAACAGGAACAGCAGGTTTGAGAGTTGCCCATGCGTTTTGCCAAAAACTCGACCAGCCATTGACAAGTCTTAGGAATTTGTGAATTTATTGTGCAAGTTAGTGTTGTATATGTTTTGATTTGTGTGGATGTATTAAATTTGGTGTTCCCGTGTGGGTTATGTACTTTATAATTGTCACGATGAGTGATCTCTCTAAAAGTGCTGTTCAGATTTCGTGCTGTATTTCAGTTCTCGCTGCATATTGTCTCGGTGTAGTATCACTTGCACTACTTCTTTGCTGATATGGGAATCTGTTGCGCCATGTCAGTTTTTAATAATAAAATATGATCTGATTTTGATAGCGTTTGGCCTTGGAGGAGCCGAGCGAGTTAGAGGTAAATGAATGATAACTGGTATGAAACTAGATGGGGTTCCTTGCTATGTGTTGCCTACCTGGGGCTCCATACATGGTGTCTTGTGAAGGCTGTACTGGCCACACAAATGTTGTGGTGTAAAGCTTAAACCAACCTCTCAAGGTTGGTGTTCTGAAAGTTATACCCACCACACCAGTGTAGCGATGTGGTTGTACCCACCACCACACCAGTGTAGTGATGTGGTTGAACCCACCACCACACCAGTGTAGCGATGTGGTTGTACCCACCACCACACCAGTGTAGCGATGTGGTTGTACCCACCACCACACCAGTGTAACGATGTGGTTGAACCCACCACCACACCAGTGTAGCGATGTGGTTGTACCCACCACCACACCAGTGTATGCGATGTGGTTGTACCCACCACCACACCAGTGTAGCGATGTGGTTGTACCCACCACCACACCAGTGTAGCGATGTGGTTGTACCCACCACCACACCAGTGTAGCGATGTGGTTGTACCCACCACCACACCAGTGTAGCGATGTGGTTGTACCCACCACCACACCAGTGTAGCGATGTGGTTGTACCCACCACCACACCAGTGTAGCGATGTGGTTGTACCCACCACCACACCAGTGTAGCGATGTGGTTGTACCCACCAGCACACCAGTGTAGCGATGTGGTTGTACCCACCACCACACCAGTGTAGCGATGTGGTTGTACCCACCACCACACCAGTGTAGCGATGTGGTTGTACCCACCACCACACCCAGTGTAGCGATGTGGTTGTACCCACCACCACACCAGTGTAGCGATGTGGTTGTACCCACCACCACACCAGTGTAGCGATTTGGTTGTACCCACCACCACACCAGTGTAGCGATGTGGTTGTACCCACCACCACACCAGTGTAGCGATGTGGTTGTACCCACCACCACACCAGTGTAGCGATGTGGTTGTACCCACCACCACACCAGTGTAGCGATGTGGTTGTACCCACCACCACACAAGTGTAGCGATGTGGTTGTACCCACCACCACAGCAGTGTAGCGATGTGGTTGTACCCACCACCACACCAGTGTAGCGATGTGGTTGTACCCACCACCACACCAGTGTAGCGCTGTGGTTGTACCCACCACCACACCAGTGTAGCGATGTGGTTGTACCCACCACTACACCAGTGTAGCGATGTGGTTGTACCCACCACCACCACCAGTGTAGCGATGTAGTTGTACCCACCACCACACCAGTGTAGCTATGTGGTTGTACCCACCACCACACCAGTGTAGCGATGTGGTTGTACCCACCACCACAACAGTGTAGCGCTGTGGTTGTACCCACCACCACACCAGTGTAGCGATGTGGTTGTACCCACCACTACACCAGTGTAGCGATGTGGTTGTACCCACCACCACCACCAGTGTAGCGATGTAGTTGTACCCACCACCACACCAGTGTAGCGATGTGGTTGTACCCACCACCACACCAGTGTAGCGATGTGGTTGTACCCACCACCACACCAGTGTAGCTATGTGGTTGTACCCACCACCACACCAGTGTAGCGCTGTGGTTGTACCCACCACCACACCAGTGTAGCGCTGTGGTTGTACCCACCACCACACCAGTGTAGCGCTGTGGTTGTACCCACCACTACACCAGTGTAGCGATGTGGTTGTACCCACCACCACCACCACCACCAGTGTAGCGATGTGGTTGTACCCACCACCACCAGTGTAGCGATGTGGTTGTACCCACCACCACCAGTGTAGCGATGTGGTTGTACCCACCACCACCAGTGTAGCGATGTGGTTGTACCCACCACCACCACCACCATCAGTGTAGCGATGTGGTTGTACCCACCACCACCACCAGTGTAGCGATGTGGTTGTACCCACCACCACACTGTAGCGATGTGGTTGTACCCACCACCACACCAGCGTAGCGATGTGGTTGTACCCACCACCACACCAGCATAGCGATGTGGTTGTACCCACCACCACACCAGCGTAGCGATATGGTTGTACCCACCACCACACCAGCGTAGCGATGTGGTTGTACCCACCACCACACCAGCATAGCGATGTGGTTGTACCCACCACCACACCAGCATAGCGATGTGGTTGTACCCACCACCACACCAGCGTAGCGATGTGGTTGTACCCACCACCACACCAGCGTAGCGATGTGGTTGACTCTCCTGCAAGCTCGTACTTGGTAGCCACTTGGTTTTAGGTTAGCAAGACTTGCAAATTGTTTTCGTTATTTTTAATAACTTGTGCCTATTGGGTCGCAGATTAACTTCATTTCCGCATTCTCTGACAGAGCTGCATCATCACTTTGAGGGGAGACAAGTTTACTCTGTATATATTTACATGAGCACTTTTAACAAGGGTCGCACTCATATTAAGGGAGCTTTGCTCTTTGCCTGCTAGCACCAAGTTCCGCAATGTTCTTCAGGACAGAGGAACTTTCTCTTAGGCTAACTGACAGCTTGTTTGTTCTGTGTGGGGTCACTGCTGTTTGTTTGGTACATATGGCATTATTTTATTTTAACATATTTAATCTGCAGCAGTTTCACCTCTAGATTGTGTATCTGTGCTTCTTGGGGTCTAGTGGTTTTTAACTTTGACTGATGTATTTTTATTGAATTTGTGTTTAATCCACTGAAAAATTGTGCATATTTTTTGGGTCGAGTGGATTGTAATCTAAAAAGGATTATATGATTTTTTGTTGTATTTTCGTTTAATCTCCTGAACAGTTGTTTGCTGTGTCCAACTAGCTAACTCCACTTCTCTTATGTTGAACAAATGTTCTTGATGTCTGTGTGACTCTGCAGCATTTGCCATCACTTTCCTGTGGATTGTTTGGCGAAGTCAGTCCTTGTCTCTGTTGTCTATCTCTCAGTATTGTGTAGTCACGATTATAATCTGTTTTTGCAAACTTTCAGTGACAAAAATATAGCTCTCGTAGTTTCTCCTCATAGCTGAAGTCTGGCTCAAGTCGTGTTTTCTCTGAACCTGTGTACGAACTACACATTACTCGGTCACTGCTGGCAGCGCTGTATAACCCTAGTAGCGCTTCCTTTTGATTATAATAATAATCGGTCGCTGATTTGGTACACGAAAGGTATTTCTCACAAATGCCAGCCTCCACTCTACCTCATTGAGTGCTTAAGCTTCTATTGAAGTTAAATATCTATTCAGAAGATTTGAAGCTAATCGGGAGAGGCATTCAGAAGTCATCACATGGAAACTAATGTCTCAGTTTCTTCAATAAAAATACAAAATTGGCACCTACTCACTAAAAAAAAATCGTCTTTCTCTAAGATACCCCATCATTTAACATTTAAAGTTGATCAGAAGTGGCATTCTCCAATTATTTCATGGATTTTTTATATTTTCAAATTAAAACATAAAAATCAGTGCGAAGCCTGCTGGGAGAGAAAAGCACCGTCACTAAAAGTTTGAAACCAACCTAGTCATTCTCAAGTTGTTGCATATAAATAAATCAATTTGTTCAATAAATAATAAATTTGGGAACTTAAAACTTGTACAACCCAAAGTCTATATGATTCTTCCTTTTAGCAGCACCCACTATGGAAAGTTTGAAGCCGACTAGAAGCAGCATTAATTTGTTAAACAGCAACCAAAATCAGGAGTGATCTATGTAAAATAGAGCAGAGGGTACCTACACGTGCCAGTAGTTCCGTGAACCTTACTCTAATTACAGTACATTATCGCCAAAAATTGGAAGTTGATCAGAAAAGGCGTTCTCAAGTTGTATACGAAAACCTTAAATGAAGGAAATTAAGAGTTTAAGCACTTAGGAATCCCTGGAAGGAGGATTGCCACCACTTAGGAATCCCTGGAAGGAGGATTGCCATCACTTAGGAATCCCTGGAAGGAGGATTGCCACCACTTAGGAATCCCTGGAAGGAGGATTGCCATCACTTAGGAATCCCTGGAAGGAGGATTGCCACCACTTAGGAATCCCTGGAAGGAGGATTGCCATCACTTAGGAATCCCTGGAAGGAGGATTGCCACCACTTAGGAATCCCTGGAAGGAGGATTGCCACCACTTGGGAATCCCTGGAAGGAGGATTTCCACCGCTTAGGAATCCCTGGAAGGAGGATTGCTAATAAGTACTACTACTACTACGCTGATGTACTGCGGGACTGATTACCCCAAAAAATGTAAGTCTGCCACTGTACCCTTGCATGGGCGTGTACCGTGCACGAATCTATTGGGCTGTGATCAGTATTTCTGAAGGCGGTATTTTTTTCCCCCCAACCTTTCCTCATTTCAACCTATTGACTTCGTCGTAAACTTTGCGTCAGTTTCTTAAAGCTATATTCTGTATTTTTGGCTAGGTTACAGTAATGTATACAAACTTGTATTTAGCCATCAAATAAGTAAATTAAAGAAAAATGGCCGGGTTAATACTGGTGGTGTGAGACGAGTTTGTTGTTGTCAAGGCTATGGAACAGCTATGATGGCACCAATATTACGTAAAGACACTGTTCAAGACATCGAGAAACAGTTTCGCTGCGAGTGGCTTCATCAGAACTGATGAAGCCACTTTTGGCGAAATGTTTCCTCGATGTCTCGAACAGTGTGCAAGTCTATATCCAGTGTTGTGAGGGTTAAATAACAAAAAAAGGCACAATACCGTGACTGGAACGATACACAAATAACCCGCACATAGAAGAGAGGAGCTTAGGACGACGTTTGGGTCCGACTTGGACCATTTACAAAGTCACACTCCACTTCTCGTTAGTGTGACTTTCTAAATGGTCCAAGTCGGACCGAAACGTCGTCGTAAGCTCCTCTCTTCTATGTGCGGGTTATTTGTGTATTGTCAGGGTTGCCTCACACCTCACTTGTCCAGGGAAGAGATTCTTGTAACGGATTTTCAAGGTATGGTTGTAAAACGGAAGACCCTTTGCCCAACTCGCACACTCTTCAGTCACTGCCGGCATGGAATGGGAGGTTTTTGAAAAATGACATGGGATATGCAAGTGTAGGAGAGATAGTGTATGGAAGGGAAGGCCGGGGCTACTAACTTCGGGTGAATGTTTTGTTGCTTTTTGCCTCGTGTTGCTTTGCTATTTTGTTTTGTTGCTCTGTCATAGGTTTGTTGCTTTTTGTTTTTCTTGCCTTGTTGCTTTGTCTTATTGCACTGTTGCTTTGTCTCGTCTTTTGTTGCTGCTTTGTCTTCCTTTGTTGTTTGCCGTTACCACTATTCACATTATTCAACTTCCGTCCGTAGAGATGTGACTGTGGCTCTGTATACCACTAGTTCTGTCTGGATACCACTGGGTCTGTGTCTAGATATTACAGAATGCTACTGCATAATGTGCAACAGATAAACGTGAACATCAGGATGTTTGTGTAGCTTCGCAGCGCTGTATAGCCATTGTGGTTTAGCGCGTCTTTTTTATCATAATTGTGTAGCTTCACCGGATTCTTTGCTGGGAGGAAGGGAGGCACAGTCTTAGTTATTTACTCAGGTCTGTGTCCACCTGGACCAGCACCAGCTGTGAGCTGAACCTACCCGTGAGTCACCTTTAACAACAATACCATCGTGAGTGATGCACTGAAACACGGTTCGCCTTTGTAGCAGTGATTTTTGTTCATTGTCACGTAGAAGGTAGAAAATTTCAGTCTGGTAGGATGAAAGGTTCTCGAGTTTTCGGAAAGTTGAATTAAAAAAAATTAGGCAGCTTGAAAGCACTTGACTTGTACTCGTTGGAACGCAGGAGGGAGAGATATATCATAATCTACACTTGGAAAATCTTGGAAGGAATGGTCCCAAATCTGCACACAGAAATCACTCCCTACGAAAGTAAAAGACTGGGCAGGCGATGCAAAATGCCGCCAATAAAAAGTAGGGGCGCCATTGGTACACTAAGAGAAAACACCATAAGTGTCCGGGGCCCAAAACTGTTCAACAGCCTCCCATCAAGCATTAGGGGAATTGCCAATAAACCCCTGGCTGCCTTCAAGAGAGAGCTGGACAGATACCTAAAGTCAGTGCCGGATCAGCCGGGCTGTGGCTCGTACGTCGGACTGCGTGCGGCCAGCAGTAACAGCCTAGTTGATCAGGCCCTGATCCATCGGGAGGCCTGGTCGTGGACCGGGCCGCGGGGGCGTTGATCCCCGGAATAACCTCCAGGTAACCTCCTCATTCTCGTATTCATAATATCATCATCATTCGATGAGGCGTGTGCGCGCGCGTGTGTGTAATCACTTGTTTGTGGTTGCAGGGGTCAGTTCACGGCTCCTGGCCCTGCTGTCAGCATAGTTAATGTATATGTGTAGCATATCTTAGTATCGTAGTTATTTGTACAAGAATGGTATACAGTACCGACAAGATGAAGTTAAGACACATGTGCAACATCTGGGTATATTTATTGTAGACGTTTCGCCATCAAGTGGCTTTATCAATACAAATTCCAGGACATAATTTGAAGACAGTAAAACTATATATAGAAGATGAGGTAATCAGTCCCTCAACCTTAGAGTTGGTGCGAACAGCACCGTAGTCGGGAAGATTTTCCACGACTACGGTGCTGTTCGCCTCTTCACTGATCGCTACTAGCCACCATCTCTCCCTGTTCTGTGAGCTTTATAGAACTTCGTCTTAAAACTATGTATGTGACAACTCTAAAGAAATACTAACAGCCCTTTGACTCATCTGAGTCTTCAGCTTCCAATTGTGACCCCTTGTTGCTGTGTCCCATCTCTGGAACATCCTGTCTCTATCCACCTTGTCAATTCCTCAGTATTTAATGTCGTTATCATATCCCCCGTATCTCCCCTGTCCTCCAGTATCGTCAGGTTGATTTATCTTAACCTCTCCTCGTAGGGCATGCCTCTTAGCTCCGGGACTAGGCTTGTTGCAAACCTTTGCACTTTCTCTAATTTCCTTACATGCTTGGCTAGGTGTGGGTTCCAAACTGGTGCTGCATACTCCAATATGGGCCTGACATAGTGTACAGGGTCCTGAACGATTCCTTATTGAGATGTCGGAATATGTGCGCGCGCGCGCGCGCGTGTGTGTGTGTTTGTACACTCGCCTAGTTGAGGTTGCGGGGGTCGAGTCCGAGCTCCTGGCCCCGCCTCTTCACTGATCGCTACTAGGTCACTCTCCCTGAACCGTGAGCTTTATCATACCTCTGCTTAAAGCTATGTATGGATCCTGCCTCCACTACATCGCTTCCCAAACTATTCCACTTACTGACTACTCTGTGGCTGAATAAATACTTCCTAACGTGTGTGTGTGTGTGTGTGTGTATGTACGTACGTACTCGCCTAGTTGTGGTTGCGGGGGCCAGTTCTTTGCTCCAAGTGCATTAATGTTCACCCAGAATCACTCGTGCGCTCACATAATTCACCTAAATGCTGTTTTCTTCACCTCCTTGGTGACAAATTACAATGTTGAAAGTACGTTTTAGTTTGATGATGTTTAGGTGTAAAGGCACCACCGCTAATGCCCATCTTTTCTTTCTTCCCCAGAAATTTAGAAGCTGCTAGTCATATCATCGCGAGAGTGCGCCTCAGTCTTGTCCATCAGCACAAAGATACATGTCCCTTAACGTCGCTCTCCTGAAGCTCTGGAAACAGCTTCCTCTTTGTATCACCCAGGGCATTCAGAAATTTGGTCAAAATGCTGGACCGAGTTTCAGGCAGTACTAGCAGCCGCAGCCGAGCACTCGTGTAGTCTCCTGTTGGAGGCGTCTTGGAGACTACTAGTTGTATTGGTAATGAAGTTGGCGTGCTAGATTCACGGTGTGGATCACAACAGTATCCCGCGGTGCAGTTTAACAAAAGTGTCATCGTCTCACGCCTTCTTGTTCAGGCTTTTCAGAATGGAAAAAAAATCAGAAACTTTAACTTCACGAGATTATTTATTTTGTAAAACTTAAAAATAATGCTTAAAAAAATTCAGTCAGAATTGAAGGAATTTACCTGATTGAAATTTGTCTGTGATAAAGTACACTGTTGAATGTGTACAGATGTGATTATCTAAGTTGCTGAATAAATTTGGGGAGGGGGGTGGGGCCCTTGTCTGAGGAACTGTGTTGAGTGATGCAAGTGGGTGTTGGTGAGAGTTAGTTATCGTTTCTTGTACTCTACAGTTTTTCCTTGTTTCTGTAAATATAATGTGCAATATATATATGTAAGATTTAAGTCCAGCACCTGCAGTGCTGCTGTCCAGACTCGGCAGGTGTTGTACGCAGCACTTGGGTGCAAGAAACATGGCCCTCCTAATCAGCCTCAAGCTCCAGGAGGTTGATATATATAAACTGCTGGTGTATCACGCACATTAACGAAATAATCAACCTGAAGCAGTACCAGTGCAAGTATGGTTAGTGTTGCACCATAGATTGAGATTGTATTATGATGCAGTCACTGTTAGTACACATTCTTAGTCGAGTGTAATATTGAGTGCAGAGGTGGCACAAAACTTAGTGTATTTTTCTTCGGTTTAATATGAATGGGAATCTCCTTTTGTCATTTTTTTTATCAGCCTAGTTTAAATGTAAGTGGTACAAATATTACCAGTTAATTCCTATTACTTACTCATCGGGTAGATCCAGGTTTCACTTGGGTAATGTGTTCTTTGTCTTTGGTCAGCTAGCATGATTTATTTTGGAATGTCAGTTGTCTGGTAGTCACCTACTTGAGTTCCTGGAAACGAGTGCCTTTTGGAAGTACGAGGAGATAATGAGTTTCTTCTACATTTACTGATAAGATGCATTTTCTCCTAGTGAACGTATATAGATATTGGGTCAAAGGTTCATGATGGGTGCTTTCACTGTGTCCTTATAACGTGCATATCAGTGGCAGCTGATGGAAGTAGACATACTTCATGATCTCGGTGTCGGGGCATGTGCAAAATTAAGGTACACAGGAACTCAAGATATGTAAAAAAAATAGCTTTGCATTCATTGTATGGGAATTTAGGAAGTGTGTTAAGAAAGTCATTAGCCGAGCCCATCCTAGCTCTGCACTAGTGTCAATAAATGTACAGAGGTTTCATGTAGAGGAGGCTGGGCTCGCCATCAACAAAGGAAGTCATCTTGATATAAATGTGCATGACTGCCTCTTGTTGAGCCCTCATTATCCAGTATATAAGCATATAAAGTATAGATTACTGTATATGAATATGTTTCCATTTTCATGTTCACAAGCAGTGCTCTGCAGCGCATAAAGTAGGTCTTCGTGGTACGGTAGACTTAATTTACACTTGTTACCTCAGAACCGGGAAATATACCCACCTTGTCAACTGTAGTAGTAGTAGTAGTAGTAGTAGTAGTAGTAGAAGAGCACTAGCCACGTTACCACAAGACTACTATAAACATCAGGAACCGGCTGCTGAGCAGAAGGGCTGCCATCGTGTCTAGTCCCTGAAATCTGATATGGTCGTGTATGGCAGGTCCAATAGTTGTGAGCG
Organism: Cherax quadricarinatus; assembly: GCF_026875155.1. Lineage (NCBI taxonomy): Eukaryota > Metazoa > Arthropoda > Malacostraca > Decapoda > Parastacidae > Cherax > Cherax quadricarinatus. The sequence continues at coordinate 10,178,408 of NC_069459.1, read as the reverse complement.
TATTAGACATTAAGTGGTCTTTGCAGTGTGGGTTTAGTGCCACGCTCGGAAACTTGCGGCCTTTATAACCCGTCGTAGTATACCGTAAGGAATATTGAAGTGGCTGGAATAATAGGTTAAGTACTAGTAAATGAACTCTGCTACGTCCAGTGCCTGATACCCTGTGTCTGCATAGAATAGCCAAGTGTCGTGGTATACATTTAATGAAGTTCTTTGGAAGGGCCTATTATATATTGCACAAAAAGAGCCCAAGGCAGTGTAAGTTCAGGAAAGGTTAATTTAAGTAAGACATGGCAAAGCTACTTAGGGATTATATAATGAATCAAGGGATAGTATGGGGATTATGTGCATTCTTAAGGAAGGAACGGAAACTGTAGTATGGACACTATCCCCTTGGACAGTTAGTGATCAAGAAGTGTTTTGGCTAGATGGTATAGTTTCTTTGAAGGGAATTGTGAAGTTACTTGGAAGGATTCATAATGTAAGGGGGACTGTGTGTGTATGTGTGTGTGTGCGTGCGTGTGTGCGTGCGTGCGTGTCAGCGTGCCAAACTGTAAAATAAATGTGATTCGACCAACTGTAGTTGAGTTGCAGATGTCGCTGCGGAAAGTGTTTTCTAGGGACACTATTCCTATCACTGTCCTCCCAAAATTCTCGTTGTTGCTCAAGATGTATCCAGAGTTCCTTTGGTTAATGTTTCCTGTGTGTGTGGTTGACCCCGTGTTGGTCATCTTGCTAAGGAGTGGAAGTAGCTTCGACGGTCAAGGTCTCACATTATCCCGTCCCCAGTATAAACTGCTTGTTACCCTTGAGGCTATTTCCACACCTCTGGCGAGATGTCACACAGACACTATTGCTGCTGTATAGCCTATAAGTTAAAATAAACATCTGAACCACTGTTATAATTATTTTGAATGTGTTTTAGCATTTTTTTAAACATTACCGTTTCTAGTTGTAGATAGTTTCATGCAAAGCAACCTCCACGAATGAACAATTATCTGCAAGGTATAATTGAAGGTGGCGGATGTTGCTTCTTGCTTACACTTTATTTTTGGTTGTGTTGATTTTATATACATCTTGAGAATACTGCGAACAGTGGTGATATTCGCATTAATCGTTAATTGCAACTAGAACAAAACTAAAATCTACATGAATTATCTTGCAATCTCTGCCAATGAAAAGATTGCAACTATTATATTTTTACGATATTTTATGATTTTTTTTTTTTTTTGCAAACTACTAATAAACACATTAATGTGCCCACGACTTCGATTCATTTATCTAAAGAACCAATCAAAAACACTGTTGTCACTAGTTTATTTCTTCCCTGTACGCACCAGTGTTCTGAACATAAGGTAATCACATCCAACCGAGTCTTTAATATCCCCTTGGCCAGAGTTTTCTGCTAATCAGTGTAATGCTAATACTGTGTATACTACAATCATTTGAGATTAGTGGAGATTTTGAAAAAAGATGAAAGATTACCAGTCTGCCTGCAGATTTTTTTTTTTTGCAGTGTTAATTTAAACGCAAGAGGATTATATGCAGATCATCCAGTCGACCAGAGGTGACCAGACTTGAGACTGATATACTTACTCAATAGTTCTACATATATGATTTGTGTGCACTCGCCTAACTGGTTTGAGGGTTCTCTCATATAACCCCTCAAGGGGTCATACATTATATATGTTATATGATGCTGGTAAAGGGTTCTTGATCTAGAGAATGGATCTGTACTCCAGTTCCCTGAATACCTTCCACCCCCCATACACAGGCGCTGTATAATCCCTACGGGTTTAGTGCTCCTCATAATCGTTATTGAAAATTATGATCAAATAAAGCGCTGGAAAACGTATAAAGGAGGATGACAAAGTTGATCCCATGTATCAGAAATCTTCCCTACGAGGATAGACTGAGGACCCTGAATCTGCGCACTCTAGAAAGGCGTAGAATTAGGGATGATATGATTGAGGTGTATAAATGGAAAGCAGGAATTAATAAAGGGGATATAAATAGCGTGCTAAAAATATCTAACATGGACAGGGCTCGCAGCAATGGCTTTAAATTGGAAAAAATCAGATTCAGGAAGGATATAGGAAAGCACTGGTTTGGTAATAGTTGTGGATGAGTGGAACAAACTCCCGAGTACAGTCATAGAAGCTAAGACGTTGCGTAGTTTTAAAAATAGGTTGGATAAATACACGATTGGGTGTGAGTTGGACCTGACTAGCTTGTGCTACTAGGTCGGATGCAGTGCTCCTCCTTTAAGTGACGTGTCTGACCTCACTAGGTCAAGGCATTGATTACCTCATCTTTTGTATATAGTTCTACTGTCTTCCTATATGTCCTAGAATCTGTATTGATAAAGCCACTGGATGGCGAAACGTCTACAATAAAGATATCCAGATGTTGCACATGTGTCTTAACTTTCAAGGCATTGGCTTAAGCCGGTGGGAGAATTGGAGCTGCCTCGCAGACCAGTAGGCCTGTTGCAGTGTTCCTTTTTTATGTTCTTATGAGGGCAAATATTCTATTAGTGGGATGGATTTGTGAAGGACCTACCTAGTATGGGCCAACAGGCCTGCTGCAGTGTTCCTCCGTTCTTATGTACCCCTCTTTCCCTCCCTCTCCCCAACTACCCCTGACTTGCAGACTCCTCGCTGGTCTCTGAGCTTCACGTATTTCATCTTCACATCCTGCCGCGCATTATTATAAATCATAACTAAGCTCTAAACCCACGAGGGTCATACAGCGCTGACCTTAGCCTAAGGTAGAGGTGTACACAATTCTCTAACCTCATATAAGGCAAGAAACCTGTGTACTGGAAGCGAGGTGTAACAACCTAAGACAGGCCACAGTTGAACCTCGTGACCCAACTAGTGGAAACAGGTCAAGCTAAGTTCGTACTAGCAACAGATATGAAGTTATTCCTTAGTCCAGCAGCGCTGCATGACCTTGGTGGTTTAGCGCTTAGTTTTGATTACAATAACAATATCCTCTGTTTCCAAGAAACGATGGTCTTGCTGTGTCAGAAAAACATTCCATGAAAAAATAGTATAAAATGCTGAATATGAGAGTGACCAATATCGTGCCTCGGTCACGACGTTATCTCTGGCTCCAGTAAACAAGTATGATGAATGGTTTGAAAAACCGACAAGTTGAAGATTGAGACACTTATGCAGCATATGGAAATCTTTATTCAGGAAACGTTTCGCCACACAGTGGCTTCATCATCTTGTTACAAAGAATTCTTCAACACTTGTTCAACCTTTGGACGAAGACCTACTTCGACTAGTGGATGGTACCACTATGACCCCGCCTCCATCTGCTTCACGTCACCTCACTACAGTATATAAGCCACGTCTACGGCCCTATGCTGTACATTCTACAAGATTGATGGACTGAACACATCGACTCCAGGTTGAGGGACTGATTACCTCATTCTCCTCCCCCTCCTTACGCCTTCCTCTTTGTATTGGACTGATGAAGCCACTGTGTGGCGAAACGTTTCCTGAATAAAGATTTCCATATGCTGCATAAGTGTCTCAATCTTCAACTTGTCGGTTTTTCAAACCATTCATCACAACTGTCAGACACTGCAGCATCATGGGATCTTGTTACAAAGAATTCTTCAACACTTGTTCAACCTTTGGACGAAGACCTACTTCGACTAGTGGATGGTACCACTATGACCCCGCCTCCATCTGCTTCACGTCACCTCACTACAGTATATAAGCCACGTCTACGGCCCTATGCTGTACATTCTACAAGATTGATGGACTGAACACATCGACTCCAGGTTGAGGGACTGATTACCTCATTCTCCTCCTCTCCTTACGCCTTCCTTTTTTGTATTGGACTGATGAAGCCACTGTGTGGCGAAACGTTTCCTGAATAAAGATTTCCATATGCTGCATAAGTGTCTCAATCTTCATCCAGTAAACAAGACTTGTTAGGTAAGACACATATGCAACAGTTAGACAACTTTATTCCGAAACGTTTCGCCTACACAGTAGGCTTCTTCAGTCGAATACAGAAAGTAGGCAGGAACAGTAGAGATGTGAAGACGATGTAATCAGTCCATCACCCTTAAAGTCGTAGAATTTGAGGTTCAGTCCCTCGGCCTGGAGAAGTTCAGTTCCATAGTCAGGAACTATCTGAAGATCAAGCAAACAAACAAACAAGTTTAGGTAAGATCAAAATGGGATGAGCGGGGAAGATGGGACAGATGAAGAATAGCTCTGGAGAGGAGTGTTCTTAGTAAGAGAAATAGAGCCAGGGCTTAACCCAGCAGCTAAGGCGATCGTGGGGCAGACTTGAGAACAGGAATAGCAGGGACTGTTGCATTGAACTTGTTGTAGTTGAAGTCTTGAATCTTGAGTAGCTGGCAGCAGGCTAGGTCACATCAGAGGGTAGAACACATATGGGAGTTACAGGAGTAACTGAGGAGGCAGGTTAGCAATGGAGCCATTTTCAAACTTTTGAAGCTGTTTTCTAGATAGGTGGTATAATTTACCCTTGTTGCTGAAGGTGAAACGTAGAGGCTTGATGAACTCAAGAACTTGGGTGAGTGTGAAGTGAAGCGGTGATTCACATGCATACTTGACTGTTCCAGCACCGAGGCTTTTGTAGAGTTCAGTACAGGTCATGGTGGGCAGTATTTGAAGGAGAAGTGTAAAAGGTAAGGTTTTCCCATGAGGGTTTACTGGAGTCGTCGTTATCTTCCTCTTCTGGAGTGGATTCATTGGGAGAATCTACAATGGTGGTAGCAGGTGACTGAGGTTCGACAGGAGCAGCTGTGAGGTGTAATGGTTGTGTAACAGCAGGCTGGGAGAGGTGGGAGGCGGTGGTTGAGGCAACTTGATCAACGTTGTCAGCGGTGGAAGTGGTTATAGAAGTTATAGGAGCAGTTGCTTGGCCAGGAGACAGGTCTGTAGGTGCAGTAAAGTTCAGGACGTTGGGAAGGATCTTAAGATAAGATAAGATAAGATTTCGTTCGGATTTTTAACCCCGGAGGGTTAGCCACCCAGGATAACCCAAGAAAGTCAGTGCGTCATCGAGGACTGTCTAACTTATTTCCATTGGGGTCCTTAATCTTGTCCCCCAGGATGCGACCCACACCAGTCGACTAACACCCAGGTACCTATTTGCTGCTAGGTGAACAGGACAACAGGTGTAAGGAAACGTGTCGGAATTTCCACCCGCCGGGAATCGAACCCGGGCCCTCCGTGTGTGAAGCGGGAGCTTTAGCCACCAGGCCTTGAGGATGTCTTCTGAATGTGTGGATTCCGGAAAATTGAAGGCAGGCATGTTGTTCAGACGGAATAGTTCGTTAATAGTGGTGTTGAAAGTGCCGGGGCTTGCTGCGTTTGCAAGGTGTGCATACACCATGCAGTACAGCACCTTGGAAGGAGCACCGTCGGGGAGTGGAGAGAGGGAGTTGCTGGGCGATGGTGCCTGTAGATTAGCGTGTAGAGTCTTGATGGCGTCGGTTTGTGGTTTGGTTATTGCAGCGTATGTCGGTGAATTGGAGGTGTTCTTCAGAACTTTAGTTTTCTTCAATATGATTTCTTTCCTGAGTGGGCACTTAGCTGCAAGGGTATGATGATTACCCTTGCAGTTAAGACATGTAGGTGCTGTAGTAATGGTGCAGGATCTGAAATCGTGTCCATCATTCCCACATTTTGAACAAAACTTCTTATTCTTGATGGGGCAGTCCTTGGTGGTGTGATTATAGGAGTAGCAGGTCCAGCAGTGGGAGATGTATGTGAAACGTTCTTGTTCTATATGACTTGGGTGAATGTGGTAATATGAGATGGCCAGACCGTCAGAGAGAGCTTGGGCAGCCATGGAGATGTCTGAGAATGTAATCTTTAGCATTGATGCGGCGTTGGGGATCTTTGAGATGCTGTCTACCGAGGCCCACGTGTTTTGTTCCTCAATAGATGTCTTCAGTGCTTCAGTAGAGAGAGAGGTGACCATATTGTCCAGTCTTTTCACAAAGACCGAACGTTTCGACTTCAAGAATGGAGACGGGGATAGAGTGAATTGTTGTGTTTGTAGGGTCCTGATTGAAGAGTAGTCCATAAGTTTTAGTGCTTCCGTGTCATCTGTGCAGACGACAATGAAGGAGTCTTTCAGAGAGTGGATTGCCGTAAATTTGACCTGCAGGCAGGTCCTAACGACGGTAGCTAAAGCTAACTTCGAGGAGTCATTTATTGCACCATTCACCATTCAGATAGTTCCTGACTATGGAACTGAACTTCTCCAGGCCGAGGGACTGACAACCTCAAATTCTACGACTTTAAGGGTGATGGACTGATTACATCGTCTTCACATCTCTACTGTTCCTGCCTACTTTCTGTATTCGACTGAAGAAGCCTACTGTGTAGGCGAAACGTTTCGGAATAAAGTTGTCTAACTGTTGCATATGTGTCTTACCTAACAACCTGTCGGTATTGTATACCATTTTGATGTTCATCTTGTCAGACACTGCAACACGTGGCATCTTGGTACAGAAAATACCTTGGACAAGCTTTTCAAGTGAGAAGTGTTGGATCTGAGAGGGACATGACCTCTCAGTGGCCTCTCACTACTACTACTACTACTACTACTACTACTACTACTACTACTACCCTGGACCTCTCCTTCCGACAGTATTTAAGTCTCCGCACTGTCGCTTGATCTTCAGATAGTTCCTGACTATGGAACTGAACTTCTCCAGGCTGAGGGACTGACAACCTCAAATTCTACGACTTTAAGGGTGATGGACTGATTACATCGTCTTCACATCTCTACTGTTCCTGCCTACTTTCTGTATTCGACTGAAGAAGCCTACTGTGTAGGCGAAACGTTTCGGAATAAAGTTGTCTAACTGTTGCATATGTGTCTTACCTAACAACCTGTCGGTATTTTATACCATTTTAAGTTTCAATCTGTCAGACACTGCAACACAAGGGTATCTTGGTACAGACCTGCAATCAACTTCGACAACTTCCACTAGTGAGAAGGGCTGGATTTGAGAGGGACCTGACTTCTCAACATCTGAGTTCTTACCTCTCCTAGTGGCCTACGTCTCACCTCTTGGCGCTATAAAAAGCTCCATCCTGTCACTTTTTCTCCATATTGTTTCATACTATGGAACAATGCTCTTCTCCAGACTGAGGGACTGACCACCTCAAAACTTTAAGGGTGATGGACTGATTACATCGTCTTCAAGTATCTTCTGCTTCTATCAACTTTTCTGTACTTGACTGAAGAAGCCTACTGTGTAGGCGAAACGTTTCATAATAAAGATACCTAACTGTTGCATATGTGTCTTACCTAACAACCTGTCGGTATTTTATACCATTTTAAGTTTCAATCTGTCAGACACTGCAACACAAGGGTATCTTGGTACAGACCTGCAATCAACTTCGACAACTTCCACTAGTGAGAAGGGCTGGATTTGAGAGGGACCTGACTTCTCAACATCTGAGTTCTTACCTCTCCCAGTGGCCTACGTCTCACCTCTTGGCGCTATAAAAAGCTCCATCCTGTCACTTTTTCTCCATATTGTTTCATACTATGGAACAATGCTCTTCTCCAGACTGAGGGACTGACCACCTCAAAACTTTAAGGGTGATGGACTGATTACATCGTCTTCAAGTATCTTCTGCTTCTATCAACTTTTCTGTACTTGACTGAAGAAGCCTACTGTGTAGGCGAAACGTTTCATAATAAAGATACCTAACTGTTGCATATGTGTCTTACCTGCACATGATACTACTAACCAGAATATTGCAGTAGTTTGTGTACACCAGCATTGAATATTTGAAGCCGATCAGACGATGAGTCGTGTTGCGAACGAAATAACGAAATTAAAACAGTCAGGCTGCAACTAGTAATAATAATAATAAAAATAATTATTTCTACAAGTATATGTACAAGGTATACAGGCCTAGCTGACATCCATGACATATTACTACATAGAAAGCCCCTTGTTATGCAGAGCAATTAGGTCAAATTTGTCCCCAGGATGCGACCCACACTAGTCGACTAACACCCAGGTACCTACTTACTGCAGGTGTCTTAAGGAATCACGTGTTGTTTCCACCCGTAACTGAGATCGAACCACGGACTTCAGCGTGTGAGCCGAGTGCACTACCAACCGAGCTACGTTGGTAGAATACCGAATACTGACAATGTTAGATAAAAGGTCACAGGTGCAACCAGTGCCACTATAAAACGACGCACTGTGACCTTTAATCTAACAGGCTCCTACTTAAAGGTTCCAGAGGCGAGATAACTGGGTTAGCGCTGGTTGGAGATGCTACAACGCATCAATGCCTATTGATCACGCATCCTCCATTCAAGGGGCATGGGGGAAGATGTACTGATGCTGGTGAAGGGATCTTGAGTCAATTGGAGTTACCCTCTCTTCCTTAAGAACATAAGAACGAAGGAACACTGCAACAGGCCTACTGGCCCATGCGAGGCAGGTCCAAGTCTCCTACCGGCTTAAGCCAATGCACCCAACCTAGTCAGGTCAGGTCACATTGACTTAAGGGAGGAACACGGCAATCGACCTGGTAGCACAAGCTATCAGGTCCAACTCGCACCCACCCACATCCACTCATGTATTTATCCAACCTGTTTTTGAAGCTACACAACGTTCTGGCCTCTATAACTGTACTTGGGAGTTTGTTCCACTCATCCACAACTCTATTACCAAACCAGTACTTTCCGATATCCTTCCTGAATCTGAATTTTTCCAAATTAAAACCATTGCTGCGAGTCCTGTCTAGGCTAGATATTTTCAGCACACTATTTACATTCCCTTTATTTATTCCTGTCTTCCATTTATACACCTCAATCATATCCCCCCTAATTCTACGTCTTTCTAGAGAGTGCAGATTCAGAAACCTCATAGGGAAGGTTTCTGATTGTTAGGTAAGACACATATGCAACAGTTAGGTATTTTTATTTCGAAACGTTTCGCCTACACAGGAGGCTTCTTCAGTCGAGTACAGAAAAGTTGATAGAAGCAGAAGAGACTTGAAGACGATGTAATCAGTCCACCACCCTTAAAGTTTTGAGGTGGTCAGTCCCTCAGTCTGGAGAAGAGCATTGTTCCATAGTCTGAAACAGTATTAACTGTTGCATATGTGTCTTACCTAACAACCTGTCGGTATTTTATACCATTTTAATGTTCAAGGTTTCTGATACATGGGATCAACTTTGTCATCCTCCTTTGTACATTTTCCAGAGCATTTATATCCATTCTGTAATATGGTGACCAAAACTGTGCAGCATAATCTAAATGAGGCCTAACCAAGGATGTATAGAGTTGAAGAACAACCTGAGGACTCCTATTATTTATGCTTCTTGATATGAAGCCAAGGATTCTATTAGCTTTATTGCGAACACTTATGCACTGTTGTTTCGGTTTCAGATTACTGCTAACCAGAACTCCTAAATCTTTTTCGCAATCCGTAATATTAAGATCTACATTACTTAGTTTATATGTGGCATGGTTATTGTCCTATCCAACATTTAGAACTTTGCATTTGTCTATATTCAACTACATCTGCCACTTCTCCGACCACTGCATCAGTCTATTCAAATCTTCCTGGAGTGCTCTAATGTACTCGTCAGAATGAGTTCGACGGCCTATTTTGGTGTTATCGGCAAACTTGCTGATGTCGCTCTTTATGCCCTCATCTATGTCGTTTATGTAGATTGTGAACAGCAGGGGGCCCAACACTGACCCCTGTGGAACACCGCTCGTGACGCTTCCCCACTCTGATTTCTCCCCATTTATGCAAACTCTCTGCTGCCTATTTGTCAACCATGCCTCTATCCAGGAAAAAATTTCTCCTATTCTATGTGCCTTAATTTTCAATAGTCTCTGATGTGGGACCCTGTCAAAAGCCTTACTGAAGTCCATATACACAATATCATATTCATTACCATGATCTACCGCCTCAAATACCTTAGTGAAAAAAGTTAATAAATTCGTAAGGCAGGAACGCCCCTTTGTAAAACCATGCTGAGATTCGTTGATTAATTTATGCTTTTCAAGATGGCTACGAACTGCCTCGGCAATTATTGATTCCATAAATTTTCCCACTATGGAGGTTAGGCTTATTGGTCTATAGTTCGAAGCTAAGGACCTGTCACCTGCTTTGAAAATAGATATCACATTTGCCATTTTCCACTTATCTGGCACCATGCCAGTTTGTAGTGATATGTTGAAAAGATTAGCCAAAGGTTTGCTAAGCTCCTCTTTACATTCCTTTAGAACCCTTGCATACAGTTCATCAGGGCCTGAGGATTTGTTAGGTTTTAATTTATCTATTTGAATAAGGACCATGTCACTTGTGACCCTAATCGTGCACAGTTTATTAACGTCCTGTTCTTCATAATTTATCATTTCTGGAATATCGCTGGTATCCTCCTGTGTAAAAACCGAGAGGAAGTATGTGTTAAAAATTCTACACATTTCCTTATCACTGTCAGTGAGCTGACCCGAGGAACCTTTGAGTGGGCCTATCATGTCCCTGATCTTACTTCTGTATACCTGAAAGAATCCTTTTGGGTTAGTCTTCGATTCTCTTGCAACTTTAACCTCATAATCTCATTTTGCTTTTCTAATTCCCTTTTTTATTTCTCTCTTTAACTGAATAAATCGATTTCTTAACTGCCCCTCTCCTCTTTTGATTTGCCTATATATGCCTCTCTTTTGACCAATCAGATATTTTAATTTATTGTTCATCCATTTAGGATCATTTTTGTTTGATCTGATTTCCCTATTTGGAACATAATTTGACTGAGCAGCTAGAACTATGCCCTGGAAAGCGTCATATCGGCAACCATCACCACCTACCTGACCCTTAGTCAGGTCATTCCAGTTCAGCCCACCTAAGTAATTTTTCAGTCCTATGAAATCACCAAGCGAAAGTCAGGGACTGAGACTTAAATGCCATTATTAGGGAATTCCATGATATATTAAAACTGAGTGATTTGTGATCACTTTCCCCAAGCTCATCATTAACCTCAAGATTATTAATTAGTGTTTCCCTACTGGCAAGAACCAAGTCAAGGAGGTTATTTCCCCTAGGTGGCTCTGTCACAAACTGTTTTAAAAAACAATCCTGGATCGTATCAAGAAAGTCACTTGACCTAAATTTCCTGTCAAATTGCCTCCCCGTCAATCTGTCTATAGTTGAAATCCTCCCATTAGCACAACATTTTCGTTTGTAGATGCCTTACGAATTTCGTCCCATAGAAGTTTACTTTCAACTCCTATCAAGATTTGGGGCCCTGTAAATCACACCCAAAATTAGTTTTTCTCGGCCCTCGAGAAGCTGTAACCAGATTCAGTGGCCGACGCTTCTAATTTTATATTTTGTCTAACACAACAATTTAAATTGTCTCTGACATACATTGCTACTCCACCACCCTTCCTGGTGACCCTGTCAGTGTGGAATAATTTATAGCCTTGTATGTGACATTCAGAGGGCATCTCTCTATCTTTCAGATTGAGCCAGGTCTCTGTTATAGCAATAATATCTATGTTTCCTGCACTTGCAATTAATCTCAGCTCATCTATCTTATTTCTTACACTCCTGCTGTTAGTATAGTAAACCTTAAGGGAGCTAGTCCCTTGCTGCCCTCTGCTGTCCCCCTTTGTTTGCTGACCTGATCTATTGTCTTTATTTATAACTTCATGCTGAATGCCTTTTATACATTACTGTTTCCAACCCTAGTGTTGCAACCTGCTTGTTTCCCACACACACCCATACCTCTATCTTCTATCAGTTTAAACTCATAGGCATTTCACCAATGGCCTTCTCAATTGAGTTTGCAAGTGCTACCACCCCAGCCCCAGAGAGATGTACCCCGTCCCTTGCATACATGTCATGTTTGCCATAAAAGTTGTTCCAGTTGTCAATGAATGGGATTGCAAGTTCCTTGCAGTATCTGTCTAGCCAGCAATTTAAAACCAATTGCCCTAGACAACCATTCATTTCCTACTCCCCTTCTAGGCAAGATGCTACATATGATTGGGACCCCTCCCTTAGACTTAATGAAATCTATAGCTGACCTGTACTTATCTAGCAGCTCTTCTCTCCTACCCTTCCCAATATCATTTCCACCAGCACTGAGACAGATAATGGGCTTGTTCCCATTACCTGACATTATCCAGCCTGTTAACTATGTCCCCAACACCAGCTCCAGGGAAGCACACTCTATCTCTCATCTTCTTATTCCTATTACAAAAAGCACGGTCAATATATCTTACCTGAGAGTCACCAACCACAAGAATGCGCTTACCTCTGTTAGCAGGGGCAGTAGTACCCTTACCTTCACTGGCCACTGAAGTGTACATTCATCCTGAAGAACAGCGAAGCTATTTCCTACCTTCAGATCTTCACTCTTAACTTTCCTTATTCTGATTCTCCTCCCATTACTGGTTACCACTCGCCACTTGTAGCAGGTGCTGGACTGCACCTCACTGCTTGTAGCCGTTGCTACCTCCCCACCTACAGCCTCCTCACAGCGAGAGACAGACTGCACCTCACTGCTAGAAGCCTCATTCCCCACAACTCCAGCCACCTCACACTCTCCCAGACCCATTGAGGTGGACCTTTAGCCTCCTAATCTCCTCCTGGAGAAGCAAGACCTCCTCCTTCAACTCTCCAACCTCAATTTTTAAAACACTGCAGAAGCAAGCCATGCTTTGTAACCATCCACGCTAATTTCCAAAGCAGCTCAGGGTCTGTGACCTCACCTGACCTCGAATCTGATTGTCTCCCATTTTCTAAGTCGCTTAACCCCCGCTCAGCGCTGTATAGCCCTTGTGGCTTAGCGCTTCTTTTTGATTATAATAATAATAATTAACCCTCCCCCCTCGTGAATGCAGCTATAGCGCTGAGGGATTGATTTCCTCGTAATCTGTATATAGTTATAGTATTTCCATTATGTTCTTGAATTGGTACTGACAAAGCCACTAGATGGCGAAACGTCTACAAATAATGCTACCCAGATGTTGCACATATGTCTAATTCTTCATAACTCTGTTCATTTAAGCTATTTTTTTAGAACCAGAGGACTGATACACCTACGACACATTGAACCAGAGACTGAAGAAGGTGCTCGAAGTAACACTTCTCACACAGGTGGTCACAAGTTGCTAATTAAAAATATTAACATCGCTGGTTTACCTTTACACTTGTCTACAATGCTGAAGAGAGTGAAACAGAGTAGAACAGCGTCAACACAATACACAACAGCCTTAGACATTTAAAAATTGAAAACCAAATTATAAGAAAAAATACAATAATTATACAATCCCAGAAACACGACCCCTCCCCCGTACATCTTTATTTATTTACAGTAGTTTATTACCACCAAACTGAGTTTATAATATATATATATATATATATATATATATATATATATATATATATAAATATATATATATATATATATATATATATATATATATATATATATATATTATTATTATTATTATTATTATTATTATCACACTGGCCGATTCCCACCAAGGCAGGGTGGCCCGAAAAAGAAAAACTTTCACCATCATTCACTCCATCACTGTCTTGCCAGAAGGGTGCTTTACACTACAGTTTTTAAACTGCAACATTAACACCCCTCCTTCAGAGTGCAGGCACTGTACTTCCCATCTCCAGGACTCAAGTCCGGCCTGCCGGTTTCCCTGAACCCCTTCATAAATGTTACTTTGCTCACACTCCAACAGCACGTCAAGTATTAAAAACCATTTGTCTCCATTCACTCCTATCAAACAGCTCACGCATGCCTGCTGGAAGTCCAAGCCCCTCGCACACAAAACCTCCTTTACCCCCTCCCCCAACCTTTCCTAGGCCGACCCCTACCCCGCCTTCCTTCCACTACAGACTGATACACTCTTGAAGTTATTCGTTTCGCTCCATTCCTCCACATGCCCGAACCACCTCAACAACCCTTCCTCAGCCCTCTGGACAACAGTTTTGGTAATCCCGCACCTCCTCCTAACTTCCAAAACTACGAATTCTCTGCATTATATTCACACCACACATTGCTCTCAGACATGACATCCCCCACTCCCTCCAGCCTTCTCCTCGCTGAAAACATTCATCACCCATGCTTCACACACCATATAAGAGCGTTGGTAAAACTATACTCTCATACATTCCCCTCTTTGCCCCCAAAGGGAAACAAAGTTCTTTTCTCCACCAGATCCAAGTGCACCACTCACCCTTTTCCCCTCATCAATTCTATGACTCACCTCATCTTTCATAGACCCATCCGCTGACACGTCCACTCCAAATATTTGAATACATTCACCTCCTCCATACTCCTCTCCCTCCAATCTGATATCCAATCTTTCATCCCCTAATCTTTTTATCCTCATAACCTTACTCTTTCCTGTATTCACTTTCAATTTTTTTTCTTTTGCACACCCTACCAAATTCATCCACCAATCTCTGCAACTTCTCTTCAGAATCTCCGAAGAGCACAGTGTCATCAGCAAAGAGCAACTGTGACAACCCTTCCACTTTATGTGTGATTCTTTATCTTTTAACTCCACGCCTCCCTTTCCAAGACCCTCGCATTTACTTCTCTTACAACCCCATCTATAAATATATTAAACAACCACGGTGACATCACACATCCTTGTCCCAAGGCCTACTTTTACTGGGAAGTAATTTCCCTCTTTCCTACACACTCTAACTTGAGCCTCACTATCCTCGTAAAAACTCTTCACTGCTTTCAGTAACCTACCTCCTACACCATACACCTGCAACATCTGCCACATTGCCCCCCTATCCACCCTGTCATATGCCTTTTCCAAATCCATAAATGCCACAAAGACCTCTTTAGCCTTATCTAAATACTGTTCACTTATATGTTTCACTGTAAACACCTGGTCCACACACCCCCTACCTTTCCTAAAGCCTCCTTGTTCATCTGCTATCCTATTCTCCGTCTTACTCTTAATTCTTTCAATAATAACTCTACCATACACTTTGCCAGGTATACTCAACAGACTTATCCCCCTATAATTTTTGCACTCTCTTTTATCCCCTTTGCCTTTATACAAAGGAACTATGCATGCTCTCTGCCAATCCCTAGGTACCTTACCCTCTTCCATACATTTATTAAATAATTGCACCAACCACTCCAAAACTATATCCCTACCTGTTTTTAACATTTCTATCTTTATCCCATCAATCCCAGCTGCCTTACCCCCTTTCATTTTACCTACTGCCTCACGAACTTCCCCCACACTCACAACTGGCTCTTCCTCACTCCTACAAGATGTTGTTCCTCCTTGCCCTGTACATGAAATCACAGCTTCCCTATCTTCATCAACATTTAACAATTCCTCAAAGTATTCCCTCCATCTTCCCAATACCTCTAACTCTCCATTTAATAACCCTCCTCTCCTATTTTTAACTGACAAATCCATTTGTTCTCTAGGCTTTCTTAACTTGTTAATTTCACTCCAAAACTTTTTCTTATTTTCAACAAAATTTGTTGATAACATCTCACCCACTCTCTCATTTGCTCTCTTTTTACATTGCTTCACCACTCTCTTAACCTCTCTCTTTTTCTCCATATACTCTTCCCTCCTTGCATCACTTCTACTTTGTAAAAACTTCTCATATGCTAACTTTTTCTCCCTTACTACTCTCTTCACATCATCATTCCACCAGTCGCTCCTCTTCCCTCCCGCACCCACTTTCCTGTAACCACAAACTTCTGCTGAACACTCTAACACTACATTTTTAAACCTACCCCATACCTCTTCGACCCCATTGCCTATGCTCTCATTAGCCCATCTATCCTCCAATAGCTGTTTATATCTTACCCTAACTGCCTCCTCTTTTAGTTTATAAACCTTCACCTCTCTCTTCCCTGATGCTTCTATTCTCCTTGTATCCCATCTACCTTTTACTCTCAGTGTAGCTACAACTAGAAAGTGATCTGATATATCTGTGGCCCCTCTATAAACATGTACATCCTGAAGTCTACTCAACAGTCTTTTATCTACCAATACATAATCCAACAAACTACTGTCATTTCGCCCTACATCATATCTTGTATACTTATCCTCTTTTTCTTAAAATATGTATTACCTATAACTAAACCCCTTTCTATACAAAGTTCAATCAAAGGGCTCCCATTATCATTTACACCTGGCACCCCAAACTTACCTACCACACCCTCTCTAAAAGTTTCTCCTACTTTAGCATTCAGGTCCCCTACCACAGATGTCAGACACTGCAACATCATGGGATCTTGGTACAAAGACTTCAACGCTTGCCCAACATTTGGACGACGACCTACTTACACTAGTGGCAGGTCCCACTGTGATCCCGCCTCCTTCTGCTTGGACTCATCTCACCGCAGTATATAAGCCACCTCTCTGGCCCTGTGCTGCACTTCCTACAAGAGTGATGGACTGAACACATCGATTCCAGGTTGAGGGACTGATTACCTCAAAACTTCTACTCTCCTTACCCATTTCTACTTTGTATTGGACTGATGAAGCCACTGTGTGGCGAAACGTTTCTTCAATAAAGATTCCCATGTGTTGCATAAGTGTCTCAATTCTTCAACATCAAAATGGTATACAATACCGACAGGTTGGTAGGTAAGACACATAGGCAACAGTTAGGCAACTTTATTCCGAAACGTTTCGCCTACACAGTAGGCTTCTTCAGTCGAATACAGAAAGTAGGCAGGAACAGTAGAGAAGTGAAGACGATGTAATCAGTCCATCACCCTTGAAGTCGTAGAATTTGAGGTTGTCAGTCCCTCAGCCTGGAGAAGATAGTTCCTGACTATGGAACTGAACTTCTCCAGGCTGAGGGACTGACAACCTCAAATTCTACGACTTCAAGGGTGATGGACTGATTATATCGTCTTCACTTCTCTACTGTTCCTGCCTACTTTCTGTATTCGACTGAAGAAGCCTACTGTGTAGGCGAAACGTTTCGGAATAAAGTTGCCTAACTGTTGCCTATGTGTCTTACCTACCATACACACACACACACACACACACACACACTGTGTGTAAAACAAGTTAGGAGGGAGCTGAATGATATCTCTAGGCCTTTCGTTTTGCAATCAGCATTGGCTTAAGCCGGTAGGAGACTTGGACCTGCCTCGCATGGGCCAGTAGGCCTTCTGCAGTGTTCCTTCGTTCTTATGTTCTTATGTTCTTATCAGGAGTTTGAAATGTTGCGTACAATTCTTTATAAAGTTTAAGTTTACTTATCTTACTTTACTGTGTATACATACAGGTAAGTGAGGAGGTGAGGTATACTAGACCAGGTGTACCATTCCCGGCCGCCGCCTACCTCACGCGTCAAACATAATATATGTAATCAATCCTGTGTGATGGAATGTGACAAGTAAACCCATCTCGCGTTATGACGGTGATAACATACTATCCGTTCTTCCCGCTATGTAACCATCACGTAGCACAGAGTAGCACTCCTTCCCTAGAACCTGAATGCCTCTCATTTCCAGGCGCTAGCTGACCCATACGGATTTAGCGCTCCCCTCTGATTAAAATTAAATACACAGGTTAGCAGCATGCTAGTAGTATATCCAACCGTGCTCAAAAAAAATAAAGGGGCACCTCACCATCGCCGTTGCTGCCCTCACCATGTGTAAATACTTGTCTCCGGTAAGAACGGCGCCTCGTGAATCCACGTCGAGGATCGAGAATCAAATTATGCTCATCAAAATGGCTTATAATATCGGCTATAACTATTAATTTGTCTACACTGGAGGTCAGGCTGACTGGGCGGTAATTTCAATAAAGTTCCTTAGTGCACTTAAAAAATGAATATTCGGTAGAAATTGGAAAAAACACGACTCTCAGAAAACATTTAATATATATACTCTGTGACACGTCTCTTGTGCTGCCATTTTTTTCTAGGATATTCTTAATGGTTTTGGATTGTGCGATCCTGTTCAGGGGAGGATTGATCCTTTTTTTTCATTTGTTACATCAATGTATGAAGTGAAAATGTTGTACAAAATCCCACCTCATCAAAATACATTTATGTATCATGTAAATAAGGATCAAATCCCATGTACAGGATCGCACAAGGCAAAAAAACCGTCGAGAATTTTTTACGAAAATGGCAGCACCATAGACGTGCCACTTAGAATATTTATTGACACAGCAACAACATGGAACCTTCGTACAGAAGACATTTCCACGACCTTCTAGCTGCTTCCACTGGTGACACTGCCTTCATCTACTGCACGTCACCTGACTCCAGAATGTTCTTCAGATTTATCAAGACTTGGGTACAGAACACCTGCTCTTAGGTTAAGCGACTAATTACTTGATCTTCTAGTGCCTTCTGCATATAATTTTGCAAGGTATATGGACTGATTACCTCTTCTGCAGTCTTGTTTATGTCCCTGTACTGTATTGGTAAGGTCAATAGTTGGCTAAACGTCTACGAAATAGATACCTAGATGCTGCGCATGTCTCTATGAAAATCTTGAGTTGATTCCAAAGATATCAACAACATACAGTGACATGGCTCAGCATTAACGGAGAGAGCTCTGTGTTGAAGTACTCAGCTCCCAGTGTGTCCAAACCTAGCTCACCCTATGTACACACTCACCGCCCCTCGTGTACACATAGTTCTCCCCGTGAACACACTCATCTCCCTCTGTGTACACACCTACGTTTCCCTTTACAAACATAGGTGTCATACCTTACACACAATTCCCTGCTCTATGACCTACCTTCACACCTCTGCTGATACCTCTCTCGTCTCCCCTTCTACGTACCGTCGCAACCTCACAAAATATTGACTTTTGTTCCCCATCTCCCCGCACATTCAGTTTCTCTTTCCTTCCTGCCTATCTGTGCTACGGGTAAGTTAGGCAGGACACAGCGGTGTATCAAAGCTGATTGGAAATTCTGGGCTACAACTCTGTGGCTCAGGTTGACAAATTTCAACACTTTGGGCCTCAGCGTGTGAGGGAATATTTTGTTCCCTACTGTGTATCATAAAGAGCAGGGTAGGAGGGCTAGGCCTGGGGACAGTTGGTCCCAAAGATGAGGGGGTAGTTGCACCTCCTCTCATGGGAGACTTAGGTCTCGGGATACTCCCCAGATAGGGAGCCAAGGCCGGGTCACCACTACTTGGAAAAGACCCGGGCCGGGAGAATACCGGCGAATAAGAAAAAAAAAAGCAGGGTAGCAACACACTGCCGATGTATCCAACTTCGCCAAATAAAAATGCCTTCAAAGGCGTGTTATGAATGTAATAATGATAAATTACAACTTTATTTCTGTAAAGTAGAATACGGTATACAACTGACATAGGATTATATGGCATGTATAAACTATTTTATAGAAAGACCTTGCTAAGCAGAGCACATTCCCTTCAAGGACCTTGACCCCGGTGAAGGGCTCTTGATCCAAAGAATTGGAACTACCCTCCATTTCCTTGGACTGAATCTGATTACCTCCCACACTCCCCTAAGCACTGAATGACCCCTATGAGTTTAATGCTTCCCACCAAATTTAATAATAATAATAATAATAATAATAATAATAATAATTAATAATCAGAGTATTCTGGACAGCCTTACCTGGAGTTTACCTGGAGAGAGTTCCGGGGGTCAACGCCCCCGCGGCCCGGTCTGTGACCAGGCCTCCTGGTGGATCAGAGCCTGATCAACCAGGTTGTTGCTGCTGGCTGCACGCAAACCAACGTACGAGCCACAGCCCGGCTGTTCAGGAACCGACTTTAGGTGCTTGTCCAGTGCCAGCTTGAAGACTGCCAGGGGTCTATTGGTAATCCCCCTTATGTATGCTGGGAGGCAGTTGAACAGTCTCGGGCCCCTGACACTTATTGTATGGTCTCTTAACGTGCTAGTGACACCCCTGCTTTTCATTGGGGGGATGTTGCATCATCTGCCAAGTCTTTTGCTTTCGTAGTGAGTGATTTTCGTGTGCAAGTTCGGTACTAGTCCCTCTAGGATTTTCCAGGTGTATATAATCATGTATCTCTCCCGCCTGCGTTCCAGGGAATACAGGTTTAGAAACCTCAAGCGCTCCCAGTAACTGAGGTGTTTTATCTCCGTTATGCACGCCGTGAAGGTTCTCTGTACATTTTCTAGGTCATCAATTTCACCTGCCTTGAAAGGTGCTGTTAGTGTGCAGCAATATTCCAGCCTAGATAGAACAAGTGACCTGAAGAGTGTCATCATGGGCTTGGCCTCCCTAGTTTTGAAGGTTCTCATTATCCATCCTGTCATTTTTCTAGCAGATGCGATTGATACAATGTTATGGTCCTTGAAGGTGAGATCCTCCAACATGATCACTCCCAGGTCTTTGACGTTGGTGTTTCGCTCTATTCGGTGGCCAGAATTTGTTTTGTACTCTGATGAAGATTTAATTTCCTCGTGTTTACCATATCTGAGTAATTGAAATTTCTCATCGTTGAACTTCATATTGTTTTCTGCAGCCCACTGAAAGATTTGGTTGATGTCCGCCTGGAGCCTTGCAGTGTCTGCAATGGAAGACACTGTCATGCAGATTCGGGTGTCATCTGCAAAGGAAGACACGGTGCTGTGGCTGACATCCTTGTCTATGTCGGATATGAGGATGAGGAACAAGATGGGAGCGAGTACTGTGCCTTAAGATACAACTCCTGGACATAATTTAACTAGGTTACTTTACAAGAAAGATAAGGTTTGCATTCTTTAACAGTTTATATAACGATTTATTTTTGACTTAAAACAATGAGATTTTACGTAACAATTTAGTATTGTATTTATAGAAGTTAGTACTGAAGTTGAAAATATTTTTGTTTATTACCCATGTTGAAATGAGGTTAATTTGAGAAAAAAAATTACTGCAACTTTGTCACGGTTCTGGTTCCCCCTTTGTCTTTATCAATCCCCTGCCTTCGAACACGTTTATCACAAGTTCTCTCCATCCATTCACCTTCGCCAGCAGTCTGGACCAACCAGCCCTACCACTTCATCCTCTCGCAAGCCGTCGGCGTAACTTTCTCAGCTGTTGCTAGATTGGAGGCTCCGACACACTGGCGCCAGTTCCTGCCGTCACTCCATTCTTAACATCACCTCCCTCCCCCCCCCCACCACCACCACCTTTCAAGGAGGGTGTCTTGATACTGGAGAGTGGCTCTTGATACAGGGGAATCAGACATACACTCACCTTCTTTGGGTCATCCTTGATTACCACTCACCTCCAACAGTGTTACTATTACGAAGAAAATAATAGACTGGATAACGAGAAGCTGCAAAGTGGACTTGCCAAGCCACTGATGATACTCTTTAAGGCACTTGTTTTCTTTACATTAAAATATTTTTTTGCATTTAATACAGCCTTTACTTAATGTATGCTAAATTGCAGATTTGAGGAATGTACAGAGAACATTCAGTGTCATTATCAGTTCTGTCAAGTACCTAAATTACCGAGAACTCCTAAAATCCACCAAATTGTATACCCTGGAACACAGGCGAGAAATACACATAACAGGTATATGCTGTAGGGACTGATTCCCTGTCCGAATACCGAATTTCCTCCTTACAAAAACCGAGAGACAGACCAGGTGTGATGTACCCCATATAAAAAAATAGGGATGCAGAAGGTACACTAAGAGATAACTCATTGAAAGTAAAGGGACCAGTACTTTGTAAGAGAGCCCCTTCATACAGAGTTCTGGCTGTCTTAGTTAAGCGGGAACTTGATACGTTCCCCAAGTGAGTTCCTGGTTAGTTGGGACTATGTGCTGCAAGCACTAATAACTTGATTCATCAGGCCATCAGCCAATATTATTATAATAATCATAACTAAGCGCTGAGCCCACAAGGAAACCATCAACCAAAAGGCCTTTAAGAATGACCCAGAAATCAACTATAGGTAAACAGAAATTATATATTCATGGTAAAATGCTAAACCGATGAATAGGAGGGGTAGCTCCGACACCTCGAATCAAGAGCTCCCTCGCCACTGAAACACGTTTTTTTTTTTTTTTACCTAGAGCCGGGGAGCGGACGAAAGCCAGACCATGTATATAGGTCTCTCGTTTTCTTTGACCAGTTCCACTCCAAAAATTGGTTACACATGGTAACTAAATAGGATGGAGGGCGTTAGTTTAATATGTTTATTATGCACCCCATACCCATCCAGTGGGCGGTAAACGAGGCAACGAGGAACACGTGATACGGCTTGACACTTCCCTTTCTCCTCTCCACCGCCGCCAGCCTCGTATCCTCGTTCCCTGAGCAGCGATCCGCATCACCAGTCTTCAATACCACCGGATAGTTTCTCATGGGAAATGGACACTAACGCATTCCCGAACACGTTTCGGGATCTTGATTATTTAAAATACACAAAGGTGTCCTGGGTAAATGCATTCATGTCCATTTCCTTCAGGTTAGCAAGGACCGCAATGGAAATATCATGGACCCTAATGGAAATTAAGGACCAAAATGGAAATTTCAAGGGCCTTAATGGAAATCAAGGATCATAATGGGAATTTCAGGGACCCTAATAAAAAATCAAGGACCCCTATTGTAAAAATAAAAAACTAATGAAAAATCAAGGGTCCCAATAGAACTTCCAAGGACCCTAATGAAAATCAAGGATCTCATGGAAATTTTAAGGACCCCACTGGAAATTTCAAGAATCCCCAATGGAAATTTAAAGGGCCCTAATGGAAATAAGCCACTGACTTTTTTGGGTTACCTGTCGACTATATGAATCATTGAGGTCTGTTTTTGCTACACTTAATGGGAAGTACCGAACCAACTGGGGCCCTACAGTGTCTGGGGAGCGGGAAGCACTCACATTCGATACCAGGGGAGAACTGGTACAGTTTCTATGAACAAGAACCTTTCACAAGCATCAAGGAACCTGTAGATAAATGGTTCAGAGAACCAACAAGTTGATAAATAAAGATACCCAAGTGTTGCACATGTGTCTAATTCATCAAGGAACTTCCTTTAAGAGGCCATAATCCACACTGTCATCAAGACACTGAAACAAACTAAGAGTATGTGATAAACACAAACTTCTCGGTGTAATTCATAACTAATCTGCACATCAGGAATAGAAATCAGACATTCTGGTCCGTTCTTGATAACTATCAAATTTATCTTGATTTGATATTTTCCCAGGACGGACCGAAACGTCGTGTGGCTAGTGATTTTTTTTTCCAGTCATGGCACCGTGACTAATACATTGGTAGAGTGCACAGACAGTATGTAATTAAGACATAATACTGGTTATGGCATTTTATTGTGAAAACGTTTCGTCCACCAGGAATTTTATCAACTCACTGATAAAGTCCCTGGTGGGTGAAACGTCTGTACAATATCATAACCCTCAATGTGCGTCTTATTTACATACATGACTTTGTGACATTTAATCCCACAACCCTTGTGCGCCATCTCTCTGTGTATACAATACTCTTTCTTCTCCGTTGGTTTCTGAGGTATCCTTTTCACGACCGGCAAGACTTGCACGACCTCTTTGTATTCCATACACTATGCAGCTGCTGCAGAGGTCACGGGAGACCAGAAGTGAGATAAGTGGGAACCTGGCATACGTTGGCCTCTGTGGGCATGTTAAGTCCTTCCTGAGAGGCAGCCCTAGCAACAGCCAGGGCAGCTGTGATTTGTTTTATTTAGTAATACTGGATACACCAGCAATGTGCTGCTACTCTACACCGATGAAGAATTAGATGCATGTGCAACATTTGGGTAGCTTTTTTTGTAGACGTTTCGCCAATCAGTGGCTTTATCAACACAAATTCAAGAACAAAATGGGAAGTCAGTAGAACTATATACAAAAGATGAGGTAATCAGTCCCTCAGCCAAGGCTGAGGGACTGATTACCTCATCTGATAAAGCCACTTATTGGCAAAACATCTATAAAAAAGTTACCCAGATGTTGCACATATATCTAATTCTTCATCTTGTCGGTATTATTTACCTTACACGCACAACCCACCATATTCTATATCATAACAGAAGCAAAAACTATAAACCTTTTTTTCCTACCATATTCTATCACAAAGGATGAACTTTTTATATTAGATAATGAAGTCTGTCAGCCTGAGGTGAGATACCTCAGGAGGGCAATGAGAATATCATCACATATTCCACCATGGGTTCAGTAGCTACGGCTGCTTCAGATGCTTTGTTTTAGTTGAGTTGGAGTTATTATTACTTGGTAATTATCTCTTAGAATGTCTTGTAGAACACTATACAGTAGAAATGGAATTGATGAAGATATCATCACTAAAAACTAAAATTTATACACCGGTAAATATATATGAATAGAGCAAATTCACCGCTGCGATAAGTCTGCTAAAACCAGCTTGAACCTCACGAAAATAACACCATTTCACTGAAACCTTAAGGCCATTAAACTGGACGTCTGAAAACCTAGGGTTTAGGGCTATGGCGTCGAGGACCTGTGGAGCCTAAATCTCGCTCCGCTGGATTTTTATCACTGAGGTCGCTTGAAGGGTCTGGTCTATGTTGAGACAATTCAGTGCTGTACATCTGCGGGAGAGCATCACGGAGGCGTGTAACACCATCACTCTTAATACCATTTACTGTGTACTTATTGACTGTATATATTTCGTCTCACAAATCAATAATAATGGTGGACACACTGAACACGCTCTATCAATAAAATCCTTTATTACTGCCTTTTTTTTTTTTTAAATTTTCCCCTATGGGGGGATTACCAGTAGACCCTGACTGTCTTCGATAAGGCGCTGGAGAGGCACCTAAAGACAGTATCTGACCAGCCGGGCTGTGGTTCGTACGTCGGTTTGCGTACGTCCAGCAGTACAGCCTGGATGATCAGGCCCTGATCCACCGCGAGGCCTGGTCACGGACCGGGCCGCAGGGGCGTTGACCTCCGAAACCCACTCCAGGTATGGTTACAGACTGTACACAGAGTACATGGAAAATATGTATAGACGGGAGAACACCTATAACGGGAAGTTTCCAACTGGCAGAACTCTTGGCTCACTTGTTCCACAGCACACAACCTTTCTATAAAGGCTGAGAGACTGATCACCCTAAATTACCTCCCCACTTCTACTTTTCCCCGTAACCACCTCTGTTTTCGACCGATGAAGCCTGATGTGCAGGCAAAACATTTCGTCGATAAAATACCTATGTATTGGTAATACAAAGGTAGAATATACCGACAGTACGTAAATAAGACATAATTTGTAGGTTATAAGATTTTTTTGTAAACTGATAAGTTCCTGGACCACAAAACGTCTTCACAATTACTAAGACATAACTGGCAATGTCTGTCAATTACATACCCGAGTGTAGCACATGTGCCTCATGGACCTGGACGAGGTCCAGGCCGGGGGGGGGGGGTTGACCCCCGGAACACAATCATCATAATTATCTTTGAAAGAGTTCTAAGAAGCAAGATTGCAAACCACTTGAACTCCCAGCAATTGCACAATCCAGGGCAACATGGTTTCAGAGCAGATGCGTCTGCCTCTCGCAACTACTGGACCACTACCATATGGTCGCACTTTGACAAGTGCGACCATATGGTGTAATAGCACACAAAATGCGTGCTAAAGGGATAACTGGCAAAGTAGGCAAATGGATCTTCAACTTTCTAACAAATCGAACACAAAGAGTAGTGGTAAACAGTTAAATCGGAAGCTGCCATATTGAAGAGCTCTGTTCCACAAGGCACAGTACTCACCCCCATCCTGTTCCTCATCTTCATATGTATACCATTTTGATCAAAATTGTATACCATTTTGGTATTCACCCTGTCAGACACTGCAACACAATGGCATCTTGGTACAGAAAACACCTTGGACAACTTTTTCAAGTGAGAATTGTTTGATCTGTGAGGGACGTGACCTCTCGGTGGCTACGTTCTCACTACTACTACTCTGCACCTCTCCTTCCGACAGTATGTAAGTCTCTGCACTGTCGCTTGATCATTAGATAGTTCCAGACTATGGAACTGAACTTCTCTAGGCTGAGGGACTGACAACCTCATATCTACGACTTTAAGGGTGATGGACTGAGTACATCGTCTTCACATCTCTACTGTTCCTGCATACTTTCTGTATTCGACTGAAGAAGCCTACTGTGTTTACCTGGAGTTTACCTGGAGAGAGTTCCGGGGGTCAACGCCCCCGCGGCCCGGTCTGAGACCAGGCCTCCTGGTGGATCAGAGCCTGATCAACCAGGCTGTTGCTGCTGGCTGCACGCAAACCAACATACGAGCCACAGCCCGGCTGATCCGGAACTGACTTTAGGTGCTTGTCCAGTGCCAGCTTGAAGACTGCCAGGGGTCTGTTGGTAATCCCCCTTATGTGTGCTGGGAGGCAGTTGAACAGTCTCGGGCCCCTGACACTTATTGTATGGTCTCTTAACGTGCTAGTGACACCCCTGCTTTTCATTGGGGGATGGTGCATCGTCTGCCAAGTCTTTTGCTTTCGTAGTGGGTGATTTTCGTGTGCAAGTTCGGTACTAGTCCCTCTAGGATTTTCCAGGTGTATATAATCATGTATCTCTCCCTCCTGCGTTCCAGGGAATACAGGTTTAGGAACCTCAAGCGCTCCCAATAATTGAGGTGTTTTATCTCCGTTATGCGCGCCGTGAAAGTTCTCTGTACATTTTCTAGGTCGGCAATTTCACCTGCCTTGAAAGGTGCTGTTAGTGTGCAGCAATATTCCAGCCTAGATAGAACAAGTGACCTGAAGAGTGTCATCATGGGCTTGGCCTCCCTAGTTTTGAAGGTTCTCATTATCCATCCTGTCATTTTTCTAGCAGATGCGATTGATACAATGTTATGGTCCTTGAAGGTGAGATCCTCCGACATGATCACTCCCAGGTCTTTGACGTTGGTGTTTCGCTCTATTTTGTGGCCAGAATTTGTTTTGTACTCTGATGAAGATTTAATTTCCTCATGTTTACCATATCTGAGTAATTGAAATTTCTCATCGTTGAACTTCATATTGTTTTCTGCAGCCCACTGAAAGATTTGGTTGATGTCTGCCTGGAGCTTTGCAGTGTCTGCAATGGAAGACACTGTCATGCAGATTCGGGTGTACGCGCGTTTCGGAATCCAGTTGCCTAACTGTTGCCTATGTGTCTTACCTACCAACCTGTCGGTATTGTATACCATTTTGATATTCAACGCTCGGTATCTTGATGCTGATGCAACGCTTCGCCTGCGCTTCCTGTTTTCATCAGCTGAGTACAGGGATGAATTATAATCCTGGCGACAGCAGATGAAGTGGAGAGGTAGCGTGAGGTAAACGATTCCTCAGTGATGAAAGAAATCTTCGAGACAGTAGAATAAGTAGAGACATACCACTTACAACACAGAACTACATTCAGCCAGGGATCATGGCACTGCACCATAAGGCCACTCAGAAGATCACCTAAAATGGATCGACGGAACTCGGAGCTGCATACTAAACCTGGTATAATTCTCAGTCTGTGTTTCTCATGCCATACTGATGAGTCAGTTCTGATAACCAACACACCACTTGGTCTTTTATGTAGTACAAATGGGAAGGGAATCTGTCTCGCACTCAGCAGACGGAGGATTTTGATCAAGCCTCCGCCACGTCTTGCGCTGAATGACCCACATGGGGTTAGCGCTTAATATGAATAAAAAAGGCAGACGATATTAGAATCTGTATGAGAATGGCATCCATAGAAGACACAGCGAGACTCCAAGATGATATAAAGTCTTCCACTGGATAACTATAATAATAATATTTCTACAAGTACACGATACAACGTATACAGATCATAGCTGACATCAGTGGCATATTATATATAAAGCCCCTGGTTATGCACAGCATTTCGGGCAACTTAGGTTTTGTCTCCAGAATGAGGCCCACAACAGTCGACTAACACCCAGGTACCTACCTACTGCTAGGTGAACAGGGACAGCAGGTGCCTAAAGGAAACACGCCCCAATGTTTCCACCCGTACCAGGGATGTTGAACCACGGACACTCAATGTGTGAGCTGGATTCGCTACCAACCGAGCTACACGACACCATTCAACGAGGACAAATTCCAGTATTACGTTACGGTAAATTTGAAGAAATAAAAATAAGATCCGAGTACAAAACAAATTCCAGTATTACGTCACGGTAAATTTGAAGAAATAAAAATAAGATCCGAGTACAAAACAAATTCCAGTATTACGTCACGGTAAATTTGAAGAAATAAAAATAAGATCCGAGTACAAAACAAATTCCAGTATTACGTCACGGTAAATTTGAAGAAATAAAAATAAGATCCGAGTACAAAACAAATTCCAGTTACTTAACAGAGTGGAAGTTTAACTTTAGAGATCTGGGACTAAGAATTTCAGGGGATCTCACATTCAAGGAACACAATGTTGCTGCAATTGCAAGGAAAACGATAGGTTAGATAACCAGAACTTTAAAAACAGAGAGATGCTAATGTGATTTTCTTCAGGTGACTCATTCACTCTAGGCTGGCGTATTATTATAATCATAACCAAGCGCTAAACCCGTAGGTTGACATACTGCTGCATGCTAACGGCCCCTCTTCGAAGCTGGCAAAACTGGATAATATATAGAGAACCTTCACAGCTCCTATAAACTCTGTCAAGCATCTAAATAAATGGGAGTGCTTGAAATCCCTCGAAATGTACTCTTTGGAGCATGGGTGAGTAAGCTACATCACGGGAGCGATGAGTACATTGAGTAAAATCAATATGTGAAGTGGGACCAAGACTCTTCAACACCGTCCCTTCATGCACGAGGAGAATTCCTAACATACCCCATCGCTGTCCTCAAGAAGGAATTTGATAAGCTCCTAAAGACTGTTCCTGATCAGCCAGGCTGTTGTGTCTACGCTGGACAGCGAACAGCAAGCACCAACAGCTTGGTCGTTGAGGTTAGCAACCAGGAAGGGGGGCCTAGGCTGCCACCAGTCCACGGGGGGTAATGACCCCCAGCAGCGACACAGTTAACCTACAGGATTTAGAGATACAAAAAATAGCGAATGAAGGTAGGTGGACTCCAAGAAATCAATCGGTACTCAAACTAAGCATCCAGTCATCCGTACGAACACTTGAAACAGTCAGACAAGAGGACTTCATGTAGTGTCCTTCTCCAGTCTAATACACAGTCAGATCAGTGAGTGGGAGTGACAGGACGGACTCGGCATCACTTGACCAACGAGTGGATGAGAGAAACATGCTTGGTACAAAAGGCCACTGTCCAAGCCATGGTCCAATAGTAATGGTTCAAAAGCAATGGTTCAAAAGCAATGGTTCAAAACCAATGGTCCAATAGCTATGGTCCAATAGCGCTGGTCCAACAACACTGGTCCAACAACACTGGCCAACAGCAATGGTCCAACAGCACTGGTCCAACAACAATAGATTAACGTGCAAAAGCAGCTCCAGCAATCTCTTTGGCTGAGAGAGACCAACTTCAAAATAACACGGCACAATACCATGGTTGGATTATTATTATTATAATCAAAAAGAAGCGCTAAGCCACAAGGACTATACAGCACCAAGGTTGGAACAATACATATATTTCCCGAACCGAAACCTGTTCATCCGCTTTATTTTCATATGTGCGGATTATTTGTGTATTAGACTAACTTATGGACTGCAAAACCCCTGTAAATTAAAGCTAGATCAATCTCTAAAGCTAGCCAGGGCCTGGATTATTATTATTATAATCAAGGGGGAAGCGCTAAACCCGGAGGATTATACAGCGCCTGGGGGGGGGGGGATGTGGAAGGCATTCAGGCTTAATTCGGGGAACTGGAGCACAGATCCACTTCCCTAAATCAAGAGCCCCTCACCAACATCAAGGAACCTTCCTTGAGGGGAGCCAGGGCCTGGAGAGCCTCAATGTTACGCTACCATACAAACATGCTGTAAAGTCATGCCATATTATTTAATACACAAAGGTAAAGCCATCGTAAGAAAAACAATGCTGAACCAAGAGAGTGGAATACTTAATTGTGTTGGAAATCCAGATATTGAGTGAAGGGACGCTCCATATACCAGGCAGACAGTGTAAACACGCAGGGGGAGAACTATAAAGAATGCAGAGTCACTAAAATTCAGGGAGATAATGGTGATAGTGGAAGAATTGTGTAAAAGATGGCGCTAAGACCCGCGATCCACAGGAGAGAACGGAAATGTGAAGGTTCGCTATTAGACAGACACTTATATATACATATATCTTCTAAAATGAAATAACTTTACACAATACACAAATAACCCGCACATAAAAGAGAGAAGCTTACGACGACGTTTCGGTCCGACTTGGACCATTTGTAACACATTTCTTCAACTAAGAAATACATATCATAAGTTATAATGAATATATACCATAGATGTAATAATGCTGATAGAGTTACCGATAATATGTTAGGTAAATGGACACATGTGCAACTAATGTGACTTTTTGACAACTAAACAGGTCAAAATCAGTCCAATCTTTTCTCTATATAAAAGTAACTAGCATTTGTGGTTTAAGTAAGTTTTAATTTAAGGCTTAAATAAAATTTTAAGCTTAGGGTTCATATTTTATTTTTTTTATAATAGACTTAAGGTATACATAGGTTATGGGTGCAAAAAAAAATACATTATGTTGATTTAACTTTGGATAACTGAATAAAATCAGATACTGTGATTTATTTCTCATCAGAAGAGACATTTCCCAGTGATTTCACACACATAAGGAATAATTTGATTAATCAACTTATTAAATCGGCACATTATAAACTTTTACAATTTAAAATCAGGGCGAAGCTTCCTTTGAGGAAAGCTTATCAGCACTGAAGTTTGAAGCCGACTAAAAGAAGAACTCTCCAGGTATTGCACTGAACTCAACAAAATTTGCACCTACACAGCCTAAAACACACACAAAAAACTTTTATCTGTTTCGTAAGATGCATAAGCCATTGAAAATTGTTGTCATTAAGGAGCTAAACATGTAGGGGTCATGCCTGGATTTGAGAGGGACGTGTCCTCTCATTAAATACATTCTTCTACTAGTGGACTACATCTCACCTCCTGACAGTATATAAGACTCCATACTGTCACTTAAACTATGAAACAAAGCTCTTCTCCAGGCTGAGGGACTGACAACCTCTAAACTACGACTTCAAGGGTGATGGACTGTTTACATCGTCTTCACATCTCTACTGCTTCTGAGAACTTTTCTGTACTCATCTGAAAAAGGTTACTGTGTAGACGAAACTCGAGGGTATCTTTATTGAGGAAACGTTTCGCCACACAGTGGCTTCATCAGTCCATACAAAGGAAAAGCTTGGAGAACAGGAGGAGAATGAGGTAATCAGTCCCTCAGCCTTGTGTCTAATTTATCAACGTGTCGGTTCTGTGAGCCATTCATCTACAATCCTGTCAGACACTGCAACTTCTTGGGATCTTAATACTTGGGAATTCTTCGCTTGCCTAACCCTTGGGCACGACCTACTTCCACATTGGACAAATGTGACACCACCTATGACTGCTGCACCTCTCCTGTCTACGGTTTATAAGCTGCTTCTCCGCTCATATGCCGTATTCTATTTAAGATTGATGGACTGACCGCATCGACTCAAGGCTGAGGAACTGATTACCTCATTCTCCTGTTCTCCAAGCTTTTCCTTTGTATGGACTGATGAAGCCACTGTGTGGCTAAACGTTTCCTCAATAAAGATACCCTAGAGTTGCACATGTGTCTAATTTATCGACTTTTTGTTTTTTTGGTTACCCTGGCCTAGAAGGTTTCTGTATAGTATGCCATTGATGTCAGTTATGGTCTGTATAAGTTGTATCATGTACATTCGATACGATATGTATGATAATTGTACTTCTGTGAACCTGTGCCTAAATAAACTTACTCCTTGCGCAGTCCAATCTCCTCCCCACGGGGCTAAGCGGATGCGGACTCAGCTACTGAATATCTCTGAGGTTCACTGCCAGAGGCAGCTACCCAGTACCCACCCATCCAGTCTCTCACTTCCAGTACCCGAGTAGCTGCCGAGTAGGTCCACCTCTGCTTTCTTTTATCTTCAGCTGCCTGAAGTTCCCAACACTTATTGTTGTATTATAGTCAATGTGTTTAGAGTTAAAACCAGGTGATTGTGGCGTAGCCTAATATGATTAGTCGACGATGTTTAAGGTAGAGAAAACGAATGATGATCATCAGTCAGTATGGGAGCGCGGAGACGGTGCGCGACACCATGGCGCCAGTGAGTGCTTGCAGGCAAGTTACTATGCGGCAAAGCTGTCATCCTCCCTACCCTTCCTCCTACCCTCCACTCTCTATATAGATGCCCAAATACCTGTTGGCATGGCTCCGTGCCCAGGTATGTTTTATATATCTGTTATGCCATGTCTTAAATCTATTAAAGTAATGAATGAGCAGCATAGAGGAAGACTAAAGAATATATTTAGGAATAGGTAAAAACTGTGTCCAGCAGGCTAAGAGAAAATAAACACAGTCAAGAGAGAAAAGTATTATCTTAAGGAGAAAGTTACCAGTAGTCCTTTCCGGGGGTTACCGTCCCCACGGTCCGGCCCTAGACCAGACCTTATGATTGCTTCCCTCACAAGAACTATAAGAACATAAAGGAAAAGCACTGCAGCAGGCCTACTAGCTCACACCAACTAAAGTACCTGGAGTCTATTTTTGAAGCTACACAAGGTTTTCGCTTCTGTGACGTTACTTGGGATTTTGTTCCACTCAGCCACACCCCTCAGGGAAGGTTCTTTGATGTTGGTGAGGGGCTCTTGATTTAGGGAATTGGATCTGTGCTCCAGCTCCCTGAATTAAGCCTGAATGCCTTCCACATTCCCCCCCCAGGCGCTGTATAATCCTACGGGTTTAGTGCTTCCCCTTGATAATAATAATAATAAATCCACTCAGCCACAACTCTGCTACGCTGCAGGATATTCTTTATATTGGGTATCTTTATTATGGAATAGTTTCACTCGCTAGTGGCTTCCTCAGTCCAATACAGAGAAGAATGGCTGAAGATCAAAAGGAGTTTGAGGTAATCAGTCTCTCCCTTATTTTAACTATTCTTCTCTATATTGGACTGAAGAAGTCACCGGTGAGCGAAACGCTTCCACAATATAGATACCCAAGTGTTGCACAGGTGTTTAATTCATCATCCTGCAACAGGCCTACTGGCCCATGCGAGGTAGGTCCAAGTCTCCCACCGGCTTATTTCAATGACCCAACCTAGTCAGGTCAGTTTACATCATCTGAACTAGTAGCACAAGCTAGTCAGGTCCGACTCACACCCAATCATGTATTTATCTAAACTATTTTTAAAACTACACGTCTTAGCTTCTGTGACGGTACTCGGGAGTTCCACTCGTCCACAACTCTATCAACAAACCTGAATCTGAATTTTATCAACTTAAAACCATTGCTGCGAGTCCTATCTTGGCTAATCTAGTTATCCTGCAAAATTCGGTGGCTTCTAAATAGAGTTTTCGGATTGCAACTGGATAAACACAAACTAGTGTGGAAACTGGTTTGTTTGGTGTTCGAACGTACACCAAACGAACACCAAACTTTACTAAATTTTTGTGGATAATATTACAAAAGACTTGAAATATGCAGGACACGTATAAAGGACGAATATACTGAACTGGAGAGTGTAGAGAGAATCTTTACAGCTCAGGCACCTAAATTACTGGGAGTGCTTGAAGTCCTGGAACTGTATTCCTTGAAAAATAGGCGAGAGAGATACATCATAACTTACACGAGGAAGAGTCTGAAGGACCGTTCCCAAATCTTCGAGGTTCCCAATGGAAATAAGTCACTTTGACTGTTCTGGGTTATCGTAGGTAATTTACACATATGTTACTATGCAAGACAACTGTAATTTCCCAAAACTTGCGTAATTGTAATTTTGAATATAATTGTATGTAAATAAACTTAATTACTGCACACCAGAATCTATCCTTACGAAAGTATGAGGCTTGGCAGAGGGTGCAGGATACATCTAATGAAAAGCTGAGACAAGTGTAGAAGTCTTCAGGAGGAAACAGGACAAGTATCTTCACCAGGCTGTGATGGATATATGGGTCAGCGAACCAACAACAGCAACAGCCTGATTGACCAGGCAAGCACCAGACGAGCCTGGCCCATGGAGAGCCCCGGAAGTAGAACTCTCGGAACTCATCAAAGGTATATCGAAGGGACGCGATGAGTTACACTGAGAGAGAACTCAGTAAGTGTCAAGGACCTATGACTTTATGCCCACCTATAATAATGTATAATAATAATGTAAGCAAGGTAACATTTATGAAGGGATTCAGGGACACCGGCAGACCAGACTTGAGTCCTGGAGATGGGAAGTACAGTCTGCACTCTGAAGGAGGGGTGTTAATGTTGCAGTTTTCTAACTGTAGTGTAAGCATGCCTCTGGCAAGACAGTGATGGAGTAAATGATGATGAAAGTATTATTTTTTCGGGTCACCCTGTCATAGTGGGAGACGGGCGGTGTGTTAATAATAATAATAATAATAATAATAATAATAATAATAATAATAATAATAATAATAATATAATAATAATAATAATAGTAATAATAATAATAATAATAATAATAATAATAATAATAATAATAATAATAATAATAATAATAATATCTTTATTTCTACAAGTACATGTGCAAGGTATACAGATCATAGCTGACATCAATGACATACTACTATATAGAAAGTCACTTGTTATGCAGAGCATTTCGGGCAAATTAGGTCAGTTTTGTCCCAGGATGCGACTCACACCAGTCGACTAACACCCAGGTACCTATTTTACTGATGGGTGAATAGGGACAGCAGGTTTCTTATGGAAACACGTCCTGGTGTTATCCAACCGTAACTGGGGGATCGACCCCCGGACCTCAGTGTGTGAGTTGAGTGCGCAAGCGATCGAGCTACAGGATGAATTTCTTCACCATGTTGGTAAGTCTTCCCCAAAGTACTCGCTGTAATGACGCTGCTGTGTAGTTTAGTCCACTCATTTATTACTCTACTGACAAATCAATGTTCTGGCATGTTCTTGTTTAATCCAGATTTATACTACTTGAATATGTTGCCGCGAGTATTGTCTTGGTTAAAGAATTTAGGCATTTTTTTAACGTCCAGGCCTTCTCCCACTCAGGTAGGGTTCTCCTAAACAGAAGAACTACATTCACCATTATTCAGTGCTATCACCTGTGTTACATCCTAAACTCTAAGTTTCTTCAACATCTGACAAATGAAGGTCAGGAAGTGTTGTAAACACTGGTATGGTAACGTCTTCACTGTGTGGCACAGGTCTCCTTGCTGACTCCAGATCATGACATTCCCACTTGAGTTTCTTATACTGACTAAAACCTTTCACATTCACCATACAGAACTAGCAGTCGTCGTGGTGGCTTTTCGACTCTCTCCACACCAGAGACACACCAAAGTTTAAACTTTTCCTTTGACTATTTTCCCACTGTTGTCAGCATTCTACACGGGTTCTGCAAACTAAACTGGGAGGACAAGACTTGTCTTGTTCTCCAGCACCACTCCAAAATAAGCAATATAAGCCTTTTTTTACAAAACCTGTGATATTTTTTCTTTGTTTTTGCAAAGAATATTCACCACGAATGTAGGAAAATACACTGGGATTGTTTAAGCAGACTCTTCGTGAAGAATTCATGTTTAACTGGAAAAAAATAACAAAATCAAGGCTATAATATTGTCATGTGGTCGATGTTGATACATCTCCTTTCGTTAAGTATTAAATAATTTAAAAATAAAATTCTAATATTTATTAAAACTATCAAAATAAACAGTTTATCACTACATACACGTGTAATGGCTAAGTTCTCTGTTAACTGAGGATAAGTATGGAATATCACAAACTACAGCCAATACGACACATCTACTGCTATTTTCGAATTCTGCAACCCCACAATACCATAAATTCCTTCATATGTCTTTCGCAACGAATTTTGTTGTTGTTGACCAGTGATATATGTATCCACTCCTTAGTTGCGAGGAACGATAAATCACCATTAAAATGGTCAACAAGACTCGTTTAAGGAGGTGCAACAATAAATCTCTTCAAAATACATCTATTTTTTTAAGAGACATACCCGTGGCTCTAAATTATGGACCAACAGCCTTTCTAATCCCCTTTTTAACTTCTCTTTTAAGCTGAGTTTATTGGTCAATAAGGTAAAAATCTCTCCTCTTTTGATGTGCCTATAAATTCGTCTTTTCTCTCCTAAAAGATACTTTGGTCTGAATTCCCTTGAACGCAGGCGAGAGAGATACATGATAATATACACTTGCAAGGTCCTGGAGGGATTGGTACCAAACCCGCACACGAAAATCTGGAGATGCAACATTACCCCAATGAAAAGCAGGATCGCCACGAGTACACTGAGAGACAACACAGTAAGTGTCTGGGGCCCAAGACTGTTCAATTGCCTCCCAGCATACATAAGGGGGATTACCAATAGACCCCTGGCTGTCTTCAAAAAGGCACTGGACGGGCACCTCAAGTCAGTACCTGACCAACCGGACTGTGGTTCGTACGTCAGCTTGCGTGCGGCCAGCAGTAACAGCCTGGTTGATCAGATCCTGATCCACCATGAGGCCTGGTCTCAGACTGGGCCTCGGGGGCGTTGACCCCCGAAACCCTCTCCAGGTAAACTCCAGGTCTCTTATCCATTTGGGATCATTGTTATTTGACCTAATTTCTCTGTGGGGAACATATATACTTTGAGCACGTTGTACATTATTAAGAAAATAGTCATGAATGCAGATCCCTTCATTATCGTAAGTATAATCATTGTCAATAAAATCATTAGCTAGATAACCCCAGTCGAGACTAGACAGGTGTTCCCTAAGTCCATTATAATCGGCAGAATAAAAATCGGGGTCTTATACCATAATATCCTTATTTTCGTACTCCCAGGTAATATTAAAGGTAATAAACAGATTTGTGATCACGTGCGCCAAGTTTTTCAATGATCTCCAGATTATTTACGATTATTTACTACATTATTGTGTCTAGAAGTCCTAACAATTTCGTCCCAAAGAAGTCTCCTTCTATCGTTATCTAAGCTAGAAATTCTACCCAGATTCTGTGACTAATCCATCTATTTTTATACCTGTTTTTATGCAATAATTTATATTTCCTTGTACATATAATGCTACTCCACCCCCTTCCCATTATATCTATCTATATGGGACAACTTAAACCCCTGAATATGGTACTTGGTAATCATGTCTCTAAATTATACCATATCTCAGTTATTCCAATAACATCAAAGTTCCCCCGCACATGCTACCAAACGTAATTCATTCATTTTATTCCTGGCGCTTCGACTATTCGACTATTCAGCTTTATTTTTCTACACTGTCTGTAATCACTACCCAGTGTTACTTGATGACTGTTATTATTAAGATTCATGATATCAAAGCCTAAATCAACATTTCCCATGCTCATTATTTTCCCTTCCTAAACGCATATATCTAACTAGTTTAAAGCCCTGACAACACCCTCAGTTGAACTAGTGAGAAAACCCACACCTGCCATGGATAAGTGAACCCCATCCTTGGCATACATGTCATTTCAGCCATAGAAGTGGCCCCAGTTGTCAATTAATGGTACTGCATTATCCTTACAATTTTGTCCTGCCAAGAATTAATACCAGTTGCTCTGGACAGCCATTCATTTCCAACACCCCTTTTTGGCAATATGCCACATATAACAGGGCTCCCTCCCTTCTCCCTAATTATGTCTATTGCTGTCCTATACCTTCTAACTAAATCCTTGCTTCTGTGCTTGCCTACATCATTGCCTCCAGCACTGAGGCACATAATAGGATTGATCCCATTACCATACATGATGTCAAACCAGCTAACAATATTCTCCATTCCAGCCCCAGGAAAGCAAACTCTGTCACCTATCCTTCAAGCAGAAGGCCCTATCCATGTACCTAATCTGACTGTCCTCAACAACCACAATGTTCTTACTTTCTTTGATGTTCTTCATTGCATCATTCCCAGTAGTTGACGCACATTCATTAGGGAGCATGAAGAGTGGGTTTGAAGTTTCCTCAGCAGTTTCCTGGTTCTTTATCGTTTCTACCTCTCCAGCCTTCCTCTTGGTTCTCAGCTTCATTATGTGCTGCCTGGCCACTGTCTAGACTTCCTTTCTTGACCTGAGGATTCACAGATATAATTAGAACAAAGGGAAGGATCTCCATCATAGGTAACATTCTGGCACAGAGAAGAGTTGGCAAAGACAACCAGCCCGGGACAACTCGTAGTGCAAGGATGTTACAGTGCCAGTCGTTCACAACTAGGATCTCTTCATGAAGGAATGACGTGTATGTCAGGGATGGGGTGCATTTGTCTAGGATAGGGGTAATAATGGTTAGTAACCGATGGCCCAACTTACTGGCTTGACTTATTTGCACTAATGGTCTCTTCCCATCTTTCACACCATCTCCAACTGCTGTGCCTCTCCTCTAGCTCGTGTATGCAAGACTCCACCCACTCTTATGTCTGCTTTAGATAGAACAAGGCTAAGAAACTGAACACATTCTATTGAAACTAAGGGACTCAACGCCTTCAATCAAAACTAAGGGACTGAACACCTTCAATCAAAACTAAGGGATTGAACACCTCAAACTTACTTCTGTCTCCAGTAAATGAATCGCTAATTTTCTTGATTGTAGAAGCCCGCTGCGGAGGCTTACAGTTTCGTCAATAAAGATACCTTGGTGCTGCACTTGTGTCTTATCCATCAACGGTAAGTAGGTATACTGCAGTGCTCTTACATTCTTAAGAACTCGTAGGCCTAATGCAGTGCTATTTCATTTTTCCATTCTTAAGGATTGCTCTTGTGTTCTTACTCTGAGAGAAGAACCTGCCTAGTACACCAGAGTAAGCCTACTGCAGTGCTCTTCTACTTGTGTTATTACATTTGTATGGAATTTAAATATAGAAATGAAACTGCAAACATGCAATCTGGGAGAGTCCATCCTCTTCACCGAGCCTGTTCATTCCTTCAGTAAGAAAGCACTCCTAAGTCCCTAGTAACAGATAATGGAGGTGAATTTTGTAATGAGATTCTTGAAAATGTGTGTACTTTGTACAAGATCTCTAAATCTACCATTGCTCCCCACCATCCTGCCAGTAATGGGTTAGTGGAACGAACTAATAAGAAAGTACTTGATGCACTGAGAACCACTATCAATCCCAATAGTGAAACTTGGGATGAGATTATACCTGATGTTCAGTGGGCCATAAACTCTGCTTGCAATGCTTCAATAGGTGACACTTCACATTATGTGTTGTACGGTGTAGATAAGCGTTTGCCTTATGAGTTGTTATATTCTACTCCAAAGCTAATTTACAACGCTGATGATTTCATAGCAACTCGCACCAGCTTAGCTCAAAGTGTTTTTAGAAGAATCCATGAAATACTTCATAAATCAACAGCAGAATTTACAAGAGTCACTAATCCTCAAGCAAAGCCGTCCAAAATCAAAGTAGGTTCGAGAGTTATGCTGACTAACTTTAACAAAACGTCTGCAATGCCTAAGCTTGATCAAAAGTTTGTTGGTCCTTATCGAGTAGTTGAACATATCAATGGCAATACATATAAGGTTAGAGAAATTAGTACTGGTCAGAATAAAGATCACAATTAGATCATATGAAGTTAGTATGCGATGATGATGATGTTCCAACCCAGACTAATGTGACAGACTCTGACAATCCTCCTGATCCTGTACCCTCTACCTCTGAGACTCAGTCAGACGATCAACCTGAATGTCGTTATTCCCTACGTACACGACAGGTATTGAGAAATCCTCAGGTATCATTTATATATACCAATTCAGATCTGCCTCAACCACAGCATGCATTAACCATTGCAAAAGTTTTATCCTCCCAGAGATGATAACCATTCTGCATATGTAAATCTCACCCTAGCAGATTTGGGGTTAAATGTAAATAACCTGTATAGATGAATAATATAGTTTAAAATGTATTTCTATTGTCTGCTACAATATCAACTTATTAATATTCAAGAATTTTTTTGTGTTCATGTTCTCTCTAAATTCTGAGATTTAACAGTCTAGACCTGAGTGCACCAAGTCTGCTTTTTCTGTTAAACACTTCTTTCCTTGTACATATTCTTCCTTCAGAATCCATAGATCACATGAATACAGACTGACTGATCAATTTTTTTTATCACTTTTATTGTATAATCCCACCACTGAATCTATTACTTCTATGAATTGTGTTCTGTCATACCTTGTAATGCATTACAATAGGTTCCATTCCATCAACATCCATTCCAATAATATCCGTTATGTATGTTATAATGTCCAATTGTTATGTACTTTGACATCGTATAGAATCAGCCCCAAGCCATACACCTGTCACCTCTAGTTTGTATTAGCTGTATGTCAGGATGCCATACATTAGTGTCGCCGAGCTCTCAATAGTATCAGTTACCAGTAGTGTCAGTGACTCATACCAACTGTTACTGATTCATTGCCCCTCTTACATGATCACTGACCATTATTGAGTCATTCTGCTGACCAAGCATGTTATTTGAATGTCACTCGCCCTTTGGGCACGATAGTAGTTAGTTGAGAGCAGGGTAGCAGAGACGGCAGGTCAGGCTTGGCGGTTCCATCCTTAGTGCCCATAATAATAAGTTACCAGCCGTCCAAAATGTGTGAATTTACCCAATTCCATCATTTAGATCTAGATCTTTTGCACTCTCGTGCATTGTCAGGAGCTATGTGATGCTGCAAGACAGCAACAGATAGGAGAGAAAATTCTGAGGCCAGGCAGAAGGTGAATCACAGTGTATATATAATATAAATATATATATATATATATATATATATATATATATATATATATATATATATATTATATATATATATTATATATATATATATTCAAAAAGTTTTTCCTCGCCACCCCCGAGGCCCGGTGACTATAAAAATATAAAAAAAATATAAAATAAAATACTTTAATATATTCGAAATATAACCTATCATACATAATCATATTATTTTTTGCAGAGGCAGCCCAGATAACAACCCAGTTTTATAACATTATTAATAGTCATATGAACATTTTTTTCACCCCAATACAACATAGCAAAGAAGTATTCCCCAAAAAAACCCCTCCTTTAGAGTGCAGGCATTGTACTTCCCATTCCCAGTAATTAAGTCTAGCTATATAAAAATAACCGGTTTCCCTGAATCCCTTCACTAAATATTACCCTGCTCACACTCCAACAGATCGTCAGGTCCCAAAAACCATTCATCTCCATTCACTCCTATCTAACACGCTCACGCTCACTTGCTGGAAGTCCAAGCCCCTCGCCCACAAAACCTCCTTTACCCCCTCCCTCCAACCTTTTCAAGGACGACCCCTACCCCTCCTTCCTTCCCCTACAGATTTATACGCTCTCCATGTCATTCTACTTTGATCCATTCTCTCTAAATGACCAAACCACCTCAACAACCCCTCTTCTCCCCTCTGACTAATACTTTTATTAACGCCACACCTTCTCCTAATTTGCACACTCCTAATTTTCTGCATAATATTTACACCACACATTGCCCTTAAACAGGACATCTCCACTGCCTCCAACCGCCTCCTCACTGCAGCATTCACAACCCAAGCTTCACATCCATATAAGAGTGTTGGTACTACTATACTTTCATACATTCCCTTCTTTGCCTCCATACATAACGTTTTTTGCCTTCACATATACCTCAACGCACCACTCACCTTTTTTCCTTCATCAATACTATAATTAACCTCATCCTTCTTAAATCCATCCGCTGACACGTCAACTCCCAAATATCTGAAAACATTCACTTCTTCCATACTCCCTATCTCCAATGTGATATCTAATTTTTCCTTCTCTCTCTCTCTCTCTCTCTCTCTCTCTCTCTCTCTCTCTCTCTCTCTCTCTCTCTCTCTCCTCTCTCTCTCTCTCTCTCTCTCTCTCTCTCTATATATATATATATATATATATATATATATATATATATATATATGTATATGTATATATATATATATTATATATATATATATATATATATATATATATATATATATATATATATATATATATATATATATTTATATATATATGTATATATATAATATATATATATATATTATAATATATATATATATAATATATATTATATATATATATATATATATATATATATATATATATATATTATATATATATATATATATATATATATATTATGCGTGGCCTCAGAGAATTTACACTCCTATCTGTTGCTGTCTTGGCAATTAATCATTATTTCAAAATGTTTAAATCTATTTCTTCAGATTCAGTACTTACTAAGGTAACTTTCTTTTAAATAAGTACTGACACTGAACAACCATCAACGTTCCCAGAGCTCATAGCAACGCCCCTGAACCTACCAGAGGTGACCTTGAACGGTGCTGCTGAGAAGTGACCCTCATAGTGGGTGAGCACCCCTCTGTCTGCCTCACTGTGTAAGTCTGCTGACCTTTGTGGGGGGGGGAGAGGACGGAAGGGGGAGGGTGAGGAAGGGTAAGTTTACGATGGCGAAGGGCTCTTGATTAAATGAATTGGAGCTATCCTCCATTTCCTCTGATCAAACTTGATTACCCGCTGTCCCTACTATTCCCCAAATTATGCATAGTTATTATTATGTATAATAATAATAATAATAATAATAATAATAATAATAATAATAATAATAATAATAATAATAATAATAACAATAATAATAATAATAATAATAATAATAATAATAGTAATAATAATGATCTATCTAGAGTGTGTTCTGAGAGTCAACATGCCAGAGGTATGGTCCCAGAACAGACCTCCCGGTGGATAATCTGGTCAACCAGGCTTTCAGTGTCTGCCGCACGAAGTCCAAGGTATGCACCACAGCCTGGCTGATCAGAAGATGACTTGTGGAACTTGTCAAGTTAACTCTTGAAAACAGATCTGTTGGCAGTCTCCCTTATGTATGAAGGAAGGGTATTAAATGCTTGGCCCTTTAATGCTTGTTGCATTTTCCTTTTAAGAATAAAAAGGCACAATAATGTAACCAGAACAATACATAAATAACCTGCACATAGCAGAAACTTATGACGACTTTTCGGTCAGACTTTGACCGAAACTCAAACCGAGTCGTTTCCCTAAACGAATTTTCCTGGATTTCCTACTCTCTCTCCCTCTCTCTCTCCCTCTCTCTCTCTCTCTGGTAAAGTACTCTGAACTCTGATACAGAGTTAGCAAGTTCGAGTCCTGCTGTGGACGTAGAGACAATGTTTGTAAATAATTTCGCCTGTTTGCGGATTAAGCATATATATGCAAGGAATTCGCGAGAGCAGGCATATATATATATATATATATATATAATATATATATATATATATATATATATATATATATATATATATATATATATATATATATATATATATATATATATATATATGCAAACAATCGCAAACGGGCGATCTTAACTATGTAGAACAAGCCACGGGGGGAAAGGAGGTGGAAATCTTTAGCTCAAGTACTTTCACACTTCTCAGTGCGTCATCAGGAGCTGTGCAATGTTGCAAGGGAGCAACCAAAGCAGGGAGAGAGGTCTCAGAGTAGAGTAGGTGTCACCGGCCATGGTTACCCTTAGTCTAAGGGCATCCGGCTGTTGT
This sequence comes from Cherax quadricarinatus, assembly GCF_026875155.1. Taxonomy (NCBI): domain Eukaryota; kingdom Metazoa; phylum Arthropoda; class Malacostraca; order Decapoda; family Parastacidae; genus Cherax; species Cherax quadricarinatus. Next base: position 10,134,572 of record NC_069459.1, on the reverse strand, counting down.
GAGGCTCCTCTTGATAATGTTATTAACCTCCTCATGTCTTGTAATCTTTCCCTCAGATTTACGGCACACACGACCATGGTACCCGAATCGGTCTGCTGCTTCACTGCCACAAATACACCTGTGTTCAGCGAGAATAGGGGCGGCAAGTCGAAGGGCAACACCAATATGGATGGTCTGTGGGTCGAGCCGCGTGCCAAAGCTGGAGTTGGGAACAGCCAACAGAAAGTCCCCTGCATGAGGAACTCTCACTGCCAGGAGGCAGGCTCTATCTTTCCCTGACACACTCTGAAGCATTTTTGAGGCTATATTTTCCACTATTGGGCCATCCCAGTGTGACTGTTTGTAAGGTAAGACACATATGCAACAGTTAGGTATCTTTATTTCGAAACGTTTCGCCTACACAGTAGGCTTCTTCAGTCGAGTACAGAAAAGTTGATAGAAGCAGAAGATACTTGAAGACGATGTAATCAGTCCATCACCCTTAAAGTTTTGAGGTGGTCAGTCCCTCAGTCTGGAAAAGAGCATTGTTCCATAGTATGAAACAATATGGAGATGAAGTGACAGGATGGAACCTTATATAGCGCCAAGAGGTGAGACGTAGGTCACTAGAAGGGGTAAGAACTCAGATGTTGGGAGGTCAGGTCCCTCTCAAATCCAGCCGTTCTCACTAGTAGAGGTTGTCGAAGTTGATTGTAGGTGTGTACCAAGATACCCTTGTGTTGCAGTGTCTGACAGATTGAACATTAAAATGGTATAAAATACCGACAGGTTGTTAGGTAAGACACATATGCAACAGTTAGGTATCTTTATTTCGAAACGTTTCGCCTACACAGTAGGCTTCTTCAGTCGAGTACAGAAAAGTTGATAGAAGCAGAAGATACTTGAAGACGATGTAATCAGCCCATCACCCTTAAAGTTTTGAGGTGGTCAGTCCCTCGACTCGACTGAAGAAGCCTACTGTGTAGGCGAAACGTTTCGAAATAAAGATACCTAACTGTTGCATATGTGTCTTACCTAACAACCTGTCGGTATTTTATACCATTTTAATGTTCAATCTGTCAGACACTGCAACACAAGGGTATCTTGGTACACACCTACAATCAACTTCGACAACCTCTACTAGTGAGAACGGCTGGATTTGAGAGGGACCTGACCTCCCAACATCTGAGTTCTTACCTCTTCTAGTGACCTACGTCTCACCTCTTGGCGCTATATAAGGTTCCATCCTGTCACTTCATCTCCATATTGTTTCATACTATGGAACAATGCTCTTCTCCAGACTGAGGGACTGACCACCTCAAAACTTTAAGGGTGATGGACTGATTACATCGTCTTCAAGTATCTTCTGCTTCTATGAACTTTTCTGTACTCGACTGAAGAAGCCTACTGTGTAGGCGAAACGTTTCGAAATAAAGATACCTGACTGTTGCATATGTGTCTTACCTAACAACCTGTCGGTATTTTATACCATTTTAATGTTGTGACTGTTTGTAGTTGCTGGGGGGAGCAGGTCTGATCTTAGAGCCAGTTAGATTATCCCAGATTATGGCTCTGTCAGTGAACTTTTGGTCCTGGACTCCAATCTTGTCCCTAAGATGTTCAGGGTGAATTGCTGCTACAAGCCCTCTGGATGCCATGCTTGATGACAGAAAAGCAGTTAGCGCAATCTGTGAAGACTTGCGGACACCAATGCCTCCTAGTCTGACTGGAAGTGTAGCTTGGTTCCACTGCCCGTCTTCTAGAGCAAGGTTAAGTACTTTCGTGAAAATCTGCCTCAGGATACTGTCATATTCGTGCAGTTTAGGGTTATCATATGAAGGTGCACATCTTAGGAAATATGTCAACCTGGGCAGACTCAAGCACTTTGTGAGAAGGTACAAGGCATCGTGGGTGTCAAGATTGCCTATTCGTTGTTCCATTCTCCTCAATTCTTCCAATTTCTTCCTGAGGATTGTGTCAATGACATCACTTCCTAGAGATGCTCCAAGCAAGACACTATTTGTAGGGGCAATGACTGATGCTCCTGGTAGTCTGAACCTCACTGCATTTATCACTTGTTGACTGACTGAGATGATTTCATATTTGGATGGATTCAGGATGAAACCCATTTCCTGTCCCCGTGTCATCACTTGTGCCGAATACATAAAAATTGGTCAGTTAACAAGAACTGTAAAGAGGAGCTTAACAAACCTACAGTGTGGTTACTGTCCTAAGCTGTCTGGGAATTTGCTTGAGGTGTTACTGAGCACCATGGTCTGCTGTAGTACATTGGAATCCCAGGTTAAAGTGTTGAAGAAGGAGGTTCTACTCCTTGAACATTAAAATGGTATAAAATACCGACAGGTTGTTAGGTAAGACACATATGCAACAGTTAGGTATCTTTATTTTGAAACGTTTCGCCTACACAGTAGGCTTCTTCAGTCGAGTACAGAAAAGTTGATAGAAGCAGAAGATACTTGAAGACGATGTAATCAGTCCATCACCCTTAAAGTTTTGAGGTGGTCAGTCCCTCAGTCTGGAGAAGAGCATTGTTCCATAGAATGAAACAATATGGAGATGAAGTGACAGGATGGAGCCTTTTTATAGCGCCAACAGGTGAGACGTAGGTCACTAGGAGAGGTAAGAACTCAGATGTTGGAAGGACAGGTCCCTCTCAAATCCAGCCGTTCTCACTAGTAGAGGTTGTAGAAGTTGATTGTAGGTCTGTACCAAGGGTATCTTGGTACAGACCTACAATCAACTTCTACAACCTCTACTAGTGAGAACGGCTGGATTTGAGAGGGACCTGTCCTTCCAACATCTGAGTTCTTACCTCTCCTAGTGACCTACGTCTCACCTGTTGGCGCTATAAAAAGGCTCCATCCTGTCACTTCATCTCCATATTGTTTCATTCTATGGAACAATGCTCTTCTCCAGACTGAGGGACTGACCACCTCAAAACTTTAAGGGTGATGGACTGATTACATCGTCTTCAAGTATCTTCTGCTTCTATCAACTTTTCTGTACTCGACTGAAGAAGCCTACTGTGTAGGCGAAACGTTTCAAAATAAAGATACCTAACTGTTGCATATGTGTCTTACCTAACAACCTGTCGGTATTTTATACCATTTTAATGTTCAATCTGTCAGACACTGCAACACAAGGGTATCTTGGTACAGACCTACAATCAACTTCTACAACCTCTACTAGTGAGAACGGCTGGATTTGAGAGGGACCTGTCCTTCCAACATCTGAGTTCTTACCTCTCCTAGTGACCTACGTCTCACCTGTTGGCGCTATAAAAAGGCTCCATCCTGTCACTTCATCTCCATATTGTTTCATTCTATGGAACAATGCTCTTCTCCAGACTGAGGGACTGACCACCTCAAAACTTTAAGGGTGATGGACTGATTACATCGTCTTCAAGTATCTTCTGCTTCTATCAACTTTTCTGTACTCGACTGAAGAAGCCTACTGTGTAGGCGAAACGTTTCAAAATAAAGATACCTAACTGTTGCATATGTGTCTTACCTAACAGGTTCTACTCCTTCATGATGAAAATGGGAAGCTGAAGCTTCACTTAGATGGGCTTGGGAGTGAGTGTGAGATGATTGGAGCTGGTGAGAAAAAGGATACCAGCAGCGAGCTAAAGAGTTGCAGCTGCTTTAAGTGGCAAATGGTTCACAATTCAGGAAGAAGGAAGATAAGGAAGGTTAATAGAGAAGATGTGAAGGTAGGAAATCGCTTCTCTGTTCTCCAGGACGAGTGTATTTCAGTGGTTAGTGAGGTTAAAGGTACCACTGACTCCCCTGCTAATCAAGGTAAGAATATTCTAATTGTAGGAGATTCTCAGGTAAGATGTATGGATCATGCATTTTGTAACAAAGATAGGAAGGTCAGACAGAGGGTGTGCCTCCCAGGAGCTGGAGTTGGTGACATAATCAGCAGGTTAGATAATATTATGTCATGTAATGGGAACAAGCCCATTATCTGTCTTAGTGGTGGTGGAAATTACATCAGGAAGGGTAGGAGGCAGGAGCTGCTGGATAAGTACAGGTCAGCCATAGAAGTTGTCAGGTCTAAGGAAGGGAACCCAATCATATGTAGCATCTTGCCTAGAAAAGGAGTGGGCAATGAATGGATGTCTAGGGCAATTGGTATAAAGTGCTGGCTAGACAGGTAGTGCAAGGAACCTACAGTCCCATTCATTGATAACTGGGACAAATTCTATGGCGAGCATGATATGTATGCAAGAGATGGTGTTGAGAGGGTTTGTGGAGATATGATAGTTGAAGTTAAAGACACTTGTTGGATGGTAACACTTATATTAGCAGAGTGTGAGAAGGAGCCCAGCCTGCAATGTTGCCTGTTGTAGTCCTATGCGTGGAGTAAGGAAGAGGCAGGACGCCCAACGTTCACATGCAGTATCACGTGACATCACACATGCTAGCCACTGAGCCTAGCAAGGGGTCAATTATGTAAAACATATGGATGGTACTATGATGCTCAGATAACATATACATATACAGGGGATCAGCAACCATGCTGACAATGAGGTTCATCTCTCTGGGGCTGGAGTGGTTGTATTAGCCAATTCGATTGAGGGGGTCATTGATGACTTGTCTAGGAATTTAAACTGATAGATTATAGAGGTATGGGTGTTTGTGGAAAAACAATCAGACTGCAGCATTATGGTTGAAAACAGCAGATATTACCAGTATACCCCAGGGAAATGTTTAAAAGACAATATTCAAAATAAAGTTGCTAGTAAAGGCAAAGCAATTGCTCAACAAAAAAGAGATATAGTAGAGGGCAACGAGTGACTAGCTCCCTTAAAGTTTACTCTACAAATAGTAGGAGCCTAAGAAATAAGATAGTTGAGTTGAGATTACTTGCAAATGCAGGTAATATAGATATTATTGATACAACAGAGACCTGGTTCAGCTTGAAAGACAGAGAAATGCCTTCTGAACGCAACATACAAGATTATAAACTATTCCACTCTAATAGGGTCAACAGGAAGGGTGGTGGAGTGGCGATGTATGTCAGAGATAATTTAAATTGTTGTGTTAGACAAAATATAAGATTAGAAACATGAGACACAGAATCTGGCTACAGTTTCTCGAGGGTAGTGAAAAATTAATTCTGGGTGTGATTTATAGGCCACCAAACCTTGATAAGGGAGTGCAGTACGCTGCTATGGGATGAAATTCATGAGGTATCTAGATATGAAAATGTTGTGTTAATGGGAGATTTTAACTTTAGACAAATTGATTGGAACAATATGACAGAAAATCTTGAGTCTAGTGACCTTGATATGGTTCAGGATTGCTTTTTAAAACAGTTTGTGACAGAACCAACTAGGGGAAACAACATGCTTGACTTGGTTCTTGCCAACAAAGAATCACTAGTTAATAATCTTGAGGTTAATGAAGAGCTAGGGGAAAGCAATGATAAATCACTTAGTTTCAATATATCATGGAATTACCCAGATAACTGCAATCAAGTCGCTGTCCCAGATTTCCGTTTGGCCGACTTCATGGGACTGAGAAATTATCTGGGTGGGTTAAATTGGGATGACCTTACTATGGGTCAGGTAGGTACGATTGGTTGCCAATATGACATATTTCTGAGCAAAGTGATAGCTGCCCAGACGACCTTGGTCCCGAGTAGGGAAATTAGATCTAACAAAAATGATCCCAAATGGATGAACAATAGATTAAAACATCTCAATGGTTAAAAGTGATGCATAAGTAGGCATATCAAAAGAGGGGATGGGCAGTTAAGAAATCAATATATTCAATTAAAGAGAGAAATAAAAACAAAAAGAATAAGAAAAGCAAAAAAGGTATTATGAGGCTAAGGTTGCAAGGGATTTGAAGACTAACCCAAAAGGGTTCTTTCAGGTATACAGAAGTAAGATTAGGGACAAGATAGGCCCACTCATGAGTAACTCAGGTCAGATCACTGACAGTGATAAGGATATGTGTAAACTTTTCAGTAACTACTTCCTCTCAGTTTTTACTCAAGAAGATGCTAGCGAAATTCCAGAAATAATAAATTATGTAGAGCAGGATGATAATAAACTACGCACGATTAAGGTAACCAGTGACTTGGTCCTCAGGCAAATAGAGAAATTAAAACCAAATAAATCCCCAGGCCCTGATGAACTGTTTGCAAGAGTTTTAATGGAATATAAAGAGGAACTTAGCATACCTTTGGCTAATCTTTTCAGTATATCACTACAAACGGGCATAGTGCCAGACAAGTGGCAAATGGCAAATGTAATACATATTTACAAGGCAGGTGACAGGTCCATAGCTTCGAACTATAAACCAATAGACCTTACCTCCACAGTTGGTAAATTTATGGAATCAATAATTGCCAAAGCAATTCGTAGCCATCTTGATTAATGAATCTCAGCACAGTTTTACAAAGGGGGGTTCCTGTCTTACAAATATACTAACTTTCTTCACTAAGGTATGTGAGGGGGTAGATCATGGTAATGAATATGATTTGTAGATGAATGGTTCAGAGAACCAACATGTTGATAAATTAGACACATGTGCAAATTAGACCCAAGAGTTGCACATGTGTCTAATTTATCAATGAATATGATATTGTGTATATGGACTTCAGTAAGGCTTTTGACAGGGTCCCACATCAGAGACTATTGAGGAAAATTAAGGCACATGGAATAGGAAGAGAAATTTTTTCCTGGGTAGAGGCATGGTTGATAAATAGGCAGCAGAGAGTTTGCATAAATGGGGAGAAATCAGAATGGGGGCACATCACAGGTGGTGTTCCTCAGGGGTCAGTGTTGGGCCCCTTGTTGTTCACAATTTACATAAATGACATAGATGAAGGAATAAATAGCAACAAGCAAATTTGCTGATGACACCAAAATAGGCCGTCCAATTTGAATAGACTGATGCAGTGGTCGGAGAAGTGGCAGATGCAGTTTAATATAGACATATGCAAAGTTCTAGACATTGGACAGGTAGGTAAATAACCATGCCACATAAAACTAAATAATGTAGATCTTAACATTATGGATTGCAAAAACTGTTTAGGAGTTCTGGTTAGCAGTAATCTGAAACCAAGACAACAGTGCATAAGCGTTCGCAATAAAGCTAACAGAATCCCTAGTTTCATAGCAAGATGTATAAATAATAGAAGCCCTCATATTGTTCTACAACTTTATTTATCTTTGGTTAGGCCTCATCTAGATTATGCTGCACAGTTCTGGTCACCGTATTACAGAATGGATATAAATGATCTGGAAAACGTACAAAGGAGGATGACAAAGATGATCCCATGTATTAGAAATGTTCCCTCTGAGGACAGACTGAGGCCCTGAATCTGCACTCTATAGAAAGGCGTAGAATTAGGGAGGATATAACTGAGGTGTATAAGTGGAAAACAGGAATTAATAAAGGGGATGTAAACAGCGTGCTAAAAATATGTAGCACACACAGGACTCACAACAAAGGTTTTAAATTGGAAAAGTTCAGATTCAGGAAGGATATAGGAAAGCACTGGTTTGGATGAGTGGAACAAACTCCCGAGTACCGTTATAGAAGCTAAGACGTTGTGTGATTTTAAAAATAGGTTAGGTAAATACATGAGTGGGTGTGGGTGGGTGTGAGTTGGACCTTGTGCTACTAGGTTGGATGCTGCACTCCTCCCTTAAGTGAATGTGACTGACCTGACTAGGTCAAGGCATTGTCTTAAGCTGGTGGGAGAATTGAGCCTGCCTTGCATGGGCCAGTAGGCCTGCTGCAGCATTCCTTCTTTCTTATGTTTGTATATACATTTATATATATATATATATATATATATATATATATATATATTATATATATATTATATATATATATATTATATATATAATATATATATATATAAATATTATATATATAAAAAAAAAAACTTTCATCATATTCATTATCAGGGCTTCCCAGGGCGCACTTACACTATCTTGGGAGTTCGTTTGGGGTTTTTGGGTAGAAAATCACGTAGGCTTTTAAATTTTTAAAATTGCTGTTATGTGGAGGGGCCGCAGCCGTTCCCTATTATGCCATGTAATCTGTAGCCGGCGGGCCCAGTACCGTGGGGTTTTTTGAAATAGAGTAAAACCAGCCAATATGAAAGACCTGACTCAAGAGCGGTTGATCGTTGAGTAGACGGTATGGAAATGGTTACTATATGGAGGAACGGGTTACTACTACTGGAGCTCGGCGACGCAAACGTAGGGCCCCGAATACAACTAATACAAACTAGAGATGGTAGGTTACGGCTTGGGTGATTCTATAAAATGTCAAAGTACAAAATTAAACAAAAAATAATAAGTGAACAATGGAATGAAAGCTTGTAACTGAAACTGTAATGCAATAAAGGTATAGATAGCACAATTTAAAAAATCACAATTGAAAAAGAACTTACGTTGAAATAAAAGTGAAAAAAAAAATTTTGACGACGTCGTTTTTGTGTGATTAGGATTTGGGGAAAGGGAAAATATATACAAAAAAGAGTTTTTAACAAAAAGGCAGATTCGGTGCAGCAAATTGACGTTAACTCTCAGAATGCGGAGAGAACAGCCCCCCAAAAAAAAAAATTTCTTAAATATATAATTTGATACTGTAATTTTTTCTATCGGGTTTATTTTTTTTTAACCCAACTCTGCTAGGGTAAGATTGGCATATGCGAAGGGTGTATCTTGGGAGGATCAAAATTGTGAGGCTAATATGTGATTTGAGGAAAATTGAATTGGAAGTTCAAATGATCTTGAGGATTTCTCAATACCGTCGTGTAGGGGGAAAAATGACATTCAGGTTGATTCGAGGGTATCGGGAAGAGAGTACGGATAGGGGATTTTTCAGAGTCTGTAATTAGTTGGGTTGGGAAAGTCATTATCTCCTCTAATTTATGATCAAAAGCGATTTTTTTTGACAGTACTACCCTAACCCTTATACTTATTTCCAGTGATAGTTTAAATACCGTAAGGACCAAAAAAATTTTGATCAAACTTTTGGATTGCAGCGTTTTGTTAAAGTTAGTCGCATAACTTCGAACTCTTTGTTTTGGATGGTTTACTCGAGTATTTGCGACTCTTGTAAAATTCAGCTGTTGATTTATGAAGTGTTTCGGATTCTTCTAAAACACTTTGAGCTAAGCTGGTACGAGTTGCTACGAAATCATCAGGGTTGTAATTTGGTTTCGGATTGAATATAACAACTCAAAAGGGCAAACGTTTATCTACACCATAAAATGCATAAGTGGAGTTTCCCCTATAAAAAACATTGTAAGCAGAATTTATAGCACACTGCACATAGGTATAACTTCATCCCAAGTTTCACTTTTGGGGATTGATAGTGGCTCTCAAGACATCAATACTTTTCTTATTGGTTCGTTCTGCTAACCCATTGCTGGCAGGATGAGAGGAACAATGGTGGATTTAGTGATCTTGTAAAGGTACAAAAATTTTTAAAGAATTTCATTACAGAACTCCCCTCCATTATCAGTTACTAGGGATTAGGGTGGTATTGGCCTGCAGAATAATGCGTTCTTTAACGCTTTAGCTACTGTCTCGGCAGTCTTATTGCAATAGGGACTAACTCGCAATATTGGTGAAATGGTCTACCATAACACACAGATTGTTTTGTTACTTGGAGGGACATTGGAAATTAGTTAACAAATCTAGCGCAACTCTTTCCCAAGGTTCGTAGTAGTTGGTACACTTGGATTGGATTAGGACCATTGCTTTGCCTTTATGTTGCATGCAGACACTACATTTCCTAACATACTCAGAATATCGGTTGCATACGAGGCCAAAAGTATTTCAATCTGGCTTGTTTTAACTGAACGATCCATACCAGGGTGTGCAAAAACTGGTACATCGTGAACTAGTGTAAGGCTAAAATTCACTAGTGACTGTGGAATTACTAACTGGTATATCTTCTGCTTGGAGTACCAAATCGGCTGTTCGATACAGTAATTCTTGGTTCATGAGAAAGTCACTGAGGGGTTTGTGGCGGCTTCACAGTCAAAATAAGATCTTCCTGGTAGCAGGAATCGTATCACACCAGACCACATGGGATCTGTTCTTTCTTACTGGGGGAATGAACAAACTCGGTGGAGGGATGACTCCCCCCGGGTTTAAAAATTTAACCTATAACACGCAATATGAGCAAGGGAGAACGAATCTACTATCTCAAACTGCAAGCACAGGAGAAAAGAAATGAAACGGTGAACAATGTGATATTTTGAGTCGCACACAGTGACATGAGGTATCAGCTATAAACTTCACTTGCAAACATTAACAAAAGTGGAAGTTATCGAGAAATAACTTCTTTCAATGCACTGATTACTGTCAACTAGGATGGGATCACAATCTGAAACACAAGGACAACAACAACACTCAACGTGGCACACTAGCCACAAAACGTCTTTCTGCAATGGCTGGTTGGCATTTAGCAAGAGAGGCATAATCGTGCAAGTAAAGTTCTTCTCAAAGCGTCCCTGGGAAGGAACGAATACTTGAAAAAAGTCGCCTCGCAAGGATAGTAAGCACTATCCTGCGTGCACGATATTGGGCTGGAGTCCAAAACAGGAGTGACAGCATTACTAGTGCCTGACCGCTCGGCTACGTTAATAAGTAATTCACGGATCTATAGGAAACTTAATCTGAACTTCACATTTCGCAGCACTTTAACAAATCTCAGATACAAGCTGTGAGAACAAAACACATTGTCTCAAGGGCTAGGTATTGTCTTTCAGTCAGTAAGGGAATGTTGGTACTGTGGACTGATTCATATTGACTTTGACAGGCATGATACACTAGTGAACATTCAAAAGTGACTGGGACATGACCGCCAACCATGCTTCAAGACTATGTACATGGCCATTGAAAGGTAACGCATCAGGGAATCACGAGGTATAACTATAATATCTCGGTGTCTGAGTCGGTCTGTCAGTCGGTAAGGAACTGTGAGGACTGATGACAGGACCAGCAGTAGTAGCCTGAGAGGTCTGAGTGTCGACATTCACTAAAGTATCACTTGACGGTATGTGAGACATAATGGCAAAGTAGCACGAGAACAAATAAGGCAAAAATAATGAACAATAAAAATGATATAAAATTCTAGAATTGAAATGAAAAGATATACAACTAATTCTGCAGAATAATGTCTAAATACACTGCAAGAAGAAAGAAAACTCAATTTAAAGGACTATTGACCAAGAAAAAAAAAAAAAAAATTTACATTGAAATATACAAGTAAAAATATTACTGGAGACTGAATTAAATTCAAAATGAGCTGTCTTTACTCTTGCTAATAAAAAAATTAATTAATTAAATTTTTAAATCAATGTGAAAGTATCAAATAAAATTATTAAATTGTAAACTGGGAAATTTAAGTATTTTCTAAGAATGCATAGACAAAATTAAAATATAATGCACAAAATATCAATAAAAGAAAAGAATTCACTGCAGAACAGTTCAACAAAATAATTCACTTCAGAACAAGTGCAACAAAATAAGGTGTAGAAATAATCACTGCAGTAATAAAGTTGCACTGGGAAAACTCAGGTAAAATAATGAATTAAAATTATGAAGAAAAAAAAATAAACTGATTGAACACTTTAACTCTTAATTGTAAATTAGACAAAACAATTTACTCAACAGAGTAAGGAAACACTTTACGTTAAAAGTAATTGAAATTGCATCAAGAGTGAATTTGTTCAAGAATTATGAAAATATGAATAAAATAAAACACAGGAACAAAACAGGTAAGTTAACACTTACAGTGACGAAGCACACTTCATTAAATATTCTTACAACAAAATCCTACTGTGGATACAAAAATCTTGCTGTGATGATTCGACAAAAATTTGCTGGCAAAAATAATGGTACACAGTCTGCGAAAAAATTAGAGAAATGAGACACTGTTGGCATACGAAAAAAAATGACACATATAGAAATAAATGGAAAATTTGGTATACTGGGGTAAATATCACTGCAGAATACAACGCTGAAAGAATACAATAAAAAAAAATTGAATCACTTCACACAGGTGACTGACTGGTACACTACACAATAATACTTACTACAGACAGGAGTAGCATAAGAAAAAACACAGAAAAAAAAAATATAAGATAAGTAAAAACACTGAAAAAATATTCTAAAAAATAATGAGTCAAAAATACTGCGTTTCACTTAAAAAACACAAGGTTTAGAGTACACAAGCAATTTACTATAAATGTCTACACACGCAAATGTCTTTAAAGGCAAAAAAATGTCTCAAGAAAATTATCACTGAAGTCGGGAGTAGGAGACGGACGGTGAGTACTGGTGGAGGCGGGTGTATGGTGTCCCGCGGTGATGACGCCTCCGACATTCATTTGTTGTCGTGAAGAATGTGCTTTCTAGGCGAACTCACATAACTGGCTTTATCTCGTTGGCACCAGCTACAATCTCTTGACCAATTATGTGAGCCAAAACAGTACTAGGACCCGGTACAAGGGTGCAAACAACCACAGGTAGATGAGTGGATGGCTGGTGGGGTGGTTGCTTCTGCCGCGCACCCGGGTGGTGGGAGAGAGTGGGGGAAGGGTGGTGGGGGGGGGACGGGGAGGCTGCCGCGCGCCCCACTCACCCACAGATGGTTTAACCCACTCTATGCCACAGGAATGGTTGAAAACCACTCTTAGCATCCAACAGGAAGCACAAAGCGATATAAACAATACTTAGAGGAATCTGGCTTACTTCTTATGCGTGGCTTACTTCTCTCTCTCAGCTGGGTTAGAAGCTGGGTTGGCTGACTGGCTTACCCCACGAGAATGGATGACCGGAAGACGTGTAACGATGCACAAAGCACGGAGGAGCAGTTGGATGACAGGAGACAGGCTGGATGATAGGCTGACTGGCGTTCACTTCCACAGTCTGGCTTACTGACTGGCTTAATTGCAAAATCCGGGTCAACCCCTCGGAGATTGAAGCAATTAGCACACGAACTAAGCCAGGAAGCTTGAAACGGCTGCAACAGGCTTGCAGGATGAAAGCTGTGAGGGGAGTCAGCTTGGCTGGCTCGGGGTGGTGTGTGAGGCTAGGCAGTATTACGAGTGTGAGCAGTGAGATAGGTAACGGCTGCGGGCTCCCTCCACATAACAGCAATTATAGTATTAACAGCCTACGTGAGTATTTCTACCCTAATCCACGTATCGAACTCCCACATGATAACACTACAGTTATAAAACTGCAACATTAACACTCCTCCTTCAGAGTGTAGTCACTGTACTTCCCATTGTCGTAGGGGGTTTGGTAAGGAGATAAGAGGGTTGAAGGTAGACGCACTTGTTGGATGGTAACACTGTGATGAGAGGTGGGAGCCCAGGCCTGCCGTGTTCTTGCCTGTTCGTAGGTGGTCCGTTGAGTGAGGACGAGGTAGCCTGTCCTGCTCACTCATGGAGCGTCCTGTGACGTCATACAGTCACTCGGCCTAATAGGGATCTTCTATATAAAGTACATGGTTGGTACTATAATGCGCTATACAACACATATAAGGGGATCAGCAACTATGCTGACAGCTCAGTCATGTTACGTATGTCATCTGAACATACACTACTATGCTATAGGCTGAACAGGCAGGTGGTTCTGGGCTGATTCTATACAATAACAAATTCATATATAACTTAGAACTAATATATGGTATCATACTGGATGTTAACAAAATGAGTTTTACGTAATGGGTGTTAACGTAATCACTTTTAACGTAATGCATTACAAACTATAAGAACAAATCATGGTACAATATTGGATGGAATTGATCGATCGATCTGTATTCATGCACTCTACAGATTCTGAGGAAATAAATATATATATATATACAAGGTGAAATTAAGAGCAAAGGCATCTGGTGCACACTCAGATCATTACTGTCAAATTCTCAGAATACGAAGGGAACGTGAACACGAAAAAAAAAAATTCTGAAAAACTGATCAGTTAATAACAAACAGTTGACAATTTACTTCATCTCGGACATCTAGTTATACAGACTATGTACATTTAAACCCAATTCTGCGAGGGTGAGGTTTACATATGCAGAATGGTTATCATCTCTGGGAGGATCGAATTTCTCTGCAATGGCTAACACATGCCTTGACTGAGGGAGATCTGAACGAGTATCTACAAAAGATACTTGTGGGTTTCTCATTTCTTGTCGAGTACGCAAGGAGTAACGACATTCAGGTTGAATATCTGACTGAGTATTTGAGATAGGGGGTACAGAGTCAAGGGGGTTTTCAGCATCTGTCACATTAGTCTGGTTCAATATCACCAACTCGCATTCTAATTTCATATGATCTAAATGCGATTCTTTGTACTTACCATACAAATTTCTTTTAACCTTATACTTATTGCCAAAATATGTTCTACAACTCGATAAGGCCAACAAACTTTTATCGAGCTTAGGCATTGGGGGATGCTTTGTTGAAATTTATCACATTCTCTTGAACCTACTTTAACTTTTGATGGTTAGCAGGCTATTAGTAACTCTAGTAAATTCTGCTGTTGATTTATGAAGTGTTTTCACGGATTCTTCAAAAAACACTCTGAGCCATGCTTGTACGAGTTGCTACGAAATCATCAGGTTGTATTGGGTTTCGGAGTGGAATATAACAACTATAGGGTTAAACGCTTGCCCTCAACCATACAAATTCTAATGTGGAGGATCACCTATGGAAGCATTGTAAGCGAATTTATGGCACATTGAACATCTGGTATAACTTCATCCCAAGTTTCACTATTAGGGTTGATAGAGGCTCTCAAAACATCAAGTACTTTCTTATTGGTTCATTCAGCTAACCCATTGCTGGCAGGATGATGAGGAACAATGGTGGATTTAGAGATCTTGTACAAAGTACACAAATTTTCAAGAATCTCATTACAGAATTCACCTCCATTATCTGTTACTAAGGACTTAGGGGTGGTATACCTGCAGATAATGTGTTCTTTAAACACTTTAGCTACTGTCTCTGCAGTCTTATCTGCAATAGGAACTAACTCACAATATCTGAGAAATGGTCTACCATAACACACAGATGTTTGTTGCCTTGGAGGGAACATTTAAAATTGGTTAACAAATCAAGGGCAACTCTTTCCCACAGTTCGCTAGTGGTTGGGTACACCTGGATTGGATTAGGACCATTGACATTTCCTTTATGTTGCATACAAACACCACATTTCTTAACATACTCTGAAATGTCAGTTGCCATACATGGCCAAAAGTACTTCATTCTGGCTTGTTTCACAGAACGATCCACACCAGGGTGTGCAACTCCTGGTGCATTGTGAACTAGCTGTAGAGCTACATTCACTAGGGACTGTCGAATTACTAACTGGTACACTTTTCTACTTGGAGTACCCAATTCAGCTGTTTGATACAGTAATTCTTGGCTCATTACAAAGTCACTGATGGGTGCTGGTGGCTTCACAGTAAGAATAAGATATTCCTGGAGCAGGAATCGAATCACACCAGACCACATGGGATCTGTTCTTTGGGCATTCTTTACATCCTCGGCAGTAAATGGAGGATCTGCAGTTACTACACTAACATGTCGCAATAAAGCATCTGCGACTACATTTGACTTGCCAGGTAAATGTTCAAAAGTGGGATTGAACTCTTGGATAGTCAAGGTCCATCTGGCTAACCTTCCAGTAGGTTGTTTGTTCTGGAATAAAGGTATCTGTGGTGCATGGTCTGTCAAGACATGAACAGGGTACTGGTAAATAATGTCTCGGAAGTGCTTCAAAGACCATACTATTGCTAAAGCTTCTTGCTCCGTTACTGTATAATTATGTCCAACCTTCGTAAGGACTCTACTAGCAAATGCAACTGTGTTGTACTTGCCATCAGTTTTCTGAGCTAGTATGGCACCTATGCCAATTGAACTAGCATCAGTTGTCAAATAGAAGGGCTTAGAAAAATCTGGAAATTTCAAAATGGGAGCGGACGTTAGCTTTTCTTTTAGTGTCTGGAATGCTCTTTCTTGATGGAAGGTCCAGACGAAAGGAGCATCTCTCTTAAGCAATTCAGTTAGAGGAGCTGCTATTGAAGAAAAATTAGCAATGAAAGATCTGTAGAAACCTGCTAGGCCCACAAAGGATCTTACAGCATCAGCAGTTTTGGGGGATGGAAAATTTAGTACTGCCGTTACTTTAATTTGATCAGTCGTAACCCCTCTAGGAGTGACTACGTGACCAAGAAACTTAATTTCTGATCTGAAAAATTGACATTTGGACATTTTTGATCTTTAAAATTGGCTTCTTCAAGCTTACCAAGTACTTATCAAGTCTTTTCAGGTGTGTATCCACATCTTCAGACAAGACGATTATGTCATCTAAGTACACCATAAGTGCTTTACCTATAAGACCTCTAAAGATATTGGTCATGAGTCTAGAAAATGTGATAGGAGAGGATCGTAATCCAAAAGCCATTTGAAGGAAGTGATAATGACTTGTGGGAGTAGAGAATGCGGTTAACTCTTGGCTGTCCTCGTGAAGAGGGACTTGCCAAAACCCTTGTAACAAGTCCAGGGTCGAGAAGACTTTGTTATCTCCGATATTGCGTAAAAGATCACCCAGTACAGGAAGTGGGAAGCGATCTGGAATAGTTTTTGCATTTAACTTCCTAAGGTCAATCACCGGGTGCCAAGTACCATCCTTCTTAGGCACTAAGATTAAGGGCGCATTCCAGGGTGAATTGCTATGTGCAATAACTCCATCATCGAGCATTTGATTGATCAATTCCTCTGCGACAGCAATTTGGGAATGAGGCATTCTGTATGCAGGCATATAGATAGGTCTAGTACCAGGTTCAAGTGGAATATGATGGGACAATAAGTTCATTATACCCATCTTCTCACCTGGTAAGGCAATGGCTTTACGACGTTTGTTCAACAGCGTCAACAAACACTTGACTTCGACTGGGAAGTCAGTGGGAGCTAAGTCTTTCTCCTCAACTGGTGGAATGGATTGATCCAGTGGAGTGGATGAGGTCTCCCCTGTTGAAATAGCACCGACCCACTGGTCAGGTGGCACGTCATCCTGTACTTGAACAGGGTAAGGATAGTGAACTAGGTCAACGAGATTGGTATTTGCTCTGAGACGAACACTGTGACCCGAAGTGTTAGCAAGGAATAAATGGATCTTACTGTCTCTTACGTGTAAGGAAGATTCAACAAATAAACCCTCGACCTTGCAGGAATCACTGTCAACTAGGACGTTATCACCATCTGGAACATTAGGAACAACAACAGACACTCTAGTGAGAGCACTAGCCGCAACAGAGACGTCTTTCTGCAGACGGCATGTGACATCAACAAGAGATGGCATTACTAGTTTCAAGCAATCGTTTTTCGACAAGACATCCCCTGTGGAGAAACTACTACTTGGACTAGCAGGCATTGCAGAGATAGGCTGAGCACTCAAGGCAGTCTGAGTGTCCTCTGACACTTGAGGCAATACACTATCTTGCATGTCTGAAGGTGTAGGTGGAACACAGATGGGAGTGACAGAGTTACCAGTGCCTGACCGCTTGGGTACGCTACTGGAGAATGCATTGGCTTGTAGGGACTTAATCCGTACATCATACTCTGCTGCAGTATGGCAGATTTCTGATCCAAGCTGGTAACCCCAAAATGGAATGATCAAGTCGTCAATTTGGGCATGCCATCGGTAAGGGTCGAGCACAATGCGTAAGTCTCGCATGGAAGCAAATCCCAGTAGAAGGTCACCAGGGAAAGTAATCTGGTCGACAACAAGAAAAGCAGCAGTTTAGTCTCTACCTTGGATAGAAAAGGTGAGCGAAGTCTGACCTCGGACTCGCAGAAGGGAACCAGCTACTCCACTAAGGGAGGTTACAGTAGTTGGTTCAACGAGGAGGACACGTCGTAACTGCTTCTCTTTAAACAAGCTAGACCTGATGATAATAACTTGCGCACCAGAGTCCATGAACACATGAATGGGCGCATTATGGATAGAAGCTTGTACTAAAGGACCAATCGTTTTGTTTGGAGTTATGTGCAAACAGAAGGGTGGGTTGTCATCGGAGAAGGCATTTTCTACTTCATGTCCAGGACTCAAGTCTGGCTTGCCGGTTTCCATGAATCCCTTCATAAATATTGCCTTGCTCACACTCCAACAGCACATCAAGTCCTAAAAACCATGTGTTTCCATTTGCTCCTATCTAACATGCTCGTGCATGCCTGCTGGAAGTCCAAGCACCTTGCACACAAAACCTTCTTTACCCCTCTTTACAACCTTTCCTAGGCCGACCTCTACTCTGCCATCCCTCCACTACAGATTCATACACTCTCGAAGTCATTCTATTTTGTTCCAACCTCTCTACATGTCCAAAGCACATCAACAACCCCCTTGAGTCACTCTTCAAAGGTATATCAAAGGTAAGCCTTCTCCTTGTTGCAACATTCACCATTCATGCTTCACACCCATACATATATATAAAACACTTGGGTTATTTTACTCTGAAAGTGTTTTGTCGACCAGTGGCTTTATCAATCCAACAAAAAAATAGAAAATCAGTGGAAAATGTAAAAATGGAGTTTGAGGTAATCAGTCCCTCATTCTAAAGATGATGTATTTAGTCAATGAGGCTAGATTCAGTTCAATTCAATTCAATTCAAGTTTATTCTCTATAAGGGTTACAATGTGGGGTTTACAGGTTTTGGGTATTTTGTGGTTTACATGTTATAAAATACTAATTACAGAGGGGCCACTAGGACACCTAGCATGGCTAGGCATTTCCAGCAGACTTAGATTAATTCTTAACATTAAATCCTTATAGATTATAGTATTAAGGCTAAGTGACTACATCATAATTTGTGAGTTTAGCAATGTGAATGTTTTTGTTTTGGCACAATACAAAGTGTCTATATTTGAGTATCATAGGCAAACTTATGACTAGTTAGGATTTATTATTTTAAGATTAAGATTAGTATTTCTGGGTTTATAGTGTCAATGTATGTAAGGTAGAAATATGAACGTGGGTTGAGGTGAGAGTACTGCATCATGACTCAGAGGTGAGGTGTGTGGTGAGGGAGAGCTGCTGGAGTTGATGTAGGGGGACTGAATAGGTGGAGGGAAGGGAGAAAGGGAGGGGGCTCCGTTGCCGAGACATTAAAGGGGGTGGAAGGATGGGAGGGGGAGTTGTATAGGTAATGGTCTGGTAGGGAAAGGGAGGTAACGGGTGGTGGACGGGGGTGGGATGCTGTGGAGGCTGGGAGGAGGAGGCGGAGGCAGCATCTGTTGCTAAGATACCACTGCTCTTCCTCCGTGTTTCCCCCCTCCTCGGCCCTGCCTCCCCACTCGGCCCCACCTCACATTAACAGGACGTCCTGCGCAACACAACCCCCAACACCACCTGCTGCTTCAACATTTTTACCTTCTTACAAACCATTCATCTCACCTCCACTTTGTTTACAACACCCAGACTGACATTCTCCAATTATTCTCCATAAATATTTTCACATTTCTCTCCATTTTAATGCTACTCCAAGAAGAAACAGGTGAAAAAAAGACGTTTAAACCTGGAAGACTTTTAAACCTGGAAGATTTTCAAACCTTCAAGCTTTATAAACCTGAGAGATTTTAAACCTGAAAGCCGTTTAAAGCTTTAAAGTAAATACGTTCCTGTTCAATTAAGGGAAAAAATGATAACATTAAACAAAAAGTTCAAGAATTTTGATAAATTTAAAAATTTCGTCCATTAGAGAGCAAATGTTGAGATTTTGGTAGGTGCAAAATATAGAACAATATAGTAGGCCTACTGCAGGTTATATGTGTACTCACCTATATGTGGCTGTACTTATACAGTACTGACGGTATGTAGCAATGATGGTATACAGTGCCGACGGTATACAGTGCTGACGGTATACAGTATTGACGGTATACAGTGCCGACGGTATACAGTACTGATGGTATACAATGCCGACGGTATACAGTGCTGACGGTATACAGTGCCGACGGTATACAGTGCTGACGGTATACAGTGCCGACGGTATACAGTGCCGACGGTATACAGTGCTGATGGTATACAGTACTGACGGTATACAATGCCGACGGTATGCAGTACTGACGGTATACAGTACTGACGGTATACAATGCCGACAGTATACAGTACTGACGGTATACACTGCCGACGGTATACAGTGCTGACGGTATGCAGTACTGACAGCATACAGTACTGACGGTATACACTGCCGACGGTATACAGTGCCGACGGTATACAGTGCTGACGGTATACAGTGCTGATGGTATACAGTGCTGACGGTATACAATGCCGGCGGTATACAGTACTGACGGTATACACTGCCGACGGTATACAGTGCTGACGGTATACAGTACTGACGGTATACAATGCCGACGGTATGCAGTACTGACGGTATACAGTACTGACGGTATACAATGCCGACAGTATACAGTACTGACGGTATACACTGCCGACGGTATACAGTGCTGACGGTATGCAGTACTGACAGCATACAGTACTGACGGTTTACACTGCCGACGGTATACAGTGCTGACGGTATGCAGTACTGACGGTATACAGTACTGACGGTATACAGTACTGACGGTATACAATACTGACGGTATGTAGCATTGATGGTATACAGTGCCGACGGTATACAGTGCCGACGGTATACAGTGCCGACGGTATGCGGTACTGACGGTATACAGTGCCGACGGTATACAGTGCTGAAGGTATACAGTGCTGACGGTATACAGTACTGATGGTATACAATACTGACGGTATGTAGCATTGATGGTATACAGTGCCGACGGTATACAGTGCCGACGGTATACAGTGCCGACGGTATACAGTACCGACGGTATACAGTGCTGACGGCATACAGTGCTGACGGTATACAGTACTGACGGTATACAGTGTTAACGGTATACAGTGCAGACGATATGCATTACTGAGGGGTATACAGTACTGACGTTATACAGTCCTGACGGTATACAGTACTGATGGTATAAAGTACTGACAGTATAAAGTACTGACGGTATACAGTACCATCGGTATACAGTAACGTCAGTATTGTACACCATTATTATAATAATGATGAGACACTTGTGCAACACTTGTGTTCAACACTTGTGTTGAACAAGTGTCGAACACAAGTATATAAATGGAGACTTATATACTGTCGGAAGGAGAAGTGTAGATTTCTAGAGTAAGAATGTAATCACTGAGAGATGAGGTCTCAGTAGTAGTAACCAGTTACCAGTCTCAGTAGTAGTAACCAGTTACCAGTAATCGTCCGTTGACTCAACGACCAACCGTCTCTGCCTGAGTCACTATCTGAATTCATATTGTGCTGACCTCAGCAGTATTCGGCCCCCTCACATAGGGTACTGTGGGCGGCTAGTCAGTATTACGAGTGTAACCAAGGAGATAGGTAACGGCTGCGGGCTCTCTCCACATAACAGCAATTAAACGTAATAACAGCCTACGTGAGTATTTCTTCCCTAATCCACGTATCGAACTCCCACATGATAAATGGTGTACAGCGGTGTGGAGCATGGATTTACGTTTTTAAGGGTAATTCAAGGCGTTAGAAGGCTGTTTGTGTGAGTAGCGCCAGGGTCAAAGGTGAATCGTCACCCACCAGCCACTACCCGCCCGCACCACCTCGAGCCAGCAGCCTACTCCCCTAAAACCTATTGCCG